>LT934116.1:38523807-38560895 GCA_900231445.1 Triticum turgidum subsp. durum | reverse complement strand
CGGGGACGGCGGGCACGGGGACGGCTGGCACGGGGGTGGCGCGGTTGAGGTGAGGGGAGAGAGAGGGGTGGGGCACGGGGCCGACCGTTTTGCTAGCAGACGGCAAAGAAAGTGGTCGTTAGGTGGTTCTCATTAGTGGGCGACCCTCCCTCTTTGCCGTCTGCTAGCAGACCACAAAGCTTTTATGTCATCTGCTAGCAGACGACAAAGAGCTGGCTGACGGTAAACATTATCTTTGCCGTCAACTCTTTCTTTGTCGTCAGTTTTTTGTATGCTGATGGCAAAGATCTTCTTTGCCGTCAGCTAGCAGACGGCAAAGAGCTGGCTGACGGCAAAGATCCTAATTCCAGTAGTGATATGTACATATATTTTGCTACCTACATGTTGATATGACTGTATGCAGATGACCTATTTGCAGTCAATACTCAGTAGCAAGTATGTACTGTAGTCTGTAGCCACCATTTATTTCATCAATGTTACATACAGATGTGCATGTATGTTCATAACAAAAGTCTGTGTATTTGCTTTCATTCTAGTACATACGTAATTGTATGTAAAAATAGTAGAACCTCCAGTAGTCCAAAAGTGTTAAACTTGTGACTTATCAAACAACAGTAAAAAGACATTCATCCAATCAAAAATAAATTTATTGTAAAGTCATGTTTTCTAAGCTATCTTCCGTGTAAAATAAAAATTTACAATGATGAAAGTTAACAACCTCTTCATTATGGTGGAAGCATATATCATGCATTGCAAATATTCATGGACTCTATCAAAGAGGAAATGATAGAAATCAATGTTACCATGTCAAAGCTATTCTTCTTCCCTGAAAAACCTTCACGTAAGAAATCAGTGGAAGTGAGCCTGTTCCTACAATTCAACACATTATTTTATTTTCAGTACGAATCAACACAATGAGAAAACCTTATATAAGTTACTAATAATAGTTAAGGTCACTAAATTACCTCTAACATGGTCAATAGGGAAAAACATGATGTCAAACACACGTGCTATACCCCGGGACATTTATGTTCCCTTGTTTTGAACGCTTGTCGTATACCTCAATTTGGAAGAAGAATCTATGTTTTAACCCCGAAGAACCAGTCCAAACATATCGGAGCAATGTGTTCAACAAGGTAACAACATAAAAACATCGTCATTGCCATGTATAATCAACTCAGGTCAGACCTAGGCTTTCACCCCCAGAGCTTGAGACCGGGTTCTTGAGTAGGACCATCATCAATGTGAATCATGTGTTGTCGCCACCACTTTTCCGCGATCCACGCTGCAACATGCAATCTGCCGCCGCCGCACAACCACCCATCTGCGTCAAGCCATCCTACATACTTTGTATCTCACCATGAAGTCAACCAGCAGATCTAGCGGAAGGAGTACTCATGAAGACCTTTCGGTGGCCACCATCCACCGCCAGTCCGACATGGAGCATCACAATGGGTGCTAGCAGCACCACCTACACACTGGTCAGGGGAAACTATGGATTGCACTCCTTTCAATCGGAGGGGCGAGATTGTCCTTGTAAAATGGCCGTCCTAGCATCATCCACCCCATCTTAGGCCAGCGAGTAGACGAATGGCCGCGGATGAGTAGTGCTCGGTGGTGCCACATCTGGCTAGTGTTGAAGAAGCTTTAGGGGGAGGGGTGGCGGACGAAGACGACAACTGTCGCACGTGGCTTTGCCTGGCTGGTGGTGGCCGGGAAGAGGAATGTGGAGGAGGTTGTCTGGCGACTGAAGATGGAGCCGCCGCCCGTGTCGCACAGGAACAGTAATGCGGGGTCCTTTGGGTGTTTTCTTATGATACAAGTGCATGTATAGATCCACATCTGAGATTGAAATGTAGAGCTCCAAAGCCTTCAACTCTCTTGGGGTGCCTGCTTCCCTCTATTCCCGATTCACATGATTGCTTTTGTTGGGGGCACCAGCCCAACGCATAAATTAATACTGCCGCCACAATTGTGTGTCGAAGTTCAAACTCGGGAACTGTCTTCTAGCCCAAATGGTTATACACATGTGTCAATAGTGGGGCATACCTAATTTATCTGGACCTAAACAGCAACATCGACCGTGTAGGGAAGTTACATGTTATTTCATGTCTTGATGAACATCATCTGGAGCTCTTCTTGCTAATTTCCCGGTGCCTTTGACTCCTACTTATGAGGCCAGGAAGAAATTACATCTCAATATTTCTTGAAATTATACCACTGATTAATTAAAAGACTATAAGTTCTAGATATTCCCATCCGATCTCATACCAAAAGCACTTGAGAAACCATAGTCGGGTGCATAGCTAGTGGTAGAGAACTCCCATCATGCATTAGAATATGGTTTTTGTTGATGTTGTGTTGAAAGTGTATTTATGTGAGACAAGAGCGGAGACTTGTGAGGGGAAGGGGTTGAGAAGTGCTCCTTTTAACGACAACTGAGGTAGCAATTAAAATGAGGTCCCAAATGTTAGGTATAATGACTGCTTTGTTGTTTGCATGACCTATTGCTAGATTACCCATGTGGCATGGATGCTATGAGTAGAAGGACAAGCGCATTCCAAAATGTTAAATGCCACCTGCATGGGTGAATTCGAGGGTGGTTAGCATAGTAACTTTCTTTGTATAGGACATTATAACTTATAAAAAGGCCCCCTCCCGGACAACAAAAATACACTCTCTAATCCAACAAACATAAATAAACGAATATGCTCAAAAGATAAACAAATACTTGTTTATTTTTTACAAAAATAGTTGGTTACCATGTTTCATGGACAAAATCATATGTATTATGGAAATAGCCACATATGCCAATAAATAGTTGACAACAACATTGTATAGCTTGATTGCTAAATGAATTTTGACAACATACCTTGACCCTCTAAAACATCATAAGCCATACCGCCATATTTTTATAAGAAGTATTGAAAACAGACTAGTCGGTCATTGTTTAATAACTTCCAAAAGGTGGAGTATGTAGGCTACAACGGCATTTCTTTAGAATACACTCGTGCGAGGTGTCCTTGCACAGGTTAATTTTACAGACACGAGGACATACTTGGTGACCTTATGGCCTAGAACGACTAGAGCATGCGTACAATCTCCACCGCCTTGCGTCATCTACTTTGTCACCATGTATATGTGCTTACCGATCCTGCCTGCACATAAAACTTCTCATGGTCTATGAGAAGAGAGTGTCATAAAAAATAAACTAGATATAGAAAGAACACACTGCAGGACATCGCCATAAGGGCAATCACAAGTAAATCAATCTTATCATTCAACAAAGTTGATACAACCGAACAAGAATTGAATCTCTAGCTTTTGCATACGAGAATTCACACAACCAAAAGCATACAAATTTCATTGCAAAACTATAATTAGCCAATAAAACAAGTGAGAATGGGACAAAACACTAGGGTAGGGAAGTGTCGGCTCTAAGGTGTGAACTCTATCCTTGCTAGATAATCAACTCCCATGCCACAAGAGAACCGGAAATCAAAATTGTCTATTTAAATCATGAGTGTGGCGCTATACTTGCATTCGATAGGCTTATGGCAATATCGATTGCTTACTCAGGTTGTTTGCGATGACAAGACTAGACCAAACTCTACCTGTCCTGAAAAATTCGTTAACAAAATCAATGTACACGGAGGTAGAGACTGGCTTGGCAGAGAGCATCCGCAGCAATTGGTGTTGCCTGTCCATGAGGCAACAGGATTAGCAGCTGGGCCCCCTCACAGTTGAGATCAGAGCTGGAGGAGAGAATTTGGGACGGTTACCTAAGTTGGATATACCAGGGCATATATACCCGGGATGCTGTCATTTCGACGCATCAACAACACAACTAGTCCAGTAAGGAAAATCCGGCTTAATTAGGTGTCTCTCTTGTAAAAAAATAGACACTAGTGCGTCAGGAAAATCCGGTTTATATTTCCAAGCATCTAATATTGTACAAGGCCTAATCCAGCAACTACGAACCAGATAGTTTAGTGTATACCTATTATTAAAAGGAGGTGGTATTCTCGCTTTGGTCTTTTTGATTCGGTCTGTGGTAAAATATTTAGGTGCGTCCCTCGCACGTACGCATCGCAAGCGGCTCGTCCAATTCACGCACGCACGAGCAGCACCCGTTTTTTTTTTTTTTTTTGAGGACAGCACCCGTTTTGCTAGCGTGGCTATTTTTAATTTTATGGCACAGATCGTCTCAATCGCATCTCAGCCCATGGACCAAGACTGATGGGCCTGGAAACAATATCCGCTCATTCTCTGGCTCACATCTATCTCTCCTCTCCTTCCTCAAAAAAAAAATAATCTATCTCTCCTCTCGATCTTCTAAAAAAATAATATAAATCTCTCCTCTCGCTATTCTTTCTCAACAAAAAAGAAAAAATTGCCTCCCGGTGCCATCTCCTCCACGAGCACGGTGCCCCGCCTCTGGGCTCCAATGGCCGGAACTGCACCACTGCCGCCCATCCCCACACTCCACACAGCCATGCTCGGCTCCATCATCGCTTGCGCGGTCGTGCCTGCCCTCATCGTACAAAGCCGCAACATTGTTGGCTTCAGAGACCACGACACCCAAGCTGAGACGCGGGCATGCTTAGCACTGGCTGGAAGGGGACCGACGCAGACGTCCTGCTCCTCCCGGCCGAGCACCTCACAGTACCGGCGGTACGACTGATGCCTACTTTGCCGCCGGCTGGAAGGGGACGCACGGACGTCCTAATCCTCTAGGCAAATCTCCTCCATGGCGCCTGTGCGGCGACCCAGGCCTGCTTGGCCGCAGGCTGAATGGGGACTCGATGGGTGAGTAACTGAGGACAAAGGGAGCTCGACAGGCAAGGAATGATGGAGCTCTATTATAAAGAATATGAGACTCGGAGATAAAAGAATTATGGGCTATTCTGAATTTCTGATGGATAGTAGCAGGGACGGTCAGGTTGATTGCTTGCAGGAATAGACCTTCGTGGTCAGGTTGATTGTGCTCCGGCGTGGTCAATAACCTCTCGGAGTTGGTTCAGCGATTGCTAAGGCGCAATGTCGTGCATGTTTGTAGTCGGATCGTCAAAGTCATCTTCACCAAATCGATAGTTATCATCTCATCGAAAAATCGGGACACCCCCGCTTCTATTAAATGGTTATGACTTCCGGTTTGTTCTCGAGGACGATGATCTCAAGCCCGATGATGATTTTATCCCTCGTATTTGGGAACACCATGATGATGGTCCCGACCATGGGGCTAACCGCGAGGATGACTTGCCTGATCGTGATGCGAATAAAAAGGCAAAAAATTCTGAAGTCTCTGGTGCAGCTTCGTCTGAATCTCAGTCTGATGGGAGTGGGACCGTCCCAATGAACATGGTTGTTCGTTTTTCGGATGCACAGAGAGTTTGCTCGCACACACCCATGAGCACCATTGAAGAGTCACGTACAAGTACCATTCCATCCATTGATGCGATGCATGCAGATAAATTGGACGCAAGCATTGCTGACAATGGCAATGCACACGCAGGACTGGACCTTCCCAGCCGAGTCACTGCCATGCATCAGATTAATGTGGAGTTTGGTCCACCAGCTGCTGGCCTAGCAGAGACCGTCGGCTCATCTACAAGTCCACCTGAAATGCATGAGGCTATAGATCTCCGCCAGCGAATGGACGTGCCGGTTCAGCAGCCGGCTGTTGCTGTGGTCAGCCCACCCACGCAGGCTGGTCTGCAGTCTTCCAAGCCGTCTCACGATGCTACACAGATGGCGCCATGTGTTCGTCTCTCTGCACCGACTTCGTCTTCAACACCTACCATGTTCGCTACTGCTTCATCATTGTCGACGGATCGCCCGATGACACCGATGGCTCTTATGTCTGAGGGAAGCTCTCCCCTTCGGCGTAGTAACCGTCACCCCGTCTTCTTTGACGGTTCTTCTCCGACCGATGAACATGCTATGGACAAGGCAATGCGACGTCAGGCTGCACATAATTTGGACACCGTTCCAGGTAACTTATCCGCAAAATCTTTTCTTTCCTTTTCAGATTCACGTATTTCTTCTAGCTTAAAGAATGTTGGATGCTCTATTGGAAAGAATGATAATGAAATTAATTTATCGGTTGGGGTGCTTAAACTTATGGAGATTCACCGATTAAAGGTTTCTCCGAAGTGTAATGCCTCCATACCAAACCCCGAAACCGAGGAGGAGGATGAAGCAGATGCCAAATATGATGGTCCGCTTATATCCCACTTGGTTGGTGAGGTTACCGAGGTTGGATTGGATAATGCAAGACCTGGGTCCATGTTTTGTGACTTCACAGCGTCCTCATGGAAATCTAAATCACACTCCTCTAAAAAGAAACAAAAACCGCCCAAGAAGGCGAAGAGTTCCACACCAATCCGACTTTCCCCATGAAAGGCGTGTTTTGGAATAGCAGAGGTCTCTCGGACTTGGCTAAACATAAACACGTCGGTGATTGTGTAAGGGAACATGGATTGGATTTTGTGGCAATTTCCGAGGCTGGTAAGTGTGATTTTCGCCCGCATGTCCTCGATCACCTATCATGTGGTTTCGACTATGCATGGCATAGTCTACCAGCTCGTGAAAGACCTGGAGGAATTCTTCTTGGTATTATGACAATAGTCATGGACTTGTTGGCCTTTTCAATCGGTGAATTTCATATAAAGTATCACCTAAGAAACAGAGCTGACAATTTTACATGGACTCTAGTCGCAGTCTATGGGGCTGCCCAAGATGAGCATAAACCGGCTTTCCTTCGGGAATTAGTAAACCTGGCAAAGGATAACCCGTACCCAATGCTTATTGGAGGGGACTTCAATATGCTTAGATACCAGAAAGAGAAAAATAATGACTGTTTCGACACTCATTGGCCCTTCCTATTCAACGCTGTGATAGACAGTTTGGATCTTCGGGAGGCGAGTATGTCAGGGCGTCAGTTCACATGGGCTAATAACCGATCTGTGCCGACATATGAGAAGCTTGATAGGGTACTCATGGATACCGAATGGGAACTAAAATTTCCTCTGGTAACCGTACGAGCCCTAGAGCGTATCGAGGCGTTATCGGATCATGCACCCATCATTCTAGATTCTAAATCTACAAACCTAGATGCACGTCGTCCATTCAAATTTGAATTGGGATGGATGCATCGGGAAGGATTTGTAGACATAATCAAGAATGTTTGGGAGAGGCCTGTTGTTGGTCGTACACCTATTCACAGATGGAACTTTAAAATGAGGGCCATGAGGCAACATCTCACTGGATGGGTGAAACATACCAACGGGATATATAAAAAAGAAAAACAACGACTCTGTACCATCATTGATGACCTCGACAAAATTGCTGAGACGCGCACCTTATCTCAACAAGAGATTGAATTGAAAAATCAATCTAATGAGAAGGTTGCACGTCTTTTGCGAGAAGAAGAGATCAAATACTATCAAAGATCCAAAGCTGATTTCATTCTGATGGTTGATAGTAATACAAGATACTTCCAATTGGTCGCCAATGGGCGGCATAGGAAGAAATGTATTTACAGTCTCCAACAAGATGAGGGGCGGATCGATGGTCAGGAGGAGCTCAAAAAGAATATCACTAACTACTACAAATCTCTGTTCGGGGCGACCGCCGAAGGGAACTTCACCCTTGATGAGACCCGAACAGATAATATCCCACAAGTCACGGCTGAAGAAAACGATATCCTTACATCACCATTCTCTGAAGAGGAGGTGAGAGCTGCGGTGTTCCAAATGGAACATAACAAAGCTCCAGGTCCAGATGGTTTTCCCGCAGAATTCTATCAGAATTTCTGGGATATAATCAAGTCTGACCTAATGGAGTTGTTTAATTGCCTTCATGCCGACAACCTTGACCTATTCAGACTTAATTTTGGTGAGATTTTCTTGTTGCCGAAGATTAAGGAGGCTGAACAGATCCAACAGTTCAGACCCATATGCCTCCTTAATGTCAGCTTCAAAATATTCACCAAAGTGGCTACGAATAGGTTAAACTCGGTAGCTGACCATGCTGTCCGGCCATCTCAAACGGCTTTCATGCAAGGAAGAAATATACTTGATGGCGTAGTAATCCTGCATGAGACTGTCCATGAGATGCACCGAAAAAACATGAGTGGAGTAGTATTCAAGATCGACTTTGAAAAAGCCTATGACAAGGTCAAATGGTCTTTCCTCCAACAGGGCCTAAGGATGAAAGGTTTCTCCGATAAATGGCGCCAGTGGATCCATAATTTTGTAACTGGAGGTAGTGTGGCCATCAAAGTCAATGATGATGTAGGCCACTACTTTCAAACAAAAAAAGGATTACGACAGGGTGACTCCATGTCTCCGATGTTATTTAACATTGTCCCTGACATGTTGGCTATTCTGATTGAGCGAGCCAAGCAGGACGACCAGATTGCAGGAGTAGTGCCACACCTTGTGGATGGTGGTCTCTCTATTCTGCAATATGCCGATGACACGATTCTCTTTATGAAACATGACCTGGACAAGGCTCGAAACCTTAAACTCTTGTTGTCAGCATTTGAGCAAATGTCGGGTCTTAAAATAAACTTCCATAAAAGTGAACTTTTCTGCTTGAGAGAAGCCACTGAGGCGGCGGCCGAATATGCTGTCTTGTTTGGTTGTGCACATGGCCAATTCCTGATTAAATATTTGGCAATACCGATTCATTATCGGCGTCTCACCATTGCGGAGTGGAAGCATGTAGAGGAGCGGTTAGAGAAACGATTAAGCAGTTGGAAAGGCAAATTGCTCTCAGTTGGAGGACGGCTGGTTTAGATTAACTCTGCCCTCACAAATATGGTTCTCTATATACTTTCTTTCTTTCAACTTCCAAAAGGGGTCCTGCAAAGACTGGACTATTTTAGATCCAGATTCTTTTGGTAAGGAGATGGTGAAAAAAAAATATAGACTGGCCAAATGGAGTGTGGTTTGTAGGCCGAAAGACCAAGGTGGCCTTGGAATTCATGACTTGCAAATCAAGAATGAGGCCCTACTTAGTAAATGGTTGTTCAAACTTCTTACTGAGGATGGTGTTTGGCAAACCATGTTGCGCAACAAGTATCTAGGCCAAAAGGCAGTGTCTCAGGCATATTGGACACCTGGCGACTCGCACTTTTGGGCTGGCCTAATGGCGGCAAAGAAACATCTCTTTCGCTTTGGGTCTTTCGTGATAAGGGACGGGTCGGAGGTTAGTTTCTGGGAAGACATCTGGCTAGGCAATGCCAGTCTTCGAGAACAATATCTAGCCCTGTACAACATTGCCCGCGAAAAGAATAATACTATTGCGCAAGTGCTCAGTTCATCCCCACCCAATATTTCGTTTAGGCGGGATTTGATTGGCCCCCGACTTATGCCATGGCACAATCTTTTATCCCGTCTGGATTCGATTAATATTAGACAAGGTCGGGATGTGTTTCACTGGAACCTTACTACATCAGGGTCATTCACAGTAGACTCTATGTACCGTGCACTCATGCATTCTGAGGTACCGGTGAGTAACAATAAGAAAATCTGGAAGTCGAAGATTCCACTAAAAGTTAAAATCTTCATGTGGTATCTCCGTAGGGGAGTTGTTCTAACCAAAGACAACCTCGCACGACGCAACTGGCCAGGGAGTAAGAAGTGTTGTTTTTGTACTTATGAAGAGACAATCAAACACCTCTTTTTCCGATGCAAGTTTGCACGTACTACATGGTCAATCATCCAAATAGTGTCAAATTTGTATCCGCCCACAAGTGTCGTCAATATTTTTGGTCACTGGTTGGACGGTATTCCAAATAGATTCAAAACGCTAATACGGGTGGGAGAATACGCCTTACTATGATCGCTTTGGCTATGTAAAAATGATTTGGTTTTCAATGATAAAAATGCTTCTCCTTTGCAGGTTATTTTTCGTTTACGCACTCGCTTCGTACGTAGTCTACGCTACAACGAGTGGAGTACCAACCGCTGTTCAAGGCGGTGTGTACGCGGTTGGAGCAGGTGGCTACGGTGGTTTTTCCCAACATGGGTGGCAGCATAATCTTCGGATCGGTCCACCATCCCTTGCGACATAGGCATAGTGTCGGTCTATAGGACTCTACTGTCGCCGATTTATCGTTTTTTTTCATTCATTTTGTCAGACTTTCCGTGTTGGGCTGTGTGCATCCTATTTATGCAGAGGCCGGATGTTACTCATAATGTTTTGTATACGCTTGATGCTACATTTCGAGATAATAAAAGCACCCTTTATCGAAAAAACTAGCAGGGAGGGTGAAAATAAATCTGCCCGACTGTCCCATGTCCTTTTGAGGGCTACGTGAAGGAGCTGAAAACCCCGTTCAAAAAGGGAAGGAACTGAAAACTCCAGCCTGGTCCATCTATGCGACAGAGGGAAACCAACTTTGGCAGTTCTTGTGAATAGTATATCCACTCAAGGTGAGTGTAAGATGTTGCAACACCATATTGATATTTGGTATTCAGTCTAGTAAAAAAAAACAGAGAGGCACGCGATGAGAATGTGCTTCGAAGACAAGGCCCACGAGACAAGGCCGGAATAGTCTTGTCTAGTAGTACAAACAAGTTGAGGCTCACGATACGCCAAAGCTACCTGCTTGGCACAATAAGGCTGGCAATGACCCTGGTTACAAGGCTACACCTACACCCTGCGCTTCCGCGAAGCTGATGCTGATCATCGGGAGCACGCTGCCGTGCATTACCACCGCTACCCAATCACTGTCCACCGATACCACACTGGTAAGGTATTAGCTACTATCCCTTCACTTCTAAATATAAGTATTTTTAGAGATTCCACTATAGATCACATATGGATGTATATAGATGCATTTCATAGTGTAGATTTACTCATTTTGCTTCCTATGTAGTTTATAATAAAACCTCTACAAAGAGTTAAATTTAGAAACGGAGGGAGTTGTCGTTTAGGATTAGCCAGCGTGGGAGCTCATTAATCCCACCTCCCCCAGTCTGAGCACTGCCTCTAATTCTATTGCTCTGATTTTTCTCTGTTTTTTTCCTTTGTCTATGGGTTTCAATCAGTCCTCTCTGCTGCTGAAACTGAAAGGCACCTGGAATAGTGTGTGAGACGAGGAAATGGATTAGTTTCAGAGCCTCCATGTCTTTCCCGTGGATGCGCATTAGACAGAAGGTCGAGCTCCAGGAAGCTTTTGATGGCAGGTGCTTTTATCAGTCAGCCTGCATTGTTGATTGCTTGTATTTTTGCTGTAGCCGCTTTGTGTTAGAATTAATCCGAGGTGCCACTATTGATCATCCTAGGACCAGGCAATCACACGAGCACGAGCCGAGGTTTGTTAACGTGGTTCATCGATATGGCTACATTTTCAGGGCCTGACTATGGGCGTTCCTTCCCGTGTTACCGTCAAACTACGGCACCCTTGACCGCCCGGGTGCCGGCACACGCCGCTGGCTCTCCTTGCGTACATGTGTTATTATGTTGGCATAGATTACATCTTGTGTTTAAGCTCACATTATATAAGAGGTCTAGGATACAAGAGTCCTACGAGGACACTACTTATCATGTTGCACACTGTACGACTCCAAGTCCAACTGTAACCTACCTTGCACAGTAATATTTGACACAACTCCAAAAAACTCCAGCTTGGCGAATATTCTTCACCATCTTGGACTCATCCATGCATCGAACCTCCATGTACATTGGACTTGAGAGACGCCATGAGTACCGCTGCTACTCCTAGAGTCCATGTGACTCCACCTGCAACTGTATTCCCTCTTGTCTTCATAGTCAACACTCGAGGCAAAATTAACCACTCTTCACTCTAGGTTGCACTCCCAATTTCCGGACTATTGATGCAACGGCATCACACACCGATCATATAGTCACCATATTTGACAACGACGATGTATCCACATCCTGGTAGCCCTTGATCTGTGTGAAAGTGAACAACTCACATATTGAACGTCACATATAAGAGTTACCAGAACTCAATATCCTAGTTCTCCTTGACCGACTTTCTGAAACTTAAAGGAATTTCATCATTGCCTTGTGTCACTCTAGAGTCCAACTTGCAGTTCTCTCACCCTTTTCCTGGATACTCTCTGACATGTCCCACCGATCTAGCACTCCGCCTCCTTCCGTACATATCATCCGTACTTTGTCATGTGCACCAAACACCACAGTATATACGGTCATGTACGCCGCCGGGTCCCCCTATGTGTCGGTGCTATTGTTTTGGCATGGATTACATCGTGTGTCTACCCTCGCATTATATGATAGGTCTAGGATATAAGGGTCCTACTAGGACACTACATATCATGTCACACACTGTGCGACTCCAAGTCCAACTGTAACCTACCTTGTACAATAATATTCGACACAACTCTAACACTTTCTTCTTGTATCATAGAGGCAAGTAAATGAAAGCATTGTGAAACCACAGCCGAGTCCCAATTTTTGGTCATCTTGATACGTGCATGTGTGTGGCTTTAGTTTCTTTTCTAGTCACACTTAATGCTCATCTGCTCACTTGGCTTGGAGTTGGTGTTGTTGCTGAGTGCTCACTTACTAATTTTAGTTATTCGCATCTCACAACCATTATGAAACTGTAAGCATCTTTTCTTCTTGGTTGCCACCAAAGTTTTCAGAATCGCTACGCAAGTCTTAGAATCTTACGAGTCTTTACAAAATATTGTGAATCCATAAATTGTTTGAATAACCAAATTATTCCCCTGAAAGTCACCACCATGAACAAGCAATAAACATAACCTATCATTAGTTGAGTTTGTTCGGTAAGACAATACCAGTGAAAATCATCTCGGGTGACCTCTAAGCAGCCCTGGGGCGACTCGTACTAGACCTTGTCTCGGATAGTCACGGTCATGACCATAGGAAACCACTGAGGGAGTCCTGGATTAGGGGGTCTTCGGGCGTCCGGGCTATGTGACGTGGGCTGGACTCGCGGGCCATGAAGATTCAAGATGGAAGGCGTTCCCCCGTGTCCGGATGGGACTCCCCTTGGCGTGGAAGGCAAGCTTGGCATTTGGACATGAAGATTCCTTTCTCTGTAAACCGACTCTGTACAACCCTAGCCCCCTCCGGTGTCTATATAAACTAGAGGGTTTAGTCCGTAGGGGCAATCATAATCATACAGGCTAGACATCTAGGGTTTAGCCATTACGATCTCGAGGTAGATCAACTCTTGTAACCTCTATACTCTTCAAAGTCAATCAAGCAGGAAGTAGGGTATTATCTCCATTAAGAGGGCCCGAACCTGGGTAAACATCATGTCCCTGTCTCCTGTTACCTTCGATCCTAAGACGCATAGTTCGGGACCCCCTTCTCGAGATCTGTCGGTTTTGACACCGACATTGGTGCTTTCATTGAGAGTTCCATTGTGCCATCGTTGAAAGGCTCGATAGCTCCATCGATGATCAACAATAATGCTGCCATGAAGGAGATTTTTCTCCCCGACCAAATCTTTGTATTCGGCGGTTGCGCCCTACGGGCCAACATGCTTGGCCACCTAGAGCAGATCGACAGCTACACCCTGGTCATCAGATCAGTTTTGGAAATGTGAACTACGTCGCGGACATCCGAGGAGACTTGATCTTCCAAGGGTTCGCGGCGCCAACCACCACTCTGACCTTAGATTCGGAGCACGTCACCATGTCCGAAAATGGGAGTTTTGAGCCCGCCGGACTCTTTGCAGCCATGGAGCTCGATTCTGGAAAACTGGAGGGGATAGCATCATCGTCAGGCCCGGAGTTACATCAAGCCCCTTCTAACATCATAAAGCCGGACTCCTCTCTAGACACTAGCTCTGAATCCTCGAAGTCCGCATCATGTGAGCTCGCCCAGGGATCTTTTGTCCCTCCCAACTCCACGGACCCTCACTTCCCCACCCAAACCTCGCTCTTAAATGAGGCTTTGGACCTAATGCAATTCCTCGCTATCACAGAGGAATCGCTTCCGAATTGCGCCCAGCCCGTACTAGGGGCTGAGGGCAGGGAATATTTGCTTCCCACCCACCACCCACTTCGTAGCCACTGTCGAGGATTTAAACGACATGCTCGATTACGCCTTCGAAGACATCGGCGGTATGGACGACAATGCTGGAAGGAGCATGACCAAAACCCGCCATTTACTGGATGTTGGATGGCCACTTCCTCATATGACGTGTACATGGTGGACACACCCAAAGAAGGCGACGTCGACGATGAGAAGGATCCAGTCGAGGATGAACCTCTTCATATGCCACCAAAGCGTCAACATCAGCGGTGCCGCTCTAAATCGCGTCGCGGAAAAGACAACAATACCTGAACTGGAGACAATAATACTCCGGAGAATGCCTAAGACCCTGAAGCCCCCGTAGAGCCAACATCCGAACATTATTATTGGGAGGATGGGCAGGTAAACCCTGATGATCCTGTCGGTAACGGGGATTCGGAGGACAGTAATTACTTACCGATCTCCAAAGAGGATACGAGCCTCGACGACTAAGATTTTATCATGCCAGAGGAACCCCTTCAACAAGAGCGCTTTAAGCGTCAGCTAATAGCCACCGCAAGAAGCCTGAAAAGAAGCAGCATCAGCTTCAAGCTGATCAAGATTTGCTCAAGGACAGATGGACTAATGTCCTGGCAGTCGAGGAATACAGCCTCGAACGCCCAACTAAGAGTTACCCAAAGCGCAAGCTACTACCCCAATTCGATGATGAGGCGCTAGAGCCCATACCGCCAACGTGTGATGCTATTGACAGACCGGACCGACCACCACGTGGCCTTGACAGGGTGGCAACTCAAGCCCGCACCGCCTCGCCGCAGAGGCAGAGAAACAACGGCTCCAGAATACACCTATGACATATGACAGGACCTGGACAATAGAGCAGGTCAGATAGATCAATCTACGGATCCAGGGGTCGGGCCCTAGCACCAGAAGATGGCCATCTGGTGCGACAAGCACAAGCTCACCCGGGCAGCAAAACCGCATATGGACCTCATCCGAACTGCGTCGAGACGTTGCCCGATACAGAGGTGCCGCACACCCCCTATGCTTCACCGATGAGGTAATGGAGCACCAATTCCCAGAAGGGTTTAAACCCGTGAACATTGAATCATACGATGGTATGATGGACCCTGCAGTATGGATTGAAGATTTCCTTCTCCATATTCACATGGCTCGCAGTGACGATCTATATGCCATCAAATATTTGATCCTCAAGCTTAAGGGCTGGCACGACACTGGCTAAAGAGCCTGCCAGAAAACTCCATCGGCAGCTGGGAGGATTTGGAAGAAGCCTTTAGGGACAACTTCCAAGGTACATATGTACGGTCCCCAGACGTCGATGACCTCAGTCACATAGTCCAGCAACCCGGAGAGTCATCCCGGAAACTCTAGAGCAGGTTCTTAATTAATAAGAATCAAATTGTAGACTGTCCGGACGCCGAAGCCCTCGCGGCCTTAAAACACAGCGTCCGGGACGAATGGCTCGCCAGACACCTCGGCCAAGAAAAGCTGAAGTCCATGGCATCCCTTACCGCACTCATGACCCGCTTTTGCGCGGGAGAAGATAGCTGGCTAGCCCGTAGAAGCAATAGCACCAGCGACCCCGGCACCTCCGAAGCCAGGGACGAAAATGGCAAGCTACGACGCAACAAGCACAAGTGTCGAGTCAATAATGACAGTGCCGAAAATACAGCGGTCAACGTCGGATTCAGTGGTCCTAATGAAGGAAATATGCCCTAGAAGCAATAATAAAATTGTTATTTATATATCCTTATATCATGATAAATGTTTATCATTCATGCTAGAATTGTATTAACCAGAAACTTAGTACATGTGTGAATACATAGACAAATAGAGTGTGACTAGTGCCTCTACTTGACTAGCTCGTTAATCAAAGATGGTTAAGTTTCCTAGCCATGGACAAAGAGTTGTCATTTGATGAATGGGATCACATCATTAGAGAATGATGTGATTGACTTGACTCATCCGTTAGCTTAGCAATATGATCGTTTAGTTTATTGCTATTGCTTTCTTCATAACTTATACATGTTCCTATGACTATGAGATTATGCAACTCCCGAATACCGGAGGAACACTTAGTGTGCTATCAAACATCACAACATAAATGGGTGACTATAAAGATGCTCTACAGGTGTCTCTGATGGTGTTTGTTGAGTTGGCATAGATCGAGATTAGGATTTGTCACTCCGATTGTTGGAGAGGTATCTCTGGGCCCTCTCGGTATTACACATCACTATAAGCCTTGCAAGCAATGTGAATAATGAGTTAGTTACGGGATGATGCATTACGGAACAAGTAAAGAGACTTGGCGGTAATGAGATTGAACTAGGTATTGAGATACCGACGATCGAATCTCGGGCAAGTAACATACTGATGACAAAGGGAACAACATATGTTGTTATGCGGTTTGACCGATAAAGATCTTCGTAGAATATGTAGGAACCAATATGAGCATCCAGGTTCCGCTATTGGTTATTTACCGGAAGTGAGTCTCGGTTATGTCTACATAGTTCTCGAACCCGTAGGGTCCGCACGCTTAACGTTTGGTGATGATCAGTATTATGAGTTTATCTATTTTGATGTAACAAAGGTAGTTCGGAGATCCTAATGTGACCACGGACATGACGAGGAGTCTCGAAATGGTCAAGACATAAAGATCGATATATTGGAAGGCTATGTTTGGACATTGGAAGGGTTCCGAATGAGTTCAGGCATTTACAGGAGTACCGGGGGGTTACCAGAACCCCTCGGGGAGTCAATGGGCCTTATTGGGCCTTAGTGGGAGAGAGGAGGAGACGGCCAGGTTGAAAGCCCCCCCCCCAAAGGCCAATCTGAATTGGGCCCCCCCCCTTTCCTTACCTCTCTCCCCCTCTTCCTTCTTCTCCTACTCCAACTAGGCAAGGGGGGGAATCCTACTCCCACCGAGAGTAGGACTCCCCCTTGGGCACGCCAGGAGAGGGCTGGCCCTCCGCTCCTCCACTCCTTTATATATAGGGGAGGGGGGCACCCCATAGACACACAACATGATTGTTTAGCCGTGTGCGGTGATGTCTACTACACAACCTTCTTCTTGTAGACGTTGTTGGGTGTCCAAATGCAGAGGTTTGTAGGACATCAGCAAATTTCCCTCAAGTGGATGACCTAAGGTTTATCAATCCGTGGGAGGCGTTGGTTGAAGATTGTCTCTCTCAAGCAACCCTGCAACCAAATAACAAAGAGTCTCTTGTGTCCCCAACACACCCAATACAATGGTAAATTGTATAGGTGCACTAGTTCGGCGAAGAGATGGTGATACAAGTGGAATATGGATGGTAGATATAGGTATTTGTAATCTGAAAATATAAAAACAGCAAGGTATCAAGTGGTAAAAGTGAGCGTAAATGGTATTGCAATGCTAGGAAACAAGGCCTAGGGTTCATACTTTCACTAGTGAAAGTTCTCTCAACAATAATAACATAATTGGATCATATAACTGTCCCTCAACATGCAACAAAGCGTCACTCCAAAGTCACTAATAGCGGAGAACAAACGAAGAGATTAAGGTAGGGTACAAAACCACCTAGATTTATCCTTTCTAATCAATCTATTCAAGATTCCATAGTGAAATAACATGAAGCTATTCTTTCCGTTCGATCTATCCTAGAGTTCGTACTAGAATAACACCTTAAGACTCATGTCAACCAAAACCCTAATGTCACCAAGATATTCCAATGTCACCTCAAGTATCCATGGGTATGATTATACGATATGCATCACACAATCTCAGACTCATCTATTCAACCAACACAAAGAACTTCAAGGAGTGCCCCAAAGTTTCTACCGGAGAGTCAAGACGAAAACGTGTGCCAACACCTATGCATAAGTTAAAAATGTTATGGAACCCGCAAGTTGATCACCAAAACATACATCAAGTGGATCACGTGAATATCCCATTGTCACCATAGATAAACACATGCAAGACATACACAAGAAAGCCAGATGTGCACCAAGAAGGACAAGTCCGTTGCAGTCTACATCTAGTAGTTAAACCAACACATTCGCCGTTAGGAGAGCCAGATGTGCGCCAGCATGATAGACATGAAGAAGGTGATGACCAAGAACATGGAGCTAGAAGAGGAACTCAAGTCTACATGCGATGGATATGAAGAAGAAATTGCAGTACTACTAGAGAAGAATGAAGACCTGAAGAAGATGCTAGGAATATTGAAGCTTTGTGTGGCCCATATTGAAGCTTTGTATGGAAGAAGGTGCAGGACACCGTTGATGTGGGATGAAGTAGGAGACCATCAGTTGTTTGGACCAGATTTGATCAAAGAGTCTGAAGAGAAGGTGAAGTTGATTCGAGATAGACTGAAGGTAGCTCATTCCAGGTAGAAGAGTTATGCCGATACAAAACGCAAGGAGGTAGTCTATGAGATTGGAGATAGAGCATATCTTCGTGTGTTTCCAATCCGAGGAGTTAAACGATTTGGAGTTAAGGAAAAGTTAGCCCCAAGATTTGTAGGACCATACCGAGTTCTGGAACGTATGGGAGAGGTGGCCTACAAGTTGGAGTTACCCGAAGAATTGTCAGGAGTTCATGATGTGTTTCACGTTTCCCAGTTGAAGAAGTGCCATGCTGAGATGGCCGATATTCCTCTAAGAGATACAGTGCCCCTGGAAGCAATTCAATTAGATAGTGATCTAACTTATGAGGAGAAACCAGTCAAGATTCTCGAGTTTTCCAGCCGGGTTACACGCAGCAAGGTTATCAAGTTTTGCAAAGTTCAGTGGAGCCACCATACCAAGGAGGAAGCCACTTGGGAATGAGAAGAAGACCTATGAAAAGACCACCCACACCTATTTTCTTGCCAATCCGAATCTTGAGGGCGGGATTCATCTTAAGGGGGTAAGTTTGTAACATCCCAATTTTCAATTCGGATGTTATACATAGGTCATCATATGCATATCTTATTTTCTTTGCATTTCGGTCATGATCCTAGAAATCTTAAGCAACTCAAGGACCCAAGGAGAGAGTTGGAGGTTTCATTTATTTTCATATTTGAATTTTCTCAAATTTTAAAAAGAGGATCATTTTGATTTTCATATTTTTTCTCTCCAATTATTTCCAATAATAAAAATAAAGGAGAGAAGATAAAATGACTTCTTCAAAAGAGTGGAATATTGGATAAGAAATTTTGAAATCAAATCATTATTTTTATTTGCATTTTATTTCCTATTTTAATTGAAATTAGAAAAATTATGCATTTTTGAAAATTGCATTTTAAGCCAGAAAAATGTTCACTTTGTTCTAAATATTAGGTTCGGACGGTAAAAATTACTTATGGTATTTTTAGCATCTTTTTATATTTTATTAGGATTTTTCTTTCGGGCGAATATAAAAAAAAGAAAACTTCTCGCCCGACTGGGCCAAAGGCCCAGCCAAGCCAGCCCAGCAGCCCGCGCCGCGCCACCGCCTTCCTCCGTTGGAGGAGTCCCGCCGCCGCCCACTGCCGGAGTCCGTGCCAGACTCCTGGTTCGCCGCCGCCTTCCCCCTCGCCCAAGTCGCCCTCGGCCTCCTTTATAAGCGGACCCAGCCCCCCACCTCCTGACCTTGCCACCGCAGCCGCCGCCGCCTCCACGATGCCGCAGCTACGCCGGCGCTGCCTGCAGCTGCTCGCCGCCGCCGACGCCACCGGATACCGCCGCCCCATCGTTGACCTCGCCGCCGCGGTTGACCGGTAAAAACCGCTCCATTTTTCTCCCGGTTTTCTTTTGGTTTTTTTGGGTTAGGGTTTTTTTTCTCG
The DNA here is from genome assembly GCA_900231445.1 of Triticum turgidum subsp. durum. NCBI lineage: Eukaryota > Viridiplantae > Streptophyta > Magnoliopsida > Poales > Poaceae > Triticum > Triticum turgidum. The sequence goes on along the minus strand of LT934116.1, from coordinate 38,541,081 downwards.
GTTTTTTCGATCGGATCTAATTAGCAGACGTTCGTCTGTTAATCTGTGGTAGCGAACGATTTCCGTTCGTTAGTTTATATTAGCGAACGTTCGTTCGTTAGATTTTTTTCTTTTATTATTTGTTTTTGGCGAGGGACCTATCCACGAATACTTTTATCACAGATTAGTCCCTGATCTTCAAACCCTCGCTACGTTTTGCTCGTTTGTCCAAATCCAGTGAAACCAACGCCAAAATCTTTGTCTTGTTCCCCTCTTTCCAGAAACTAACTTTAGCATGGTTTTGAGAAATTAAAATTTGGTTTCAAGCAGATTTGAATTCGTACTTCGTTTGATCGTAGTTTTAGTTTCATAACTCCGATTCGATTGTTTCTTTTTGCAAATCGAACCTCTTCCGTTGAAATTTCAGTTTGGATCTTTTCTTTTGAGTTTTAACCTTGCATCTTATGCTTGAGTGCTCATGTATGTTATTGTTTGTTCATGATAGAGTTTCCGGAGTGCGAGACTTGCTACTATGAGTCACTAGGGTTTTCAGATCGTCAGCAAGGCAAGTAACACTTTGATCATACCCTTTTTCCTACCCAGTTTTTATGCATTAGTTTCAATCCTCAAACACTGCATGGTTAGGATCTGATTTAACATGTGGGTACTGGGAAGTAACTGATGAGGTAGGAACCTATTGCTTTTATATATCAAACCCTGGGAGTTACTACGTTATGCCTATATTGCTATGCTATGATCGTAGACGTGGTTTGGTTCGAGAGATCTATGATAGATGTGACAGTTTTAATTAATGGTTAACCTAAGGTGGCTACTTTAATACACATGTGAGTGGATTGGTTGAGGCACCCTGGAGCACCCAGTGGTTGTCTGGGTACCTGGAGTAATACAGTGTTGTCCTGGGATATCTCGGAGTACCCGTGTTTCCATCTTATGGTTCTCCACCTAGGCTCAAAGGGATCATAGGATTATTCATTCTAGAAACTTCCGTGTGCAGCCAGAAGCCATTATGTGCTCTGGCATAGTTGAGTAAGTTGTGGGAATCCTTTCAATGATGGGCTAGTAGATGTAGGGGATTTTAGGTGTACCAGCCTATCTATCGGTTAAGGGGACCTCTTTGGAAGGACTGTGTATCGGCCATCCGTTTCTCAAACATCAAGCAGTGCGAGAAATACAACGAAGGAGATCGAGTCTTGTGGGGAAAGGTGCGTAAACCTCTATAGAGTGTATAAAATAATCATGGTTAGCCCTATCCCCGGTTATAGACATCTTGACTATCTGGTACTTGAATTATTGATTTGATCTCATCACTTTACCTAATTAATTTGTTTGATTATAACTATTATTTTGGGATTGAGTTGGAGGAACCTTCTCAATTTTTTCAACAAACTTTGTAGTTAAATAAAATATTTTCCTTTGTTGTAGGGAAAAACTAGCTTTATGCAAATGATAACCATAGAGCCTCCACTAGCCAAATATGCATATAGTTATAGCTATTCCATGTTCAATGCTCTATAGTGTTATTTTGCCACATATTCCTTGTGCTGACCTACACAAGCTGCAATGTATTATGTTGCAGAGTTTTCAGACGAAGAGTAAGGTGCGCTAGGTCGTTGTCGTACACTTAGCTATGCCATTGGACTTGATGGAATCTACAACCTTTGATGCTTCCTCAGTTATCTTATTTAGATGGCCTTAAGCTGTATTATTGTAATAAGTTCTCGTTTGAGACATTCGATGTAACAAGTGTGTGATTGAACTCTGTTATAAATCCTCGAGTACTGTGTGTGTTAGCATTACCGATCCAGTGATGACACTTATGCACAAAGATTTGACCGTTTGAGGTCGGATCGCTACATTGAGTAAGACTCAAAAACACGACCACGGCAGAAAATAGAAAGAGAATGAAAGTCATTCCCTATGCCTCAGCCATAGGTTCTATAAAGTATGCTATGCTGTGTATGAAACCTTTTTGTGTACCTTGCCATGAGTTTGGCAAGGCGGTACGATATTGATCCAGGAGTGGATCACTTGACAGCGGTCAAAATTATCCTTAGAAGACTAAGGAGATATTTCTCAGTTATGGAGGTCATAAAGTGTTCGTCGTAAAGAGTTACGCCGATGCAAGCTTTTACACCGATCCAGATGACTCTGCGTCTCAATCTCAATTATTGAAAGTGGGAGCAATTAGCTAGAGTAGCTCTGTGCAGAGCATTGTAGACATAGAAATTTGCAAATTACTTACGGATCTGTATGTGGCTGACCCGTAGACTAAAACTTCCCTCACAAGCAAAACATGATCACACCTTATTACTCTTGGGTGTTAATTACATAAGCGATGTGAACTAGATTATTGACTCTAGTAAAACCTTTTGGGTATTAGTCACATGGAGATGTGAACTAATCACATAAAGATGTGAAATATTGGTGTGAAACCACATGACGATATGAACTAGATTATTGAGTCTAGTACAACTGGGTGACTGAAGGAAATATGCCCTAGAGGCAATAATAAAGTTGTTATTTATATTTCCTTATATCATGATAAATGTTTATTTTTATGCTAGAATTGTATTAACCGAAAACTTAGTACATGTGTGAATACATAGACAAAGAGAGTGCCACTAGTATGCCTCTACTTGACTAGCTCGTTAATCAAAGATGGTTAAGTTTCCTAGCCATGGACAAAGAGTTGTCATTTGATGAACGGGATCACATTATTAGAGAATGATGTGATTGACTTGACCCATTCGTTAGCTTAGCACTATGATCATTTAGTTTATTGTTATTGCTTTCTTCATAACTTATACATGTTCCTATGACTATGAGATTATGCAACTCCCGAATGCCAGAGGAACACTTAGTGTGCTATCAAACGTTGCAACGTAACTGGGTGACTATAAAGATGATCTACAGGTGTCTCCGATGGTGTTTGTTGAGTTGGCATAGATAGAGATTAGGATTTGTCACTCCGATTGTTGGAGAAGTATCTCTGGGCCCTCTCGGTAATGCACATCACTATACAATGTGACTAATGAGTTAGTTATGGGATGATGCATTACGGAACGAGTAAAGAGACTTGTCGGTAACGAGATTGAACTAGGTATTGAGATACCGACGATCGAATCTCGGGCAAGTAACTTACCGATGACAAAGGGAACAACATATGTTGTTATGCGGTTTGACCAATAAAGATCATCGTAGAATATGGAGGAACCAATATGAGCATCCAGGTTCTACTATTGGTTATTGACCGGAAGTGAGTCTCGGTCATGTCTACATAGTTCTCAAACCCGTAGGGTCCGCACACTAAACGTTCTGTGATGATCGGTATTATGAGTTTATGTGTTTTGATGTACCGAAGGTAGTTTGGCGTCCCGTATGTGATGACGGACAAGACGAGGAGTCTTGATATGGTAGAGACATAAAGATCGATATATTGGAAGGCTACGCTACAGTACTAGGGAAAAGCTTATAGGCATACACTTACTAATAGCGCTAGTTTATAACCCTCGCTACTTCTACTTACTAGTAGCGCGGGTTTTTACCCCCCTCTACTACTAAGTTGATAGTAGTAGCGTGGGTTTATAACCCTCGCTACTACTAAGTGGTCTCTACCGTGCCCCCTGGGGACATTCCATAGTAGTAGTGAGGGGTATAAAACCGCGCTACCACTATCAACTTAGTAGTAGCGCAGGTTTATACCACTCGCTACTAGTAAGTACAAGGTAGGTGAAATCCCCATATCCTCGTCTGAATCCCTCCTTTCTCCCTCACTCTCCCCCCTCTCTCCATAGTTTCTCCCATGATGCTGCACACCTCCTCCTCCATGGCGCCCAACGAGTTCACCTCCTCATGTCGCGTGCCTCCTCCTCCATGGCGCCAAAAGAGGGGGAGGGCGCCTCGCGCCGCCGACGTCCTGGAGCTCGCCGGTCTTCCCCGCATCTCCATGCGCACCACGTCGGACCACCTCACCACCGAGGACGAGCCCCAGTGTGCCCTCCATCTCATTCCTTTTTTCCTTGTTTATCTTTTTCCCTCTCCATGTCCCTTCGATTCTACTCACCTCTGATGCACATGCCTGCTCAGGTCGTCAACATGGCCAACGAGGATCTCTCTGCCTTGGCCGTGAAGAGGACCCTCACACCGTCGTCTTGCTCTCCTCTGCACTGGATCTGGTCCCTCTACAACAGTCGTCGCTAGATCTGGTCTCCGCTGCCCGTCCGGACCCCCGGCGACCCATGTCGTCGCTGAATCAAACCATTGACACCATTGCAGCACGCACGGGGTCAAGATTTTTTTTTAGTTTTTGAAATTAATAGTGGTAGCGCGGGTCATAGAGACGCGCTACAGATAGTTAGTAGTAGCGCGAACACATGTACTAGTAGCGCGGGATGCACCGCGCTACTGCTACTAGTTAGTTGTAGTGCCGTAATAGTAGCGCAGGCACCCGCGCTACTACTAACTTTTAACCCCCGCTACGACTAGGCCTTTTCCTAGTAGTGCTAGGACATCGTAAGGGTTCCGAATGAGTTCGGGAATTTACAGGACTACCGCAGGGTTACCGGAACCCCCCAGGGAGTCAATGGGCCTTATTGGGCCTTAGTGGGAGAGAGGACGAGGCGGCCAGGTGGAGGGAGCCCCCCCCCCCAAGCCCAATCCGAATTGGGTGGGGGGCCGGCCCCCCTTTTCTTCCCTCTCTCTCCCTCTTCCTTCTTCTCCTATTCCAACTAGGGAAGGGGGGAATCCTACTCCCACCAGGAGTAGGACTCCCCCCTTCGGCGCGCCATGAGAGGGCCGACCTTCACCTCCTCCACTCCTTTATATAAGGGGGATGGGGGCACCCCATAGACATACAAGTTGATTGTTTAGCCGTGTGCGGTGCCCCAGTCCACAGATTTCTACCTCGGTCATATCATTGCAGTGCTTAGGCAAAACCCTGCACCGGTAGCTTCATCATCACCGTCGCCACGGGGTCATGGTGACGAAACTCTCCCTCGACCTCACGTGGATCTAGAGTTCGTGGGACGTCACCGAGCTGAACATGTGCAGATCGCGGAGGTGACGTACCTTTGGAGCTAGGATTGGTCGGACCGTGAAGACGTACGACTACATCAACCGCCTTGTCATAACGCTTCCGCATTCGGTCTACGAGGGTACGTGGACAACACTCTCCGCTCTCATTGCTATGCATCACCTAGATGGATCTTGCCTATGCGTAGGCAAATTTTTTGAAATTACTGCGTTCCCTAACACCTAAACGCGGCCAAAGAAAGAAGTCGTTCAAGAGAAACAAAGATGGTCCAGCCAGTCTGGACAGAATACTCGATCGGCCCTGCCAGATTCATGGTACCCCTGATAAGCCTGCCAATCATACCAAAGAAAACTGTTGGGTTTTCAAACAGTCTGGCAAACTTAACGCCGGACACAAGGGGAAAGGGCCGCCCAGCGAGGACGACGACGAAGAGCCTCGTCAACCGACGACAGGGGGACAGAAGAATTTCCTCCCTGAGGTAAAGACAGTAAATATGATATATGTCACACATATCCCTAAGAGGAAGCGCAAACGCGCATTACGCGACATCTATTCCATAGAGCCGGTCTTCCCAAAATTCAACCCATGGTCGGCTTCCCCGACCACCTTCGATCAAAAGGACCACCCAACTAGTATCCTTCATGGAGGTTCGGCAGCTCTGGTCCTCGATCCAATCATCGACGTATTCCACCTCACGCGAGTCCTCATGGACGGCGGCAGCAGTCTCAACCACTACAAAAAAATACACTTCCGTGATGATACGTGTTTATCACAGTAGGTCGCGTTTTTTGTCATGCATGTACATCCATGACAAATTTATGACAGAATCAAGATAGTCATACCTGTGCTGTCATAGACGTGTTCCATGACATTACCAAAATTATCATCATGGAAGTGTCCACTTCCATGACGATAAATCGCGCGTCACAGAAGTGCTTTCATCAAGGGTGACCGACACGTGGCATCAACCATTACGCAACATCGTTAAGCTATCAGGTCGGGTTTTGGATCCGATAACCCGTTAACAGCCCCGACCAATGGGGATTTTGCACGTGTAAAATCATCATTGGCTGGAGGAAACACGTGTCGGCTCACCGTTGGGACAGATGTCATCCGCTCATTGGACCGAAGGCGCCTATGATACGGCGATATGTGGCATGGCCCAAGAGAGGCCCATTCCTGTGAAAAGGCTGCCCCATTTGACTTGGTCAAAAGGTGGCGGGCCGGCCCACAGAAAGCCTGTTAACGACCTGTTCGCATATAGCCCATTTACATCCCGCTAACCCAGGGCCCGTTACGCCCTATTCGAATTATGCCCAGTAGCGTCATCTAGGCCGTCCAATATGATTCAGCCTGTTTTAACTTCCGGCCCATGTGTGGCCCATGCCTTCTTTTGGCCCATATGAGGACCTTTGTAACTGTTGGCCCATTAACGACCCGTGGTGAAACTGGCCCGTAATGAATAGTGTATAACTTTATACCCATTAACAGCCCGTTAATCCATTGGGCCGTTTCTAGCCCAAGTTATCTTTCGTCCTTCTCAGTGCCCATTGATTCTTGGGCTCACTTGCAGCATTCGGTTACATACGGCCCGTTACTGTCATTTTCTGCTTGTGGGCCAAATTCAGCCCGTCATTACAGTCGGCCCGTTTGCGGACCGTTAATACGTTGGGCCATTTTCATGTCAAAAAAACCCGTTGGGATGTTTTCATAGAGTTATCAAATACGGCCTATTAACGGCCCATTATGGTCCATGAATAGTACGGCCCATGATTGGCGAAATGATGATACGCCCCGTAGAAGGCCCATGGATCCTACGGCCCGTATGAGGCCCATGGATAGTACGGCCCATAGAAGGCCCATGGATCATACGGCCCATAGAAGGCCCATGGACCCTACGGCCCGTAAGGCCCATTGATCCCTAAGGCCCGTATAGAAGGTCGATGGATCCTACGGCCCATATAGAAGGCCAATGGTCCTACGGCCGAACGAAGGCCCATGGACCATACGGCCTGCAGGAGGCCCATGGTTACAACAGTCCGTGTGTTGCCATGATTATTTTGGCCTCGTTACCAAAAATAGGCTATTGTGGCCACTAGAAAAACACAGAAAAAGAACTGCAGTGACTACAAGCAAACAACTAAACAAGACAATAAGGAAATAAATAAGCAAGCAATTAAGGCTAGCCTATTACCGCTATTACACATATTACATCCATTGGGCATCAAAGTTTGCCACCAGTGCAAATATAGGGAACAAAGCAGCATATTACATACACTGGTCGTCAAAATTGGCCACCAGTGCAAATAAATGCGGCAGGAAAACAAGAGCATAACTGAAACAACTTCAGAAGAGCTCAAGAAACGTTATCCTGGGTATCCACCATGCTGGCAATAAGCTTAGCAAGCTGATTAGCTTTGTCCTGTTTGGCGCTAAAATCCTCCAACGCTTGCTGTTGCACCAGATAGTATGCATCTGAATGCTCCAGGGACATCTGCGGTCCTTCCGCTTCTTGTCGCAGCACAACTGATCGATGTCTTTCAGCTTGTAGTTGAGACTCAAGAAACCGAACTGATTCAGACAGTGAGTTTGAATAGCTTCTGCAAGCGGTAGTGGCCAGTAACTCGAACACTAAACCAAGACAGGACTTTGGGGTTGTCTCGCTGTCATCAAGATAGTCTTCCTTAGCTGTTTTATCAGCTTTGTTGGAGACCAACAAGGATGTGTCACTATCATGAACCTTATCTGTATTACTTCCTTTACCATTGCTTAATAAGGCACTCTTCCCCAATATTCTGTCAGCATTCTAAAAGAAGAATCAAGCAGACACATAACAAGTTTAGCATGTACTAGTATATGAAACTCATTTCGGTGAACCAGTTCATTAGTAAGGTGGACATGATTAAACTACCAAGTCTTCTATTGCCAAGTACTAGTACATAATAAAAGCATCAAACAAACATATATCTATGTCCTATGGTCACTGCATTGTCTTGCCAAATCAAAATAGAGACACGGTTCAAATCATATCAGTTCAAGACAAAGCAGCAGTGAAAGAATACAAAGCATGGGAAACTACACGGCACAATAAGATTTCAGATGGGTACCACGGGTCTACATGTACAACAACACTATTGGCTCTATTGTGATGCTAGTAATGTGCATGATAAAAAAGTCAACTATATACACAATTGAAATTGAAATCAAAAGAGCTATTGATAAGAGCAAACCTGTTAAAGAAACATGCGTGAACATACCTGCTGTGCCATTGGAGTTTCGATTGGATCCTTCAATTTAAAAATAAGTTTGTATCAGTAAATACACTGATACAAGAGCAAAGCAATCATAGTTAAAAAAAGGAGCGCCTAAGCGAGCGCTTAAGCGCGCCTAGGCTCTAGGCGTTGGCAAAATGCATTGCACATAACTACGCTTAATCTATGCATAACTGCGCATAAGCATGCGCTTTGGTCACTAAAGTGCAAGGCGGTGGCAAAACGCACAATTAACGCCTAGCGCTTTTTTGAACTATGATAGCAATGGAATCTTAAATTAGAATAGTTGTTCTTCAAGTTTAGGCACTTGTTCTACATGAACAAAGTACAGTAAGATGCAAGAATATAATACTTAAAAATAGAAAATGAGCTCATAGACCTTACCACATTCTTGGTTTGGGACCAGTACAGAACAAGGCGTTCCTAGTCATCGTCCAGTAAATGTGTCTCAGCAGAACGTAAGGAAATTTGATGAGTTTCTTTGCCGGTGAAGTACGTTTTCTTCAGGTCATTCCGATACTGCCACCAAGCATTCTTGAAGATAGCAGAGGTATTAGCACAGGTTACCTTATCCTGAGTTTCCAAATCGGTCCTTCTCTATAGAGAAAAATGGGAAAATTTGCTGTATTATAACCATCATGGAGGTAGGATGTATGGGACGAAGCAAAGTAATTGCCATGAATAACATTACTTACACATAACTCCTAGACAAACACCTGCAACTGGCATTTTCCTTCATCTTCATTATAATATTTCCAAGATGGGAAGATACGCACATACAATTTAACAACATCCACTACTAGGGAAAACCCTACACACAGAATCTTAGCAGCAGCGCGGATCAAAAAGGAGCGCTGCTGCTAATTAGCAGTAGCGCGGGTGTGGAGAACACGCTACTGACAAGTGTTTAGCAGTAGCGCGCTCTTTGTAACACGCGATGCTACAAATATCGACCGATAGTGCCCCCTCAACTCCATATAGTAGCAGCGCGGTACCGCTAGCCACGCTACTGCTAAAGCTGTAGTAGTAGCGCGGTTTTTCTGAGGTCGCTGCTGCTAATTTTCAAATTGGACACACTTTTTGTCCCGGTTAGCAGTAGCGCTTCTGCCGAAAGCGCGCTGCTGCTACTTTCTTATCAGCAGCGCGTTTTACTTCCCGCGCTACTGCTAATCTGCACCAACCCACCACCTTTTCCCGCGCTATTGTGTGTGTGGCATGAGTTGACGCCAAATTGTGCTTTTGAGTTGCCTATGTTTTGCCGAAATGTCGATTTATTTCCGTTTCGGCGAATTCCGGGAAAATTCTAGATCCATATATGTCCTATTTTTAGGGAAGGCCGTGCCGATTTTTTGTATGACTTTGATGCATGCACGCATTTTTATAATCAATTTGTTTATTATTACCGTGCAGAGTTGACGGTGGTCAGTGGAACGATGGTGGACAGGTGGTTGCGGTCGGCGGTGCAGGACATGAAAGAAAATAACCGGACAGAGGTTTATGTCCGTGTCCAAAATGCAAAGGAATAGTTTGGCTCGACCCCTATGACGATGGTCATGTCGAAGCACACCTGCTCATGACTGGTTTCATGGATGACTATACTCGGTGGATAACTGAAGATGAGGATGACGATGTTGAGGATGCTGACGGGGCAGGCAATGATGACACGGGGCAAGACAAAGAGATGATCGATAATGGTGGCGGGGAAGAGGCCGGACATGGCGGCAGAGAAGGGGCCGAACATGGCGGAGGAGAAGGGGCCGAACATGGCGGCGGAGAGAACGACATGGACTCCACGCAGCAGAGTTTGTCGGTACTAAGTTCAATCGTACGGGACCCTCATGTTCAAGCATTGCTTCGCAAGGAGACGAGTACTGAGAGAGCTGCTTCTAGAGAGGAGGCTAAGCTGGAGAAACTGGTGGTAGACTCGAACACTCCATTGTATGATGGTTGCAATCTTGAGGTGACCCGCTTGAGTTTCACGCTCCAACTCCTGAAGGTGAAGGCTAAAAACAAATGGACCGACACTAGCCGCGATCAGCATCTCAAGTACCTAAAGGATGTTCTTTCCGCGGGTAATCTATGTCCTACTAGTGTTGATGAGGCCAAGAAGATCGTGTGCCCTCTTGATCTGCCACATGTTAGATACCATGCATGCATCAACGATTGCATAATTTATCGGAAGGAGCACGCGGAAAAAACAAGCAGTCCGGTGTGCAATGCTTCTCGATACAAGAAGGCCGGGAAGAAATGTCCCCAGAAAGTTGTATGGTACTTACCGATCACTCCCCGTCTCCAGAGGTATTTTGTAGATCCCAAGGAAGCAAAGCTAATGCGCTGGCACACGGAGAGGAAGAAGCCCGATGATGGAGATGATCCGAAGCTGAGACACGTGAAGGATGAAAGCCAGTGGAGAGCGTTGAACAGCTTCTATCGGTATTTTGAATGTGATGCAAGGAACATCGTGCTCGGTGCGTGTACCAGAACACCAACCATAGCACATGGCCCGTGTTTGTATGGATGTACAACCTCCCCCCTGGTTGTGCATGAAATCGAAGTACATTCACATGAGCATGCTTATTCAAGGGCCGAAACAACCAGGAAATAATATTAATTTTATCTGGGGCTACTTCAAGAGGAGTTAGACACGTTATGCAAAACACCGGCCAAGACATGGGACGCTAGCAAAGGCGAGTATTTCAACATGAGAGCCGTGCTGATCACGACAGTGCAGGACTAGCTCAGTTACGGATATGTGGCAGGCCAGGTGTGCCATGGATATTGCGGATGCACGCGGTGCATGGATGATACGACGTCTCAGCAGCAAACGTCAAGGAAAGATGGCGGGTCTGGGAAAATCATGTACATGGGGCATCGAAGATGGCTTGAACAGGACGACCCGTGGAGAAACCGTGGAGATCTATTCAATGGTCACGCTGAGAGTCAAGGACCTCCACGTAAGCGGATTGGAAGCCGCAAGTGTAGGGTGCTGCTATGGCCGAAGAATCTTATTCGTCTGGAGTTGGCCGAGAGCACACCAATAACCACACATCAACAAGCATGTGCGGAGACCACCACCCCGCCTACGCAATTACCAGCTCCTGTAGTGCCGGGTGAGAGCGGCGGACGACATGATGAAGGGGGTGCAATAGTACTGGCTCATGTAATTTCTCCTGTAGAACAGAGAATGGATGATCAGAAGGAGGTCGACCCTATGGATTACCTCAATACAAATGCGTATGAGTGTGACATAGATATGATGAGTCAACCATATGACGAATCGGGCTATCAGCTTGCTAATGAGGATATGGATGATATGCCGGGCAGGGTCGTAGCAGGGATTGCAAAAAGTCTCTCTTCATGAAATCCTCACAGGACATGTCTGAAGATGCCGCCTCAACACAGGCTCAACTAGCCGGGCGCGAGGGTCGTACAGTACTTAGCCCGGGAACACTGGGGCAAGGGTTAAGGAAGGGTCTAGAAGGTGTGCCCAAGAAAAAGGAGAGGAAGAGATCGGGGAAGATAACTGCCTCCAAACAAGCCAGAGCACATAGCAGCCAGACGATGCATTCTAAAGAGCGTGTACCCGTGAAAGGTGCAGTCATGTTCCATCTCACGGGCGAGCCGATGCTACCGCCGAAACCGCTGGAGGAACTATCAGGGGATCTCAGGAGACTGCACGACCATGTGCTATCGACTGAGAAAAGCCTACCAGCCTCAAAGGATCCAGGATATCCGACATACGCGGCGCGTGTGCCTGAGGGGAAGTGCTACGTCGAGACACGGCCCGCGGAGTTGTTCTTCCTGCAGTTTGACCATATCTTTGAGATGTTTCTAACAAGGCGGCTCAATTTTACAATCGTCTGCCTTTTTGCACTACATATGAGCTCCGTCATGAAGAGTGAAGAAGTCTCGCAAATCTGTGTGGCGGATCCGTACTACATGCACGAGTCTTTCTTGAGTCTCAGCGACTTTGAGCGTGAAACTGCTAGGGAGTACCTCCAAAACTTCATGGTACAGAATAAGGACCGGGAAATTGTTCTCGTGCCTTATCATCCAAAGTAAGTCAGTTCCGGACAACCCTATTGTACATTTCAATCATTCCTTCTCTCTCATATGGGGAATAATTTGAGGTGTCTTTTCCCCGCGGCAACGGGCGCGCCGTCCTTATCGTTCTTTACTCGCAAGTCTCCCACGCTGTGTATTTTGACCCTTCCAGAGACTACGAGATAAAATACTACACCCAAATAATGAATATTCTAGATGATGCTCTCCAAGGCTTAAGCTTTAGAGGTGGCCACGTGCAGATCAGGAAACAAAGGAACAAGAAGATGGGTTTCGCACATAAAACTAACTTCTCCTGCATCCATGTCCCAAAACAAAGCAAGAAGGATGGATTCTACATCGTCCATCTCATGATTCAGTTCAACACGGATCACCAAAAGCTTCGCATGAGAAGCAGAAATGATGATAATATCCACAAGGGGCTAGAATCTCATGGAGAAGCGGATTATAAACTTACAGATGACTTCTTTCGCATCCAAAGCGACATTGCGATGATCATCATGAAAGAAGTCGTCGATGAGAAGTGGATGTTCCACCACGGCCCTATATCGCGAGCTGACGTCCGAACTCGCATAGGCATGCAGCGTCTAGACCTCACGCCGTTCAAGAAGCTAGGGTTCATCCTCGATGATATGGAAGGACGGAACTTCTAGTGATTTATGATGTCGGTGATGATGACATGTGTCGGTTGAACTTGTATACTTTTCGTAGCGATGAAACTTTGTGATGTCCATGGTCCCTGCCGAACTTGCATAACGCTACTTTGTTAGTTTACGTATGATGACCTGCGTACCTCTAGTTAATTAATTTGCATACTGTATGTTGCATCTAGTTGCTAACCCTTTCTTTTTCGGTGTTGCTCTTGTATATTTTGTTGCATATATATGATTGTACATCTTCTTCATGAACATGCATCTCTAACAGGTACCTAGTTTCTTGATGGCGAGATGGAATTGCTATGTCGTGTACAAAGGGAAGGTTCCGGGGGTGTACAACGAGTGGCATGAGTGTCAGACGCAAGTGAATGGGTTCACGGGCGCCAGCCATAAAGGCTTCAAAAGCAAACAAGAAGGAGAAGCTAGTTACTTGAGGTTCACGCTAGCGCGAGAGAGGACTCGTAACCGCCACCTCATGTACTGCAGAGTTACGCTCTCACTCATAGTGATAGCTCTTCTTGCGTATACCTTTGTTTTGATGGATGACATTGTTGTAGTTGCAAGTATTCGAGACTTGCATGTATCGCTATTTTCGAGATGATGACAAGATACCACTTTGTGTTGGATGATGATTATGATGAGACTATTTGTATGTATATGCTATGATTACATTTGTGGTCTCGCAGGCATTTGTATGTGTATCATGATGACATTTCTATGTGCTAAAGATTCTTCTATAAAGCTTGTTCAAATACAAAACAAATATGCCGGAAAAAAACAAAAAAACTACTTAAATTAGCAGTAGCGAGTGTATAAAAGTTAGCAGCAGCGCCGCGATAGCAGTAGCGCGTCATGGCAAAGCGCGCTAGAGCTACTAGCAGTAGAGAGCTTCAACTTACCGCGCTGCTGCTACACTTGTGTAGCAGTAGCGCCGGTGACCACGCGCTACTACTATGTGTTAGCTGTAGCGCCTTATTAGTGGCGCCACTCCCCGCGCTACTGATACACCTAAAACCCGCGCTGGTGCTAGCCTTTTCCCTAGTAGTGATCAAATGCGATAGATGCTAAACTACGACTGGCTGGTTGTGCTTCCTCCACAGGAATAGGCGTACTAACTAGTGGAGTTGGGGTTCACCGTGATAGTACTGGCCCTTTGGGCACTGGAGCTGCCTTACTAACTGCTCCTGTTTGGGAGCTCTATGGTGCAGTTGGTGCTGTGTCAACATGAACTGGGTTACTATCGGTTGGGGTTGGTGTTAGATTGGGTGAAGTTGGTTCTCTGTCCATCGCAGTAGGGTTACAATCTGCGAGAGTTTGGGTTATGTGTGGTAGGGCTGGTTCTTGTGCATGTACAACCGTGGTGCTATCTCCACCAAGAGGTAGCACTGTTTTATTTGAAGACCGTGTTTTTATTCCGCTAGATACTAACATCACCCGCTCCAATTCAAATGGCTCATAAACAGGAAACATAGTTGAATGTACAGACATTGTATGAGAGACATATGCAATAGATAGTGTGGAAAAAAGAGGGCATGAAATAGTTGACATGTATATTGCTTAACTAAAACGGATAGCATGACATAACTTCACATATATGATTTCTATCTAAACTGGATAGCATAGCATAACATAATTCAAAGATATGATGAATAACTAAACAGGATCACATGACATAATTCACCTACATGTTATCTAAGTAATCAGGATCGCATCATTTAATTCACATATGTGATTTATATGCTAAACAGAGGGCATTCGATATGATGTCTGAACTAAGAACATGGTGTTGAATATTGTGTATATGATGTCTAAACTATGCAATGCAAGACACCGTATGCATGATATGAGCAGTATAACCATGCCAAGTTAGAGCATACACCTCAGTAGGGGAATAAGACTGGTCATCTGTCTCTGAATCCATCTCTGAGGAGCTATCGGGACCCAACAAGAGATCTGCTTTGACGGGTAGCACTGTCTACTCTGAAGGCCTTGTTTTCACTCCAGATTTTTCCATCTCCCACCCAAATGGCTGATTCACAGGAAGAGTAGTTTAATGTGCAAACATTATCGACAAATGGAAATGTAATGAAGAAAAGGATGGGCAAGATATCATTCAAATATATGATGCCTGGTTAAATAGGATGGCATTGCACATTTCACATATATTATGGCTGGCTAAAAGACAGGAGACTGCATAATTCCCATATATGATATAGAAACTAAATAGGTGGCATTACAGAACATGTCTAAACTGAGAAGATGACATATATGATGTCAAAAGTAGGCACTGCAAGGCAATATATGCATGATATGACTAACATCATCATGCCAAGGTAGAGAAAACACCTTGGGGGGTAAATAGGAGTGGTCAGCGGCGTCTGAATCCGCCTCAGAACAGATATCTTCCTCTGGATTACAATCTGGAGAGGGGTGGGGAGGGTTTGCCATTGAACCCACCATGGAGCGATGTCTGCATGACATTGTATTGCCACACAAAACTCTTCTCTTTTTCTCTACATGTTCAGCATGACTGTGTACAATATCTGACATGAATACGAAAAAATATGGTGAGATTATGTAAGGAGAGCATGCAGAAATTTAGAGTGATGGTAACAACCAGTGGATGGATCCAAAAATAATGATAGTAGGCTAATGATTGCTTTAAATTAATAAAAAGACAAATGATGATTGCTTTACTATTTGTTTCCCACCCAAGATGAACAACATAGGCATACCCGATGTGAACCAGATATTAGACAAACATACTATTCATTGCTGCCTCGATATGTGCCCCACAACTAATTTAGAACTCAAGTTTGAACATTAATTTGGACCTGAGTTGGGAGTCCAAGTTCTGAACAGGATGATAAACTAGCAGGTAAGTTTAAGCAATGCATAACATAAGCAGAAACAAAAGAGTGCGACCTCTCTTGTGGACCCGTGTACTCCTTAGGTTCATCTGCTGATTCGATGATGGTGATGTCGTTGGGGTGGGTGCTGGCGGCAGGGAAGGATATCTGAGGCGGCGAAAGACGGTCAGGAGTCGTGATGTCTGGTTTGGTGGATGCTTATGTCGATGGAGCAGCTCAGGTGAGGTGGACAACCTCGCGACAGGAGCAGGACAAACCACACAAAGTTCCCTTCGACACGTACCTGTAACTGAAGTAATTCTGTAAGGGCTCATTTTGCTTGCATGATTCTTAAAACACAGGGATAGGAAAAACACCGGAATAGGATAGGAAAATGCATATGGTAAAGAGAGCATTTGTAAACACGGGATATCTGTCAACTTGGGTGTTTGGTTTACAGGAATTGGAAGAGCAGAGGAATGCAAAGAAACATGGCCAAAATAAAGAGAAACCATATGAAAGCGTGTACTGTTAGAATGTTATTCTGGCACTAATGCACTTGATCTTGTTTTCATGCATAGGATTTTGAAAAGTAGGTCCAGGTTGATGTTTTGCTTCATTCCTTTCAACAAAATGCATGAATAATTGAATAGTAGAGTGCCATTGGAAAATTCCCTATTGCTATGTTTTTCCGTTGAACCAAAATAGCCCTAATGGATCGACGTGAATGTATTGTAATAAGTGATGCAACAAGTGTATAACCTCTTTGCCGTAGCCGTGTCGACTTCAGCATCATTGGGTTGGTCGCTGAAGCAGTTGAGGCAGAGGTGGCTATCGGAGGTGTGGAGGAAGATCTAAGGAATTTGTAGATGGTGTCCAGGGCACTTCTCTGTTGTGATGGATCGTTCTGTCGTTGGAGCAGCTCCGGTGAGCCGTAAGACGTCAAGGCTGAAGCAGCACAAGACAGACATCGTCAATCTCAAGTGGGATTCTAATAGCATCTCCAATAGATGATGTAAAATGGATGTAAAATTAACATCACCAAAAACCACCTGACTACAACAGATGAGGTAAAAATTGTTGACTCTGAACTTAACTATCAAAACTGAAATTTACTGTGGAAACTGAATGCTACTGTCGGAACTGAACGCAATTGTAGCAGAGAGGCACTTGACATGTAGTTTAGGGAGGGCATGTAGTTCATCTTCAACCTGCACCCCCCTGAGCCACCAGCCACCACCGGCCGAACCGCCGGCCCCAGCGCCGCCCCGAAACAACTCGCAACCGCCGCCACAGCCAGCCCTCTAGGCCCCCGCCCCCCACCATGAACCCTAAGATAGATAGTGGGGTACCTCTCCGGTGAGCCCCCGTCCCCGTTGCGGGTGGTTCTTCCTTAACTCCGG
>LT934116.1:38510846-38523728 GCA_900231445.1 Triticum turgidum subsp. durum | reverse complement strand
GGCTTAATCGGAGCAGAGCAGCATCATGAGCGAGGGGGAGAGCAACAGCAGCAGCTGGGCGAGCGAGCGATCAAGCGAGAGCCGGAGCAGCAGCAGCAGCGCGAGCGAGCGACCGAGAGCCGGAGCAGTTGCAGCAGATCTGGCTGGTATGGCCGCCGCCGCCGAAGGGGCCTCACACTGGGGGACAGCCACCGTGGAGATGTCGCCCGCGGCGCCGGCTTCAAGGTAGCCGCTACATGGGGGCGTGGGATGGAGCACCGTCGGCGTCGGGAGGTCCAGTTAAGGAGAAGGTGCAATGCGATGAGTGTACAACCTCTTTGGTGGCACCGAGTAGGCCTCGGCTTCGTCTGAGAAGTCGGTAAGGATGCTGCAGTTCCGGTGGAGCAGGTTAAGGCGGTGATGTGGGGATGGAGCAGTCGCGATAGACGAGGCGATCGTTGGAGCAGCTCCTTGGAGGTGGAGGACGGGGCGGCTGAACCGGCTGGACGGCGAGAGGGATGACGGATCCTCATCCGAGGAGGTGGACGAGGGACGTTGAGCTGTTGCGGCTGACGACGTCGTTGGGGAAGAGGCTCCGGCTGGGCAGCAGTGACATGGCGGACGGAGGAGGGTGGGGTTTCGCGGCTGGAGCGGAGAGGTTATGGCGGCCTGGGATTTCGAATGGCGAAAAGGGGGCAATGGGAGGGGGTGAAGCATGACTTAGGGACGCGCTTGTCCAAAATGTAGGGTGTGTTACAAAAGTACCCCCCACTGATTTGAACTAGCGGCCCTTTCGGCTCAGGGTTAGAAGGGGGATTTTGCGTGTCGGGATTTGGCAGCTGGAGGGAGTTTTCACGCGCGTTGTAATTTCGGGATAGCAAGGCACGGGTTGTGAAGGCGCCAGTTTTGGGAGCACGATATCTGAATTTTAAGGATATAACAAGACGCGGGTTGAATTTTAGGGACAAGCCTAACATGTAGTAATATTGTACTTGTACGTACCAAATCAATTCGCACTTCCCTCAACCAAAAATAAAATGAAAAAAATAAAACTATTCACACCACAGAAAGGGAGTCTTGCCTCGTTTTACTATACAAATGCTATTCAAAGCTACTCCCTCCTTCCGTCTATATAGGGCCTAATGCATTTTTCGATGCTAACTTTGACCAAATATTAGAGCAATGATATATGACATGCAACTTACACAAAGCACACCATTAACTTCGTCTGTGAAAGGTTCTTTCAATGATATAATTTTCACATTGGGCATAGATGGAAGGATGGAGTATGAATCCATGTTATGTCCGATTAAATTTTTTCGCTTGCTGTATAATGCATGTAACCTACTCATACCAACATTTTAGTGCATTCCAAATGTCTATACTACCGCTGTAATTCGAACTAAATTTGAATTCATTTCTCTATTTCAATAAGAATCTACAATCATGATTGTTTCCAACTTCAACCATCATTCGTGTATTACCTTAATAACACACCACATGATTACTACAGAGATAGATATGAACTATGTGTACTACATGAACTCGAATTCTATTTTTTGAATACACTTGATGTTGATTCCAAATAATAGTACATTTTATGTACTAACTATATATTCATAATCTAAACCATGTTCCATACGTACACCGTGTTTATCACACAAAGTATAGTGCTCCGCCCCCTACATTATGACAACTATTTAGACCTGAGTTGCAAAAGCCACACATTAGCCCAAATTATAATAAATGTTCTACATTATGATATCTTCTTCAAGTATCTGTATCCACCTTTTTATAATGAATTATGATCTTTGTTCGTCTTTTACACCTTCACGATCCTCTTCTATTTGTAGCTAGCTAGCGCTAACTTTCTATCGTGCATGCACACGCACGCCCCCCTGACACACCCTTAGCGTCCCCTCCATAGCGCGCGTTCATTATTTCCCTTTAGGTCGTCCACCAGCGGTGTGTGTAGGCCCCCGACTCCTTCTTTCTGGCACACACCGGTCGATGTACCTCTCTAGCCAAGTGTGCCTACAACAAACACATATATACTTCCCCTCTTCTCTTCTCACCGTCCATGCCCCCATATGTCCAATATGATTCCACGCAGGTGCACACTCCCGCCCCTCTTTTCATTAATCACATGCTCGCACACTCCTTCCCCTCGACATGGTAGGCCTCTCGCGCCACCTCCTAGCCACACCCTCTCCCCCTATCTGCCTCTCTGGACCTTATTTGCTTCTAACACATGCAGGCGTGTATATGAACTGATCTCCCTACATATAGCCAGGTCGACTATAATTCGTTTTCACCAAGCACTGATACATTTACCTCGCTAGTTATGTCTCTCCTTTTCTCGGACACACGACAGTTGATCTTCCTATGTAGTTACGCATGCTTACCACAACCATATCTTCTCCCCTCATCATCCTTGAATACCTCCCGACCCGTGTCTCACACACACGTGCATAGACAGACAGACATCCCCCGCCCTCTCTTATTGATATTGCACTCATACCCTCCGTTTGTCTAGCAGGCCTCTCCCACCATTTGTGAGACGCCACTCCACCACCAACCCTCCAACGCTCTACCTTTGTCTTTTTCCCAACCTTATTCCTCTGCTACACATATCCATGGATGTCGATCGATCTCCCTCAATACATAGCTAGGTCTCTCTCCTTAGCCACACATATACTAGTCGACCGGTCTCTACCCCCCCACCCCCCACAAACACACACCGATAGTCGAACGTTGTCGGTAGGTATCCATGCCACGGAGAAGAACTACACCTCTGCCCTCTCAAATTCCAGTAGGCCAGCCGCCCTGTATCTTTGACATGGGCAAACACAAATTCGATGGCACTCTTTATCGATCACACAGCCACACACTTCATCCCTGTTTTCAATTCTATCGATATCTCACGTCCATCACTCTGTTTCACACACATTGCACATGTTACGTTTTTTTGATTGAGATATCATCAACACATTGCCTCTGTTTCGCACAAACCATCTCTCTCACACCCACCCACATACGTACCTGCACCTAAAGAAGAAGTGCACGCAGGATGCACGTACTCACGTCTCGTTCCCGGCCACACCCGTGCGGGTACACGGGGGAGTTCGTTTCTGTACGAAAAGGCAGCCCACGTGATAATTTGACGCGTGTAGTGGTTGTTTACTCGAAGGAAGGTCGGGTACCACGCCTAGAATATAAAACTATTGCCGTGGGGAAAATAGAAAAATGGGTTTGTCTCTCGTGAGTCTCATCACACAATCTCACACAAGGCCGCCGTGGCCTCTCTCTCTCAGCGTTGGTCAGTGATCCTGCCGCATCCCATCCGCCGACGGAAAGGGAGGATGTGCATCGTATCTCCATTCGATGGCGTTGAGGCAGCTCGTCCCAATCTGTGGTACCCGCCGTTCTCTCTGACCAAGCTCCGGTGTGGTAGGGACTTCACGACTTGCTCCCTATCGCAGTATGGGCAGATCCCGGCCGCCGGCGCCCTCCTAGTAACATCCCGACGACCCTCAGGTATAGCTTCCTCCGGCCTTGCTCCACTGCCCATCTTCCCACGTTGTTGCATGTGGATCTTCTTTAGTTGTTTGCTTAAATCGTATCTTGGCCGGCGTACTTTCCATCTTGCAATCTCGTCCTCAAACCATTTTTGATAAACCACCATGTGTTATCTTTCCCTTTTTACATATGGAACATGCTTCTTTTTTGTCGGCGTATGTGTCTTCAACTCGTGTTATTGGGCAGTAATTGTTTCCTTTCGACCTCCTTTTGCAAACAGGGCTATCCATTTTCACCTTGTTGCTATTGCGACCTTTTGGTGAACTGCACAAATCACTTTTCTGAAGAGTGTTTTGTGCAGTTCCGCCAAAATGTCACATGAGCAACGTTTTTACATTTCTATGGGACTACAGAAAGGGAGATTGGTTTTGCTATCCTCCTCATCCAACTCTGTGCCTAATCTTCTCCAACAAGAAGTTAGTCCTAAAGAGAGATCGTAGAGGTGATCGGCTTCTATTTATGTGTGTTATGTTTCATCATTTAGTTCCACTATTATTGTAATCACACTGAGTCGATATCTTTGCAAACAGGGATGGTCCGCCCGATTTTAGTGGAGCTGCACAAAATGATCGGATTGTGGTGTCCTTCATACACCTGTTTTTTGGCTACAGAGCTGGGTGCAACTAGCTGCCAAGCAATGAACACTTTGCCATGGAAATGGAGCCCTGCCTACGAACAACATTGATCAATTATATTTTATTTATTTATTTGTACACCTTCTCACAACTTTGTCTTCAGTTGTCATGTGAATATTGGCGCTGATCAGCGAACCATTGAGATGCATTAGCCATGGTAGTTCAATTTGCATTTGATGGAATGTTGTAATAAGATAATCTCGAGGCAAGACACATGAATCCTAAGTTGAAACCTTTTTTTTCCTACAGAAACCAGAGTTGAAACCTTCATAGCATCACAGTACAATTTCATCAAAATTATGCGTACATATAAACAAATCCTGAAGGATTGATAGCAATGCCAGAAACAATTCACCTTCGTTTCGCCGACATGTTGGACATCCTTCATCCGGCTCCACCTGCCATGCAGCAATATTGAGTGCACAACACAACTTCAGGGAAAGATTCACCCCGGTCGTTGCGCCGTAGTAGTAATGACTAGTGAGCACTCAAATCATAGAGCCCCACCTTCGCCACAGTAAGTTGCTCGGATGAAGCAACCATCATTTCTCTGTTCCTTGAATCCACTGGTACTCCCATATTCCCACAGTAATAAGTTGCTCGGGCGAATCAACCATCACTATATCCGCTCATGTGTGATGACCGCAGGAGCTATCCATTCAGATTGCATGTTAAAAAAATAAAGGTCGATAACTAATGAGGCAAACTTTCAAAAAAAAACTAATGCGGCACCTTGGGCCAACGTGGCCAGATCGCATTTTGCACGAGAAATTACACACCATGTTTCGTTGACATGTGGTCCCGTTCCAACATATCAATGAGACGACGGCGAGTAGTAGGAGTATTTCCGAACCGACGTGTAGGCCGGGGCGCCCCTTCGTGAACCGTGGCAAACTGGCAACCGTCCACCGACTCTTCGCCTTTCCCTCTCGATTTGGAACTGCTGTCGCACGCTCTTCCTCTCCCTCCTCCATTTTCCTTCCGCCCTTCACCCTTTCTTCTGCCATTGTTCGATCGTCTTCTCCATGGAGGGAACAGGACGGAAACGACCCCGTTATTCTTGCCCCGATTTGAAAGATGACGTGGTGGAGGAACTCATTGATCGGTGCGACGTCATCACCTCGGCTAGCATGGCAGGTTCGTTCAAGCCCATTCTTGACTCAACTAATAACATCATTACAAGGAACCCAAGAGTCAAGGAGTGGTTTGATCTCCCCTATCTTCTTCGCCGTGACCCTGATGACTCGCGCCGTCACGAAGGAGGCTTCGCCCTGTGCAAGTTGATGCCGCTTGATAATGATACATATGATGTTAAGATGCCATCGCTTGAGGGCAAGGCTTGGGCATGTGCAAATGGAGATTGGGTTGTTTACATTGGGTCCAACTGCGAGTGGGAACTTGTGAATGTGTACACTCGTGACCGGGTTCCACTTCCAAAAATCTCAGCAGACTGCCTAGAGGTGACTGTCTTCTACAGAAGATAGCAATTTCTCGAGTTCCCAACTGCTCTTGGAATTACAACAACTATTAAGTTGTTGCAATCTTCGACAAGCTTGTTGTCGTCCTTGCTGGTTTGACTCGATGGATATTGCTCAATAATCAGTTTCTGTACACGGATATTGTGTTTGCTGCCACCACTCGTGGCACTGTTTGTGCATGGAATCGTTGTTTCGGTATGTTTGTCTTCCACCGTAATTATAATTGTTTCATCCACATGCATGCGGGATAGCAAGTTTCCCTTTACTAATTAACCTTCTTCTTGTGTTTCCAAGGTCCTGCGAACATTCCACCACCTATACTTGAAGATTTTTATAACCAAGGGTGAGATGACAATGGTGATGATCACGAGCATGAGGACGAGAAGCGCCCATATACTATTTGGCGCCTGGCAACTAATTTCGATTGATCACCTCTTCTCGTGTGTATACAGCCCACTGATGATGTTACAACTAAGGAAGCAGGTGTAGTCTCCCATGGTCGCACTCTCCGGACCTATTCCAACACCCATTAAATGGTATTCGGGATGGATAGTAGTGTGCTAGCGCCAACTCCTTCTCCCTGGTACAGAATTGATAGTCTTGGAGAAAACTCGCTCTTCCTTGGACAAAACTATCCAATGATGGTGAAAGGCGATCCGACTACTGTTTACTACAACGTTACTACCATTTATGAGAAGCAACTATGTCTATACCTCGGACATTTGGGTGGTTCCCTACCCTGGTACTGATATAGTAGGCCGCTTCAGCCTGGATGATCAGTCCTGCGTTGGTGTCCAGATCGACAATGGATGGCCCGTCCCAGAGAATCACTTATGGTTCAAAGCAAGCGTTTCCAACACCGAGGAATGGTTGAGTTGAAGTTCATTTCATTGCTTGTTATTTGTTGTGTGGTGAAAACTTTAGTATTTATAATGTATCCTCGTTGTCGATGTGGGTTGATGACCAGTTGTATGTAATAAAATGATATGCCTGTGATAAATTTACTAAATTTATGAATGGCTTTCGAGTCGCTCCTGTGAGTGAGTGGTGCGACGAGGCAAAAAAATATTTTCCGAATACATAATTGTACGAGCATTGCAACAGGTTATCGGATGAGGCCAATCAACAATAGTAGTACACTATTTGTACTAGTGTCACATGCTTCGCGCGTTGTGCGGGTGTTTTTACTGTAGCCATATTGTACTACGTAACTAGCACCTCGAATCCTAGATACTAGTAGTAGTATATAGTAAGTAGTAGGAGTAGTAGGGTGGCATCGGCCAGAACAAGCATTCACGTCTAGGAGTACGACACACGCCACCAGCACGACTTCCATCTGACACCATATTTCTTGGAGTCCGTGCTAGAGAAATCTCTTCAACCCTCATCATTTCTCTAACTCAGCCATCGCGCGGCGGGCGAGGTGGGGGTTTGCCGATAGTTGGTTTCCTTAACTGCAGTCCCACTTGTATGGCCAACTGCAACGCACGACCCAAACGGACCTCCATTTTGCATGAACTCCAACGATAATTTCGACTAGAAAAGCAAGACCAAAGAAAACAAGAACAATAAGAATACATTTTACTACTCCTGTAAGTTGGATTAGTGCCTTCTCGATGCATTCATTGTTGATCTGCGGAGGCTCGATCTTGCGTGCTTCTTTCTTCTTCGAGTTTAAAGAAGTAGACGTTGCTTCCTCGCATCTAGTCTCATGTCTAGCCTCTATTCTAGTACTCCCTCCGGTCCGTTTTTCTCTGCGTCTAAGCAGCAACACCATACCAAGTAGGAGTATCAACAAGTGCACTAATCTCATCTATAGCCTCTGTGCTAGCTAAAAGTGATAGAACATCCACTAAATTGCGCTCTATGAATATATGGATGTACTCTTCTTCCCAATACAAACACTTGCATCCATTCTACTCCCTCCGTTGCACAATACATGCCTTCTATTTGTCAAAATATATATGTATCTAGACATGTTTCAGTATATAGGTACATCCATATTTGGACAAATGGAAGTCAAGTCTTTTGGAACGAAGGGAGTACACAATAAAAATTTTAAGTTAGCACAACTAGTCTAATCCGAGAGCACAACTGAAGATTTGGTCAGGTTCTTCCTCCTTTAGCCGACACGTGGGACATCCAGCATCCAGGTCGTGTCATGAAAGAAAATAAAGTGGTAGTTGAAGCCACGAGATGTGCATCTTGGGTTAAACTGTAAATAGAATCTTACTACTCTAGAGTAACTCCAAAAGTGGCCACCGAAGATCTTTCTTGGATTTGTTTTCCATCACCAGCACGTCAAGGTGAAAGATGTGCAGGTTCAGTGGGTCCTCTTGCGTTTTCACTGACATGTGGGGCCGCATGTGAGCAAACAAACGATGGGCTCCGCACGTCCGCTGGCTGGCTGAGAAGAGAGATAGAGGAGGGCTGAGCACGGACTGCAGGAAATTTGTTCTACGTAACCAACACCTTGAGATTCGCGTGAGGTTTTTTCTAGAATAAAAAAAAGGAGGTACCTCTACTTTTGTTACTCCCACTACGCCTAGCCTAAGGTTAGTAGGTGACCTTGCCTTGGCTCTTCGCCTCTTCCGGAAGTCGATGGTTCTACAGTAGTGCTTCTAGCAATCTGACACCAAATGAACTGCTGCACGTCCACCGCTTGTAAACAAAAGCTTCTCCTCGTGCTACAAGCCATCGCGCACGCGTTGGCGAGGGAGAAGGCGAAATCAAGCTTCTCGTCATTCTGCGAGTTGACGGGACACATCAAAGTTATTACCTAGTAGTACGTACTCTCTCCAAAAAAGGGCTGACCATGTCATTGCTACCAGCCCCTGCTCCGTTGTTGAGTACGTGAAATATTCATGTGCCATTCACGTGCCATCGAGGAGAAAAAATATTGCGTAGGTGCCATCGAAGTGCACGATTCACTTACGTGAAAGGGTTTCCCCCTGCTTTCCCCCCCCCCCGCACGACTCACTTCCGCACTGCTTATCTGATTATCTCCATTTTCTTGCATGAAAGGTGCACCTTGATGCTAGATGTCTCGCGTGTTTGGGAAAGGATGAACAAAGCTCACGTAAAAGAAAAGAGTTGAAGAGCATAGATTCCCGACGACCGAGGAGGAGCAAGGAACCTTGCGGTGGAGCGTCTGCGAGGAACCTTGCGTGTTTTCCCCTATTTTTTGCCGCCTGCCCACCTATAAACAACTAAAAGAACATGAACTTTTAGCTAACCATTAGAAACGATACATCAGAATTCTAAGTTGAAGATGTTTTATACTCCCTCCGTTCCCAAATATAAGTCTTTTTAGATGTTTCAATAAGGGGCTGCATATGAAACAAAATGAGTGAATCTACACTCTAAAATATGTACACAAGCCAACGCACTAACTCCATCTGATCCAACTCATGCACATACGCGCACAGCATGCAGCACACAACGCACGTACACAAGACGTGCATGCACACATGCTCGGCCGCAGAATGCACGTGAATAACACATGCATGCGCACACACTCGGCTGCATGGAGGCGTGCGCCATCCGCGGCGACGTCCGGTTCGTCGTGATACGGGGAAGCTCGCACGCAACGGCGCATACGCATCTCTTGCAGCACCTCTTTGCCGTTGTTGCTCAACTACTAGTCGGAGACAAAGACGACCGTAGCCTCGACCTTAGAGCTAGCACCGATGGAAAAACACGCACACTGCACGCACACGAGCACATACAGAGTGCCCACGATGTGGTGGTGATGTGTCCCCAGTCGCCTCTACTCCTTCTGCGCACGTTGGCGGCTGCATGCTAATGATGATGTGGGTGAGATCTTCTAGGACTCAGATGATGACGAGGAAAATTATGAGACACATGGTGACGTACACCGTCAAGGTCCACGGTCAAGGTGGTGCTAGCAAGTGTTTAGATGTGCCTAGAGAAAGTACAATAGAGCTGAGTCAGTGGGCTATAAGGAATAAACAGTAGTATATTTCTGCTTAGGCTGGTTGTAATGGGGAGTATCATATACTTTTTTTTGAAATGCAAGGTAGATGAGATTGTACCTTATATATTTCAAAACAGGCCAAGGCCTGGGACCAAAGGGTATATGATACTAGTGTATGATACTACCTCCGTAATGCATAGTATCATATAGTAGTATCATGTAGTACTCTATTTATTGTCATGCATGACACAAAGTAGCATAGCATTTATTATGATACGGTATCATGATATGATACTCCACTCTTTCTTTCTTCATTTAATGCTATGAAACCTCGTCAAAATTGCCTAGTTGGCATGCATGATACTAGCTATGATACTACCATTACGACCAGCCTTAGTTGGAGGAAAGAGAAGAGGAGAGAGAAGGTAAGCGGGCTCTTCGTGAAGAGCCAGCTCTAGCACGTGCTCCTAGGCACTTTGTACATGTTGACTATAAGAAGGGTTGTAGGCTTATAGCCAGCAGCTGGCTATACTATTAATGCTCTTTAGATGAGGTGCTAAGTGCATTAAATGGCTTAGTAACTCAAGTGTTCAATGCATAGGTGCTTAGTTTATTGGTGCCACATCATATTTTATGCCTACGTGGCACACTCAGCAGCTATACATGGTACAGCACTGGGAGAGGCCAAGCCTGGTCATAGTGGGGAGTAACTTGTACTGTAACATATTACTATGTTACTCTAAGCATCTCTATAAACCGGAAAGGAGGGAGTAGTAACATAGAATACTGTCATATGCAGAGTATGGGAGAACATGATATTTCCCCGTCCAGACCGATCCCAAGTTGACTTCTCACCTACTTCGCCCAACAAAAACCCCTCCCCCCTCCTGCGCGCGCTTCCCGCCCGGCGCCAGCTGAGCCCGCCGCTCCACATTGATGGCAAGTCAGGGCGACACGACCTCTCACTGCTTCCGCCGTTGAAGCGACACGCCGACCGAGGGCACCGCCCGCTGCACGCCCGACATTTCAGACTACACAGTGGATAGTAACTTTTAGAGCAAGTACTATAATTAGATGACATAAGCAGGCTATAAGGATTTAAATATAGTATTTGTGATTAGTTGAAGGAGAGAGAAGAGGAGAGAGAAGAGAAGCGGATTGTAAACGTGTAGCCGGTTGTACTCCAACATACTCTACTTTGTGAGACAAAAGGTGGGGCCATTATTAATCATATTGTATTTATACTAAAGGGACTAACGGACGCCCTAATTACTCCGTTTTTTTAGACAAACCTTGGTGGGGATATTATTGACTTTTTTTTGAGCTATTATTGACTTGGACGTGGGGTTTGGGGGCCAAAGGCCTACTATTATACTCCGACCTGACATGCTCTACCCTAGCCGCCGCTGTATCATATGGTTTCGCACCGTTCCAGATCTTACCGCTGCCATGCAATTCTTCTCCAGCCCTCCTTTGGGCGTGCACCGCGAGAAGGGACAGCAGTCCTCCGAACCCCGCCTTTCATGATCCTGTATGGGAGAGGGGCGATCAGGTTTTTGGGGAGCACACTCCTGTGACTACTGCCGGCGACGACTTCCTCAACGACAGTCTTCTTCCCTGACCTCGGTAACCTCTTCATCAACAACATGAGTGACAACATCAACCACATCGGTTCTGCTCCTGCTGTACAGTATGTGATTTTGTCCTCCTGGTTTAGTCTGCATCATTACTTTGATGTTTGCAATTGTCGTCATGATCTATTTACTGCTGATTTGGATTAAATCCCATACTAAATTGCTCATATATTCAATAATCCAATCCAAAAACATGATCACAGGCAATTTACTCCGAGTGGTTTTGCTGAGCTTTTGAGGCCGTCTACTTTTAAGGGGGTGCAATATAAAAGGTGGCGCACAAGAGCAGTATATTGGTTTCAGATCATGTACTGCTATGACGCCACTAAGGGTAAGCCTGAGGGCGATCTTAATCCTACACAGCAGGAAGCTTTTTAGAACATGGATACCCTCTTCAAAGCTGCCCTGCAGAGTGTTCTTGACAATTCCATTGTGGATTCGTATATGTTGTTTGACAGCGGCAAAGACATGTGGGCTGCGCTCGAAGCCACGTTTGGGCCCTCGGGCGCTGGCAACGAGTTGTACATCATGGAGCAACTCTGTGACTACAAGATGGCTGATGAGCGCTCTGTTGTTCAGCAGACTCATGAGATATAGTCACTCTCTAAGGAACTTGAGTACTTTACGTGTGTGTTGCCGGACAAATTTGTTGTTGGGACCATCATTGCCAAGCTTCCACCTTCGTGGAACGATTTTGCTACTTCTCTAAAAAACAAGAGACATCTAACAACGGGGACCCACCGGACGGGCCACCGTATTTCGCGAAAACAATGTTTCCCCCTGACTGCTGGGACCCACCAGCTACACCTCCGCACGCAAGGAAGTGCGTCCGGGCAAAAAAAACCGATTCGCCCCCCTGACTGCTGGGACCCACCAGCTACATCTTCGCACGCAAGGAAGTGCGTCCGGGCAAAAAAAAACGATTCGCCCCCTGACTGCTGGGACCCACCAGCTACATCTTCGTAGGCAAGGAAGTGCCTGACAGTCGAGACCCAACCGGTCGAAGCATACGTAGCGTTGTCATTCTGGTCGCGAACATGTACGTACATACTAGTCAATGTAGAGGCGCGCACGTGTCGTAGTAGAGGCGCGCGCGTGTCGTAGTAGAGGCGCGCGCGTGTCGTAGTAGAGGCGCACACGTAGCATGTACATGTACATATAGCGGCGAGGGTGCAAGAAAGAAAATACGGCCACGTACGTACATACGGGCAGGGTCTCGAACGCCTACTCGTGCATACGTACATGGCTAGGTCGGAACGGAGAAACAGAGTCGTTGTCATGTTCATGGGGAGGCAACGGAATGCATCGTGTTCATCGGGAGGCAACGGAATGCGTCGTGTTCATCGAGAGGCAACGGAATGCGTGGGAGACAATCGGCTTGGACGGAACAGGCGATGGAAACGAGGCATGGCGTACCGCAGAATGGAGGAAACGGCCTTGTGTTCGACCGGCCACGTTCGGAATGGGGTCCTGTTGATTGGGAGGGGTGTGGCGTAACGCAAAATGGAGGAAACGGACCTCCTACGGTCGAAACGGGGGTCCTATTGATTGGGAGGGGTGTGGCGTACCACAAAATGGATGAAACGGACCTCCTACGTTCGAAACGGGGGTCCTGTTGATTAGGAAGGGTGTGGCGTACC
>LT934116.1:38486948-38500717 GCA_900231445.1 Triticum turgidum subsp. durum | reverse complement strand
GGAAGCAAAGGAGCGAGGGGGAGGGAGGTCCAGAGAGCGAGGCAGAAGTGAGAGGGGGTCGGGGAGGCGCGTGGCGTCACCAGAGGGCTCGGGGAGGAAGCAGGAGGTGGCCAGAGCAGGGTGGAGGTGGCGCGCACGGCGGCGTCGCGGTGTCCGCGTCCTTCTGGCGAGGAGGAAGACGACAGGGGAGTAGCGGTGGCGGGCTGGGCCGTGCTGCTGGGCCAGGTGGGCTACCAGGTGAGCGCCAGGTAAGGTTTCTCTCCTCTCTTTTATTTCTATTCTGTTTTATATTTTTTTATTTCTGCAATTTGTTTTTGATTTGTTTTAAAATATCAAATCATTTTATAAAATCCTGGAAATAATTATGGGTACTTTCTGAATTATTTCAGTGACCCTTATCAATTTCCAACATTTATTTGAGCATTTAAATTATTTATAGTATTTAAATGCCCAAAGTCAAATACAATATGATTTAATTCAAAAATCCAAAAATGACCTAAGAATATAATCATCATTTTTGGCAGAGGTTTCCACCTTAACCAGAAATCATGAACTTTTCTTAGGAACCTTTTGGGTTTATTGAAAAGATTTTAATTCACCCTAGTTGAGTTGATTTAATGCTAGGGTTTGAACATCCCCATTTCAATTTTAGGCAAAATTTAAACATGATGCAAACATGAAGCTAGCCTAGAGCACTACCAGCAGCTAAGGATGTGACAACTCACCCCCACTAAACAAGAATCTCGTCTCGAGATTCAAGCGTAGGGTAGGGTGAAGGGGAAACGCAAACTAGCACAATCTTCACGATCCAGGGTGCACTTTATCAAAGCGTTGATTCGATCACCATCTTTGCCTTGAAGTCTTGCTCTGAGAACTCCAGCTAATCATGACAAGAAGAGGAAAGGAAAACTCTGGAAGGATCGGTCTTCTCGAAGGTCGAAGAACTCAGGATTAACTCTCGGAATGAGACATAGCAACATCTCTCGAGCTGAGAGGCGAAGCACACATCCATAGGAATGGAGTGAAGCAGATGACGAAGGTTCACTAGGTAGACCACAATTCCACACCTAAGAGGGTGGTGAACGGTTGTCAACGTAGCGAGGGGTTGAGTTTCCATGATACCATAACGATGCACCTTAGGGAAGGTGACTCGTAGAAATATCCCCTTAAGTGGCAAAAAGAATTACTTTTGATTCAGAGATCATTGAAACTCTTTAAACCAGCCTAAGGCAATTCACAGCAATCGATTGGCGGGGGTCGGTAGAACGGCATACTCAGACTTGGATGATGTGGATTACCTTGTTGAGACAACGTAATGGATGATTTTTCTTATCACCGGAAATGGAAGAGACCCATGGTAGAATGGCACATTGGCGATGCAAGTTAGGAACAAAATGCAAATGCTGGGAATGATTCTGGTAACTGGGGAAGAACCCAACAACAGAGAGCGAATTCACTGTTTGAAAAGATCATAGCATTGCCGAGAAAACTGAGAGCAAGCCCAGTTAGTGCCGATGATCACACCTAGAGCTTGTGCGTGCTCTCAAGAACTTGAGCATTTCCATATTCATCAAGGTTTTATCAACATCCGTGTCAAGGGTGCTGACAACACAACATACTACCATGATGAATAGCGATGGACGATGCAGATGCAAAGGAGGATAACACTTTCTTAGATTTCACCTTAGCGAGCCAAGGAACAAAATCTGGACGATCGACCGAGAGACATTTAGCACTCCGCTTCTAATGTTCTCCTTGATGTGCTAGCGTAACCATTCATAGATATGGTTTGATATCTAGAACATCAAGTAAAAAGGTCGGACTTCGGGATCTCAAAATCCATAGGGGCAACTAGGGAGTAAATCCTACGAAATCCCTATGGAGAGGTGGCCAACTTCCTCAATCAAGATATTATAATAATAGGTCTTCCGGCTGGATGTGTTGGCCACGACATCCACTTTACCGGTTTTCAAGGGACCGATATTATAGTTCTTGGGAAATGTTCCAAACCATCATATCTGCCTGAGATTCAGATCTGGTTGGTGTCAGGATATTCCAGACTCATCGAGTCTAGGAAGAAAAATGAAAGTTTGCAACACAATTCGACGAGACAACGCTGCGAGATTCTCGGGGAATGAACTACGATAGTAAGCTCCAAAACATGAGCTGGTTCTGCTACAAACATGTGAACACGCTGTCCCAGACAAACATGACCACGTGGTAGTCTTATAATAAAACACTACCGAGTTCAGGTGGGGAACCATCATTAATGACATCGAAGTCTCCACGCGTGGAAGTCCAAAGAGTTCACCTTGGACAGACTCCTTTATCTTTGAACAACTCAATCAGTGGCTTGGTGTGCTAGGATATACATATAGAATGGAGGTTGCAAATCTCCAGACCACAGAATACTTCGCACGTATGCATGACTAACTTGGGATGATTCCAGAGGAAGCAAAACTAACTTTCTCAAATTCACGGCGGCAACTTTCACCAAATGCACGTGTATAAAAGGAAGTCACTCCTTTCATCAACAAATACTTCATGAGCTAGCATGAAGAAAATGCTTTCAAAAGTTTCCAACACTAGCTTAATGTCCAACAAAATCATGGAGGAGATAAGGATGTTGTCAATGGGCTCAACAACAATTCATCTGGGTTTCCTTTTAAAAGGAATTCCATAGTTAAGTGAACATGTGATAGCATTGGTCAGGCCAAAGATGTAATGGTGTATGCTCGAGGGATCAACCACGAATAAGACAACATTACGAGCATCGTTGGTACTGACTTGATTTGACGATAGCCCACACTCAAATCAAAGGATTGATAAGACAATAGGTCCAGCAACTGATCACAGGGACCAATCAATGAAGATACCGTCTTTCTTCAACACACACTACACAAGAATATCCCTTTGGAACGAACTAAGTCAGGCAAGCTTTTATCTTCCAACCCTCCAAGTTGTTGTTTAGCTTAACTAACTAGCTCAGGGATATCTAACACCGATTCTTGGAGAGAAGGTGGTTCACAAGAAACCAACTTGATCACAAGCCCTAACATAACAGTCAGGAAATAACCCGGTAATACTTCTGAGAAGATATTCAGAAAATCACGAACCACCGGTATGTTACTAAGCTCGAGAACAATCTTGCTTTCCAGGGCAAGACGATATGATCAATAGAGCAAGGATTTGAAATAATCCTAACTCATCGGTCGAGGAGTGAACCAGGAGAATGGACTAGGTAGCATGATCAACTTTAGAATGATGATTCAAAACCAACACGCTAAGAATGAAATTATTGTCCTTTAACTACCCAGCAACGAGGTTGCTAGGCGTATTGATTTCACACATCACAATTCATTTGGCGGTATTCCGGTTGCATCAACACGAAGACCGAGGAATGACTAATGATGGCAAGAAGTATCACTGTACCAAGAGTTCATAGGATGGTGTGCAATTCCTATAACAATCCCGATATAAAGATGGTCATACTCCAAGGTAGAACAGAACCAAAAGCTGGATTGGCATTTGATCTACGGAATACAACTACTTTGACCCAATCATAGATATGGATGAGGTACTGGAGTTTGTTTCTCCAAGTCATTCAGGACAGAATGGCTTGACGGACCACAAGGGTAATAGGCATCGATAACGAATGCATGCATACCCTTGGACTATCAATTGATAGACGAAGGTCAGTAGACAACTAAAGGGGGACAACTCAAAGGACATATAATTTTCTGAGTTGTGGATGCATGGATTAGCATGTCGAATGAAGTTCAACATATTTCTTCCGGATAACCCACAATAAATAATGGAGAACTCATCAAGATAATCCTGTTGTGATATTTCAGTTCAACGAGGAACTTCTGCCATAAGTAGTTCATGGTATTTGGAAGAAGAAGATACCACGGACTTCAAGGACTATCGCAAAGGTTACTAATATACTAAAGGAACTAGCAACACTATCAACATGATGTAAGTAGGGTGAATATCGGGTTCAAGAACCCAGGAACAGAATACCTATTACTAAGTAGCATCACGGGATGCTTTCGAGAATGATGGCCAGAATCATCACACTGGGAACACAAATCATGGCTAAATTACTAGATGATCCCCTAAGACACCTAGGGTCACAATAATAACTCCAACATAATGTCAAGGCAATAGAATACCTCAACTCAACAATTAGTGTGATTGAGCTGGCATAAAGGAACATCGAAACCAGAGGGAAAGGATTTTGCAAATGCATCAGACTATTTAGAAACCTGGGATGACTCGGACAGCATAACGGCTGTAAATGCTCAGAAAAGATTTGAGACATTCACAAAAATGGTGGCATAACCACTCAGAAGCACAATATCAAGGTTTTGAGATCAACAATTAGCATATGGAAGTAATCGGAACGGAAATGAGGCTTAAGTCCAACAATCTATAAGTCTACGGATTAGTAACATGTGATCCTGATAGAAAGAGGAGATAGCCTAGTTCCTTAACCCCCGTAGAAGAGAAGATGATGACTCAGATCAGAAGGCATAAGGTATAAGGAGTAAAAAGAGCCTTACGTTCCATCCCACAATCAATTCCCCTACATATAACTAAGAATTTCTAGACTCAACTTCGACCAGTTTGGCTTGGTAATCCTACAGGCAGTCAAGCTCTGATACCAACGCTGTCAGGACCCCGACTCAATGCCACATCGATCTAGCATGTAACACCTCATATCACTTTGCGGCCTCACGCACGGTATTCCCACGGGTGTCGCCTTACCTTTGCCCGGGACCGTTTGCGCCTTTTGGCACATGTATATGACAGTGTCGCTAGCATCCATATGATAAGGAGCCCGGGCTGACATGGCTAGTCGTAAATCCAAAGTGGCACAGACTTACAGGGACAGGCATCCATTACCCAGCATCGAACGTGTCGGTCATCAGCGAGTGAATCCAGGCTGTAGCACTGGGCTAGCAGGACTCCGGTGAACCGGGCTGTAGCGGGCTAACAGGACTCCGGTATTCATCGCGTGACATTTCCCCGAAGGGACAGACACAGGAACGAAGAAGGACACATGCCGGCCAGCCTAAGTGCTCCGGAGCAGTAGCAAGCTACCATGGCTCGGTGGAAACACTAGGAGACATTTCCCGGTAAGAGAGGCTACTAAAGATAAACAACTAGATAGTCAGATCCCACACATACCAAGCATTACAATAACATACACACAATATGCTCAATATGTGCAAATACAACATGGCATCACAAAATGACTCTACGACTCAAGTAGTTTATTCAATAGGCTCCGAGGAGCGAGATATTACAAACATGGGTCTCATAACCCAACACTCAGAGCATACAAATCAAAGCACAAGCGGAAGCTATCATGTCTGAGTACAGACGTCTATAAATGAAAAAGGCTGAAAAGCCTGACTATCTATCAGATCCTGCCGAGGGCACAAGATCGTAGCTGAGGTATCAAGCTAAACGTCGAAGACCACGCGGAACTACTAGCGAGACCGAAGTCTCTCTGCAAAAACATAAAATAGGCAAACGTGAGTACAAATGTACCCAGCAAGACTTACATCAGAACTAACTACATATGCATCATTATCAACAAAGGGGTGGTGGGGTTTAACTGCAGCAAGCCAGCTTTGACTCGGTGGCTATCCTGATCTACGACTACAAGTAACTCTTTTGAGGTGGCGCACACGAGTCCACATATTCACCATATCAATACGCCACTATGGAACCGCTCCCGTCTCCCTACGAGAACGCCATCCATAGCACTCACGCTTATCTTGCGTATTTTAGAGTATCCACTTTCACTTGTCTATGAACTGATATAAGCAACCCAGAAGTCCTTTACCGCGGACACGGCTATTCGAATAGATGATGTTAACCCTGCAGGGGTGTACTTCTTCATACATGTTTCCACCACTTAGCGTCTGCACACGACATGTGCTCGGCAGACTTCAAGCGAAAGCCGACGTGGGTGTAGACCACGACCTACCTAAACACCTAAGTCTCTAGTCCAGGTTTATCGCCTATTCGGGTTCCATCCATGAGGAGATCCGGCCGGAGTTTCGCTCACAGCCCCAAACGATATGAACAGGGTTCCGTGACACCAAACGGGCGCCCGGTATACCCGGCCACGTGCCTACCGCATCACAGCCCACCCCTACGGTCAGCGCTGTCCACGGCCTCCAGCATACTACAAACACCAGAAACTACTTGCAACTCCTGGACAGAGGACGAGGGTGAATAAGAAGTCGAGCGGGGTCGTATTTCAGGGCCCAATGTATGGTAGTAGCTGAATCATGGATCACAAACACAGAACTCAGTTCCTGAGGACGGCTGCAATGAGAAAACCCACCATGTACTCCTACATGGCCTCTCACCGCTACCTTTACCAAATCGTGTTCACACACTTAGCTCACACACAGTAGGACATGTTCACACGCCTCTGATTCATCCCCGATGAATCAGACCTGACTCAACTCTAAGCAGTAGCAGGCATGACAAACAAACATGAATGAGTAGGCACAACAGGGCTCAAACAACTCCTACTCATGCTAGTGGGTTTCATCTATTTACTGTGGCAATGACAGGTCATGCAAAGGATAAAGGGGTTCAGCTACCGCAGCATGTAACAGTTGAATCGGTGTTGTCCTAATGCAGTAAAAGAGAGCAGGAGCGAGAGAGTAGGATTGTATCGGAATGAACAAGGGGGTTTTGCTTGCCTGGCACTTCTGAAGATAACACTGAGTCTTCATCAGTGTCAACGATCACATCATCGGTATCACGTCTATCGAGAGGGGACAAATACCGGCAACACAGAAGGGAACACAATCAATGCAATGCACAATATGATGCATGATCATGACATGGCAAAATGAATGTGTTTTGGGCTAATGCAACTAAAACCAGATTAAATGGAGTTGGTTTGAATCCAAGATTCAAATTCAAACCCCATATGTGGATATTTAAATGCCCTTTATATGATTTGTGCTAAACAGCAGCTATAAGTTGTTCTAACATGCATGAAAATGGTACAGATGGATTCCATGAATTTTTTTGATAATTTTTCATATATAATTTATTTAATTTGGAGTTACGGTTAATTTTCTATGATTTATAGAAGTTTTAGCTATTTTCTGAAATTATTAAATCATTTAAGATTATTTAAATTCTAGAAAATACTTATTGCGTCAGCCTGACATCATCATGACGTCAGCAGGTCAACAGGGCGCCTCCAGGTCAAACCTGACCAGTGGGGTCCACTGGTCAGTGACACAGGGGCTAATCCCGCGTTGACTCGGGCTTTGACCCGCTACGGGGCCCGCTGTCAGTGTCTGTGGGGGTGTTTAGCGTGGTCATTAGTGCTAACTAAATCAGCGCCACGTCAGCTAGTGACGCCGGCGACCACGGCGACGGCGAGACCTCGCCGGAGTTGCTCGGAATGGCGCTACAGCCCGCGGCTGGTCGCGCTGAGGGCACCAGGGGTGAGCCCGTGCTCCCGCGCATCTAGGGGGACCGCCGAGAGGGCGTGGGGTGGCCGGGGTTCGCCGGAATGGAGCCCGAGGCGGCGACCGGAGCTCGGGTGGGTGCGGGGTTAGCGCTGCGGCTTGCAAACAAGCTAGCTGCCACGCTAGTGTTGCTCCACGGGTCATTGCGAGTGCAACGGACGCACGCGCGGGGCCATTTGGTCACCGGGGCTTCGCCGGCGACGAGTCCGTGCGGCGGAGCGTCTCGGCTCCGGTAGAGGGGGCGGCTAGAGCTCGAAATCGGGCTTGGGGTTAGGGGGAAACGAAGCAGGAACTCACGGGGGTCGTGCAGGGAGGGTCAGCGAGCTCGGGGAAGCGACGATGGTGGCGAATTGACGGTGAAGATCCTCGGCGGCCGGCGATGGAAACGGCGATGCCGGCGGCGTTGTGGCGCGTCCGTAGTTCCATGGCTTGGTGGGGAGGTCGAGGATGTCGTGATGGAGCTCTCGAGCACGCTGGATGGGCGAGGGAGGGCTGGTGGCCACGGTGGTTGCGAGCGACGTCGGCGGCGGCTTTCGGTCATGGGGGGGGAAGCAGAGGAGCGAGGGGGAGGGAGGTCCAGAGAGCGAGGGAGAAGTGAGAGGGGGTCGGGGAGGCGCGTGGCGTCACCAGAGGGCTCGGGGAGGAAGCAGGAGGTGGCCAGAGCAGGGTGGAGGTGGCGCGCACGGCGGCGTCGCGGTGTCCGCGTCCTTCTGGCAAGGAGGAAGACGACAGGGGAGTAGCGGTGGCGGGCTGGGCCAGGTGGGCTACCAGGTGAGC
Organism: Triticum turgidum subsp. durum; assembly: GCA_900231445.1. Classification (NCBI taxonomy): domain Eukaryota; kingdom Viridiplantae; phylum Streptophyta; class Magnoliopsida; order Poales; family Poaceae; genus Triticum; species Triticum turgidum. The sequence goes on along the minus strand of LT934116.1, from coordinate 38,492,423 downwards.
GCCAGGTAAGGTTTCTCTCCTCTCTTTTATTTCTATTCTGTTTTATATTTTTTTATTTCTGCAATTTGTTTTTGATTTGTTTTAAAATATCAAATCATTTTATAAAATCCTGGAAATAATTATGGGTACTTTCTGAATTATTTCAGTGACCCTTATCAATTTCCAACATTTATTTGAGAATTTAAATTATTTATAGTATTTAAATGCCCAAAGTCAAATACAATATGATTTAATTCAAAAATCCAAAAATGACCTAAGAATATAATCATCATTTTTGGCAGAGGTTTCCACCTTAACCAGAAATCATGAACTTTTCTTAGGAACCTTTTGGGTTTATTGAAAATATTTTAATTCACCCTAGTTGAGTTGATTTAATGCTAGGGTTTGAACATCCCCATTTCAATTTTAGGCAAAATTTAAACATGATGCAAACATGAAGCTAGCCTAGAGCACTACCAGCAGCTAGGGATGTGACAAAAACGTACCCAGTCCTGTCTATCAGATCTGCTCCTTTCGCACGTCATCATGCGAATGTTCTCGCAAACATAGTATGCACACAGATTATTCCCTTTCGCCTGCCTCGGGGCCTTTACGAGAATGGAGTTTAATCAGATAATGATTAATCAAGCATAATAATTAATTAATGATATTGAAACAAGAATTAAAGAGATGGTAGCTAGCTAGTACTACTTAATTACTTGCCTTGGGTCGATGCCAAAACAATTTTTTTGGCCATTCTCCTGGAGTCACCGCGATGAACTTTGCCCATGCCCTCCCCACCGGCAAAGAAAATTAATAAAGGGGTTATTAAATATTTCATATCAGGAACTAATAGTTAATAATGATTGAAATTACCTATTGACTATCCCCTTCACGATGGTGTAGTCTTTATCTTCTTTAGTTGTGAGTCCAGTAATTCAACTTTTCCTTCCTCAACTTTAATGTCTATCAAGACCCAGTGCCAACTGCATATGCACACGTTTGCATGTCTTAATTAAGCGGGCATGTGCATAAAATTAATCAACTACCGTAAACCGTATACACTTAATTATTAACATCTAGCTAGCTAGTAAGCAAAAACAAAATTTGTAGTACAAGATAGTGTGACTCACGGGAAGTTGTAAGGAAGTAGTATATCTTCGAAGGTATTGAGGCGCACTCTAGCATGCTTTCCTCTACAGCAGCTTTACAATGTTCAATCTCCAATATGTCCTGATTAATGGTATTTGGGTCAATGAACCCAACGCCATAGCGTCCAGCTTTTTTCATTTCATACATCTTCATCCTGCATATAATACCACAGAAAAAGAATATAGTGAGGATAATTACATGTAATGATTGATCAAAATTATCACTACATAACTAGCTTGAGACTTAAATTACAGAAAGAAATCACTTACAGACAATAGCAACTGACGATAGACTTGTCGAGTGCGTCTTTATTAAATAACTGAAATAGTTCTGGATACTCAATGGCCAGAGCTTTAATCTTGGTAATGTTCATGTACCATTGATGCAATTGATACATTCTCGTTGGGAGGTCCTTGACCTTGTCTGGATGGACCAAAGCTTTGCCCCGGACATATTGCCAACTTTTTCCGATTCTTTAAGCGTAGGCATGGGCTCGATTTCGAGGAGTTGTCCAACAGAGATATTGAGCATTTGAGCCTGCATTATATGATCCTCTGTTATTACCACATCGCCATGCTGGGGAACGCTAACAGTTTGCCCACAATAATATTTGGCGCGCATACTACTCCTCTCATGTGTTGTTGGCACAACAAGCGGGGGGATCGCTTGCGCCTCCTGTTCTCCCAACTGGGGAACGGTTTTCCCGCATTTTTTGCCAGCTGCTTGTTGGCTCGAGCTTGAGCTCGCTTCCTTCTATAGTCGTGCTCAATGTGCCCTCCTGATTTGGCGCTCATAGTCCGAGTCAACAGGCTTGGGATCTGGATCTCTAGCCATACGAATGAAGTGGTCAATTACTTTCTCAGGCACTTTCTCCTTTGGCGGCGGTGCCGGTTTCGGTCCAAAATGGGCGTCCACTTGGGCTTGCACTATGGCTGTGTTTTGCTCCTTAGTCATGTCGTAAGGCCTCTGAGGAAGAGGAGCGAGGCTTGGACCATATTTATATCGCTTGCCTTCACATATACTTCCTCAACTACCTCGACTCGTACCGCTACACACCAAAGCTGCGGGATGTCTCTTCTTCGATTGCTGAGACGGTGGAGACGGCTGACGTGGAGTTGGACCAGGAGAAGTGGCCTGACGATGTGCCAGACTTGAAGCAGGAGGTGTGGCCTGACACGGTGCCGGACTTGCAACCGGAGAAGTGGCATGACGCTGTGCCGGGCTTGAAACCGGAGGAGTCAGCTCACGCGTTAGGGGACTTGGAGGAGGTGGCGGACTTTGAGGAGGAGTCGTCTCATGCGTTCGTGGACTTGGAGAAGCGGGAGTCTGCTGACTCGGTCACGGACTTCGAGGAGTCGGCAGACGACGTGGTGTTGGTGGACTTCGAAAGATTATACAATCCTTTCTCCATAGGATGATACGATGTATGGCCTCTCCGAGTGTGCGCTCGTCTTCACCTCTAGGAATGTCAAGCGTTAGCCCCGAATATGGGTCCACCACTTCATCAACCATGACACGAGCATAGCCCTCTGGAATCGGGATGCAATGGTAGGTTGTTTCGGGGGTAACTGGAAAAGCAACGCCGTCCGCCACCTTCATGGATATGTTCTTCATTTTGGCGTGTAGCTCACAGTTAGTGTTCTCTATGATGTCATCCACAGGGTATGTATCCAGCAGTGTGTCGCCCGGGGCAGAACCAACGCTGCTTCTCGGCATGGATGGGACGGTGCTATCCAATGCTGGACGATCATCCGCTTGTTGTTGCCGCTGCTGAGACCCCTTTCCTGGCTAAGTGAGTCGATCTGCTGCTGCTGCTGCTGGAATTTGAGTGCCAGGTCCGCGTGCCTTGCTTCTAGGCCTTGAAGACGTTCTGCGTCCTGCTTCCTCTGCTCCTCCTCCAGCTTCCTTTTCTTCTCCTCCTCCATCTTATTTCTTGCACGGGACCTGTAGTCGTCATTCCAGTCCGAAAAGCCCTCATACCAGGGAATAACACCCATGCCTCGTGTTCTTCCTGGATGTTCAATATTTCCCAGGGCGCGCGTAAGCTCGTCGTTCTCTCTGTTGGGCGTGAACACCCCCGCTCGAGCTTCTTCTATTGCGTCAATTATCTTTTGTTCGGCTCCTTTTAGACTTGCCTTCTTTCAAACCAGGCCTGTCTTTGGGTCCAACGCCCCCCATGCGCATAGAACCAAGTTCTGCACCTGGGGGGCCAGTGCCGGGTAACCGGAGTGACCCCTGCATCATCCATCTGTTGCTCAGACTTATCCCACTTAGGCAATGCCACCGCATAGCCACCTAGACCCAGCCTATGGAACTGCGTCTTTCTTGCGGCATTTGCCTTGTTTTTTATCGACCGTTCCTTAGATATTTCTGAATCCTTGAAGGTAACGAAATCGTCCCAATGTTCTCTTTGCTTCTCCAGTGTTCCCTTGAAATCTGGAGTCTTCCTATCATTAGCGAGGTAGTTGGCCCATACAGTTTTCTTGTGGGTGTTTGAATGCAATTGACATCTTCTTAAGAGCAGCGGCCTTGACTTTGTCCACATCTGCTTTAGTGAAATGATCTGGTAGGGTGAAATGTTCCATCAGAGATTTCACCAGGTCTTCTTTGGCTCTGCCATCGACCCAAGTAACACCTGGACGTTTAGTCTTTGGCTCTTTCCATTCTTGAATGGAGATCGGGAGTTTGTCCTTCACAAGAGCTCTGCACTGACGAGTCCAGTTGTTCGCAATGTTCTTAGGCGTGAGGGGTTCGCCACTAGGTTTGATGGATTCAATGTGGTACTTTACACCATCCTTCAACAATCTGCCCGGGCCTCACTTTGTCTTGCTGTCTGTAGAAGCAGATTTGCTCGATCCGGAGGGCTGAAAGAAGAAAGATCGATTCGTTAATATATCTTCAATAAAAAAACATGTGATGATCACCATGATGCATGCTTATATAAATATACCTCGCTGGTAGTGTTTGTTATTTGAAGATCAGCATTGTCTGTGTCATCACAAACATTGTCTGTGTCATAATCATAATCATAGTTCATGACTTCATCAGCCCGGTCGTCGAGATCGAATATCTTTTCATCACCCTCTCTGGTATTGTTAAGATATTGGGAGCCGTCATCTGCTTCATTCGGATCATCTAGCCTGTGAGGGCTGCGTATGATGTCGAACAATTCCTCTTCTCTCTCTCTGCCGGTATTGCCTGCCATAGCTTTTACTTTACTAATAATACAGAAGAAATATAAAGCAATTGAGTATTCAAATTACAATGCATGGATGCAATTAATCAATAAGGAAAATCTGAATCTTGAATACATCCTCTCGAATATATAATCTCGAATACATCATCGTCTTAATATATATAATCTGGAATACATCGTCTCGAATACTATATATCGAATAGATCACCGGCTAGGTACCTAATAAAGATCGAGTACTACAGAAGAATCTAGGGCGCCACTCGCGGTTCCTGGGGCGCGGGCGGTGCACATCCAAAGAGAAGGAACCATCACAGGATGATATCTCCGGTCATCTGCCCAAAGAACCCGCCAAGTAGTGGAGAACCTGACGTCGTCCATAGCAGCCATGTAGCGATGGACGTGCTCATCTTCCTCCCTGACACGGCGACGCACCACCTCCGGCGGGGCCGGCTGCCTCTGCACTGAATGTGGCCCACGCGAACGCCACCAAAGAAGATCAGGGTCGACGACGGGACCCGAGGTCGGGTTTCTCACCAAGCGGCGCGCCCCTCCAGGTAGCACCTCCCAGTGCCAGCCCGGCGGAGCCCAGTCCCGAACATGGGTCCCCTGAAGCATGACATCGTCGCGAACGGGTCGACGGCGAGGATGCGGGCCGGGCATATCGTCGAGAACAAATACTATATGCCCGCAAAAAGTAACATTTTTGAAATGATTGGATTGTGATAACTAAAATTCTATATATATGCAAATTCTAACAATTTTACATTAATCTAATTCATCTAACTAAAACTAATTCTAAAATTTCATGATTATATAACTAACATTTCCATAACAATTCTAATATTTATATAACTAAAAAACAGAAAAATTGCTAACATTTCTATAAGTATTTCTATAACTAAAAAACAGAAAACATTTATAACATTTCTATAAAACTAACATTTCTAATATTTATATAACTAAAAAACAGAATAATTTCTAACATTTCTATAACTAAAAAACAGAAAAATTTATAACAAACAAACTAATGTGTGTAGTGTGTGTGTGTGTGTGTGTAGTGTGTGTGTGTGTGTAGTACTGTGTGTGTGTGTGGACATTGGCGGCCGGGGTGAGCTCACTGGCAAGGCGACGACGGGGCGGCGACGAAG
>LT934116.1:38458512-38486524 GCA_900231445.1 Triticum turgidum subsp. durum | reverse complement strand
CGACTGGGACAACGGGGACGACAGGGACGGGGACGGCCGGGGCGGCGACATCGACGGGGGCGGCAACGAGGGGAGGGGACGGCCGGGGTCGGCGACGAGGGGCGGGGGCGGCGACGATCGGGGCAGGGCGGCACGACGGAGGGAGGAAACAGAGGGAAGAACAAAGGGAAACTGAATTTTTTTCAAGTGTTGTATATATAGGATGGACCTTTAGTACCGGTTGGATCCACCAACCGGTACTAAAGGTCTGTTTTGGCCAGGCCAAGCGGCGGGAAGCGCACCCCCTTTAGTACCGGGTGGTGGCTCCAACCGGTACTAAAGGCCCTCCCTTTAGTACCGGTTGGTGCCACAACCCGGTACTAAAGGGGGTGCGCTGGCGCAGTGCGGTGCGGCAAGTTTAGTCCCACCTCGCTAATCGAAGGGCTACCGCACTGGTTTATATAAGCCCCAGTGCAGTAGCTCTCTCGAGCTCCTCTCCTAAGCAGGCCTACTGGGCCTACCAATTCATTGCTACCATGTGGGCCTACTGGGCCTTTGCGGGCCTGCGTCCTGGCCCAACAAAAGGTTGAGTTTCTAGTTGTATGCAGGCCGCTTTGGCCCAGTAGGCGGGCTTTTTTATATTCTTAATTTTTTTTGCTTTTTATTTGTTTTATTTATTTTTGAGTTGTTTTTTGCTGTATTTAGAGTTTCTTTGTGAATATTTTTGCTTTAGGTACAAAAATTTTACAAACTTTGATCTGTTAGTGCTGGTAGTTTTCAAATTTGAATAGCTTAAATTTTGAATTATTTGAAATTTGTGTGAATCACTAGTTTGTGAATAACTTAACTTTGGAAAAAGATTTTTCAATGATTCTTTTTTCTTATGTTTAATATTAGTGTGTTTTATCATTATATTCAATTTGGTAATGCTTAGGTTATTTAAAAAATAAAATGCCTTTGTAACATTTCAGTTTTCGTCGGAAACCCTGATACTTCGAAAAAGATTGTCCATTTTGTACACGAAGTGTATCCAGTTTTTGCCGTAACCCTCTCTACTTTTTTGCACATGCTATTTGTATGAAATTATGATACCATGCCAACTTTCAACCTTTTCTGAGTTCATTTCAAATACTTTACAATTTCAGGGTCATTTAGTTGGAAAAAAAATCAGTAAATGCATGAAAAAGAATTTGTTTGCACATAAAATTTCTTCGCGTTTCAAATGCCAAAACACATAATTAACTACCCTAACTATTACAGGCATTCCCTCCTGGGTGTGAAACACATAAAAAACCTGTGCCACATCATTGGCTAGGACGAATGGTTCGTCTGTATACGAAAGATTGTTGAGATCCACTGTTGTCATTCCGTACTGCGCGTCTTCCGTTACCCCGCCTCGTGTCATATTGACCCATTTGCACCGAAACAAAGGGAACTTCAAATCATCTGATCCATAGTTAAGTTCCCATATGTCCTCTATGTAACAATAATATGTTTCCTTTCCCGTGTTGGTTGTTGCATCAAAGCGGACACCACTGTTTTGGTTGGTGCTCTTCTTATCTTGGGCGATCGTGTAAAATGTATTCCCATTTATCTGGTACCCTTTGAAATTCATTATATTCTAAGATGGTAACTGGGACAGCGAGTACAGGTCATTTTGAATATCGCCATCATTCAGGGCACGTTTCTGCAACCAACCGGCGAAAGTCCTCGTTTGTTTGCATGTAATCCAGTCGTCAGACTTCTCCGGGTGTTTGGACTGTAGAAAATTCTTGTGTTCCTCCATATACGGAGCCACCAAGGCGGAATTCTGTAGAACTGTGTAGTGTGCTTCAGTGAGAGAATGTCCGTCCATACATATTATTTGATGCCCTCCTAGCGTGCCTTTTCCTTCCAGTCTGCCCTTATGCCGCGATTCAGGAACACCAATTGGCTTAAGGTCAGGAATAAAGTCAATACAAAACTCAATGACCTCCTCATTTTCATGTCCCTTCGAGATGCTTCCTTCTGGCCTAGCACGGTTATGAACATATTTCTTCAAGACTCCCATGAACCTTTCAAAGGGGAACATATTGTGTAGAAATACAGGACCCAAAACGTTAATCTCTTCGCAAAGGTGAACTAAGACGTGCGTCATGATGTTGAAGAAGGATGGTGGGAACACCAACTCGAAACTGACAAGACATTGCACCAAATCATTCTGTAACCTTGGTATGATTTCTGGATCGATTACCTTCTGAGAGATTGCATTGAGGAATGCACATAGCTTTACAATGGCCAATCGAACGTTTTCCGGTAGAAGCCCCCTGAGGGAGTCCCGGATTAGGGGGTGTCCGGATAGCCGGACTACCATCATCGGCCAAACTATCATCGGCCGGACTATCATCATCGACCGGACTCCAAGACTATGAAGATACAAGATTGACGACTTTGTCCCGTGTCCGGATGGGACTTTCCTTGGCGTGGAAGGCAAGCTTGGCGATACGGATACGTAGATCTCCTACCATTGTAACCGACTCTATGTAACCCTAGCCCTCTCCGGTGTCTATGGAAACCGGATGGCTCTAGTCCGTAGGACACAACAACAACCATTACAATCATACCATAGGCTAGCTTCTAGGGTTTAGCCTCCTTGATCTCGTGGTAGATCCACTCTTGTAATCATCCACAATATCAATATCAATCAAGCAGGACGTAGGGTTTTACCTCCATCAAGAGGGCCCGAACCTGGGTAAAACATCGTGTCCCATGTCTCCTGTTACCATCCGCCTAGATGCACAGTTCGGGACCCCCTACCGGAGATCCGCGGGTTTTGACACCGACATTGGTGCTTTCATTGAGAGTTCCTCTGTGTCGTCACCGATAGGCTTGATGGCCTCTTCAATCGACAACGACGCAGTCCTGGGTGAGACTTTTCTCCCCGGACAGATCTTCGTATTCGGCGGCTTCGTACTGCGGGCCAACTCACTTGGCCATCTGGAGCAGATCGAAAGCTACGCCCCTGGCCGTCAGGTCAGGTTTGGAAGCCTAAACTTCACGGCCGATATCCGCGGGGACTAGATCTTCCATGGATCTGAGCCACAGCCGAGCGTGCCGCGCTGTCACGATGGGCATGACCTAACTCTGCCGCCGGACAGCATCTTGGAGGCGGCACACGAATCCGCTCCGACCCATAGTCCAGAGCCGATCGCTCAGATCACGGACGGATGGCTGGACACTGCCTCAGCAGCTGCAACTTCTACGGCGATGGAGCCGAACACTTACCTTGTCCCGCATAAAGCTCATGACTCCGAGGTGCCGGACTCCCTGCCGGACTTCGAACCTCCTGCGCCCCTGCCAGTCGAATCCGATTGGGCGCCGATCATGGAATTTACCGCTGCAGACATCTTTCAGCACGTCGCAATATCTTAAATTCGCTGAAGCATCTCTCGCTATCCGGAGAGCCCTGGCCGAACTACGGCCAGGATGGTTGGGACGGGGACGACAAAGAAATTCAGAGCCCACCCGCCACCCACTTCGTAGCCACCGTCGACGATCTAACCGACGTACTTGACTACGACTCCGAAGACATGGACGGTATGGACGACGATGCCGGAGACTATCAAGAACCAGTGCCTACAGGACACTGGAAGACCACCTCGTCATACGACATATACATGGTGGACACCCCAAAAGATGGGGACGGCGAAGAAGCAACGGAGGCCGATTCCTTAAAGAAACAGCCCAAGCGCCGGCATCAGCGGCACCGCTCTAAATCCCGCCACAGCAAGAATAGAGATTCCGGCAGAGGAGATAATAACAGCCCAGAAAGTGCCGAAGACAACCCCCTCCAGCACGATCCAGCGCAAGAGGAGGCAGAAGCAAGCCCTCACGAGAGGGCGGAAGACGAAGAGGTCGAGGGTGATAATTACTTACCTCCCTCCGGAGACAAGGCAAGCCTCGACGACGACGAATTCGTCGTGCCAGAGGATCCCGTCGAACAAGAGCGTTTCACGCAGGCTAAAGGCCACGACAAACAGCCTAAAGAAAAAGCAGCAACAGCTTCAAGCTGATCAAGACCTACTGGCCGACAGATGGACCGAGGTCCTCGCGGCCGAAGAGTATGAACTCGAACGCCCCTTCAAAAGTTACCCAAAACGCAAGTTCCTCCCCCGACTAGAGGAGGAAGCATACAAACCTGCATCACCAGCGCACAATACAGCAGACCGACCATCTCGTGGCCGCGACAGAGAGGCGTGCAAGCCCTCCACCAAAACCATACCCCGGCATCGCTCAAAAAGCATGAAGCCACGGGGGAACGCACTGGACTTGCGAGATATATTGGAGGACAAGGCAATACAATCCAGATCTATCTATGGATCACGTGGGCGCCCCAAGACCCACGACAAATACCGTCGCGCCAGATACAACTACTCCGGCCGGGCCGAACACAGCAGACAACGCTCTCTCAAGCTACGTCGTGATATTGCTCAATACAGAGGTGCCGCACACCCACTATGCTTCACTGACGAAGTAATGGATCATCAAATCCCTGAAGGGTTTAAACCCGTTAATATCGAATCCTACGATGGCACAACAGACCCCGCGGTTTGGATTGAGGATTATCTCCTCCATATACATATGGCCCGCGGCGACGATCTTCACGCCATCAAATATCTCCCGCTCAAGCTTAAAGGACCAGCTCGGCATTGGCTTAACAGCCTGCCCGCAGAGTCAATTGGATGCTGGGAAGACCTGGAAGCCGCATTCCTCGACAACTTCCAGGGCACGTATGTGCGACCACCGGACGCAGATGACCTAAGCCACATAATCCAGCAGCCAGACGAATCGGCCAGGCAATTCTGGACACGGTTCTTAACAAAGAAAAATCAAATCTTCGACTGTCCGGATGCAGAGGCCCTCGCTGCCTTCAAACATAACATCCGCGACGAGTGGCTGGCCCGGCACCTAGGACAGGAAAAGCCGAAATCCATGGCAGCCCTCACATCACTCATGACCCGCTTCTGTGCGGGAGAGGATAGCTGGCTAGCTCGCAGCAACAACCTCAGCAAAAACGCTGGCAGTCCAGATACCAAGGACCGCAATGGCAGGTCATGTCAAACAAAAACAAACGCCGCATTAACGGCGACAGCAATGAGGATACGGCAGTCAACGCCGGATTCTGAGGCTCCAAGCCCGGTCAACGGAAGAAGCCATTCAAAAGAACCACTCTGGGCCCGTCCCACTTGGACCGAATACTCGACCGCTCCTGTCAAATACATGGAACCCCCGAAAAGCCAGCTAACCACACCAACATAGATTGTTGGGTATTCAAGCAGGCAGGCAAAATTAATCGCCGAAAACAATGACAAGGGGCTACACAGCGATGACGAGGAAGAGACCCGGCCTCCGAACAACAGAGGACAAAAGGGATTCCCCCCTCAAGTTCGGACGGTAAACATGATATACGCAACGCATATCCCCAAGAGGGAGCGGAAGCGTGCACTAAGGGACGTATACGCGATGGAACCAGTCGCCCCAAAATTCAACCCATGGTCCTCTTGCCCGATCACTTACGATCGAAGAGACCATCCGACCAGTATCCACCATGGCGGATTTGCCGCATTGGTTTTAGACCCAATCGTCGATGGATTTCACCTCACGAGAGTCCTGATGGACGGCGGCAGTAGCCTGAACCTGGTTTATCAGGATACAGTGCCCAAGATGGGCATAGACCCTTCAAGGATTAAACCTACAAAGACAACCTTCAAAGGCGTCATACCAGGTGTCGAAGCCAGTTGTACAGGCTCAGTCACACTGGAAGTGGTCTTCGGATCGCCGGATAATTTCCGAAGCAAGGAGTTAATCTTCAACATAGTCCCGTTCCGCAGTGGCTATCACGCTCTGCTCGGACGAACCGCGTTCGCAAAATTCAATGCGGTGCCGCATTATGCATACCTTGAGCTCAAGATGCCAGGCCCTCGTGGAGTCATCACGGTCAATGGAAACACGGAACGCTCCCTCCGAACGGAGGAACATACAGCGGCTCTCGCGGCAGAAGTACAGAGCAGCCTTTTAAGGCAATTTTTGAGTCCGGCCGTTAAACGACCGGACACGGCCAAACACGCCCGGAGCAACATCAACCAAGACTACCTGGCACGTTCCGAGCACGCGTAGCAATGCGGCCTCAACCCCAGCCCTCGCACAATTGTGAGACAAACTCTCCACGTACATAAATACGCCCTGGAGATACCATGGGCATAAGGGGGAGAGGCACAACCACAACAGACCCAGAGTGCGGTTCGACCACACCAGGGGCTCCCAAGTGTGTCGCTCTTTTTATCTTTTATTTCTCTCTTTTTTATACAGAACTCTGTCCGGCGGCGAACCTGCCGAACTCATGATGCAACAGCCAGGGAGGGACAAAGGCCGCGACGAACACTCAGGTGGTCCCCATTACGAGCATTAAATTTGTTAAATACACCATTCCGTGGCCTACCCCTGGAGGGAGACGCCTTTAATTCGTCCAATCCCTTGCTTTCCGCACTATTTGTATCATTCCGCACTCATAGCAGCTCTTCTCGAATAAAACGCAACACTTTTTGCCCATAATTGCATTACCTTATATATACATATGTTCATTTACGACATGTTGCATCCGTACATTTTGGTACGGCCAAATACACCAGGGGCTTATGTTCCCCGCATTATGGTGTGATAAAGTCCGAACACTTTCACAAGTGCGGCACCCCGAACTTATAGCATTATATGAATCGGCTCCGAATCATGTCTTGGGTCAATAGTTGGGTTTGCCCGGCTCCCATGTTTGGCACCTTACGTTTCATTCTATCGGCTCAGGTAGCACTGGGAGAACCACTGCGATTGCGCCCCGGTTGAGTCGGGTTAACGCCTCAGTGGAGAAAGCTAAAACTGACTGTCATGATAAGGCGAGAGACTGGTCGCTGTTCGAGAGGTCCTTTCGGGTCCTTAAAGACCTACGCCGCTTCGAGCAAAGTTCCGGATAATGTCCGACGAAGGCGTGGATAGCGTCCCAAATTCGGTCTTCCGAATACTAGGGGCTTCGCCGAAATTTAAAATTATAGAATTCTATGGCTAAGTGAGAGTGTTCAAGCACTATAAGTCTGGTTGCCTTGTTCGTTGTGTTGAGCGCCTCCCTAGATGGACCCAAAAATGGGAACAAGAGCGCTCAAGTTTATCTCGAACACCCCAGCACTCGTGGCATGGGGGCTGAAGCCGACGACTTGCCATCTCTCAGATTTAATAAACGGCCGAACAGAAGGTAATATTTTAAATTAACAAGCGTTGCTTGGCGCATATGAACAAAGTTTTTAGCGCACGGGATAACACATTGCGAATTTACTCAAAAATTACATCTCTGAGGCACTCATCCGCAATTTTGCGGGCACCCTTCAGGACAGTCTTATAGTACATCTCGGGCGTATGATATTCCTTGCCCGCTGGTGGCGCATCAGTGATTAGCTTCTCCGCATCCAGCTTGCCCAATGCAGCTTTGCGCGGGCAAGGGCCCGACGAGCACCTTCAATACAGGCGGAGCGCTTGATAACCTCCACCCAGGGGCACGCATCCACCAACCGTCGCACGAGGCCGAAGTAGCTCCCAAGCATGGCCTCTCCAAGCCACAGCCGGACTATGAGGCCCTTCATGGCCTGCTCGGCCACCTTGTGGAGCTCGACCAGCTGCTTCAGCTGGTCGCTAGGGGGCACCGGATGGCCGGCCTCAGCATACTGAGACCAGAAGACCTTCTCTGTTGAGCTCCCCTCCTCGGCTCGGTAGAATGTGGCGGCATCAGGCACGGTGCGAGGCAGATCTACAAACGCCCCTGGAGAGCTCCGAATTCGGGTAAGTAACACGTAATTTACATTCACATGCTTGCTTTGCATGAAAAATGCCTTACCCGCCGCTATCTTCCTCACCAACTCAATCTCCTGAAGGGACTTATGGGCATCGGCCTTGGCAGTCTTGGAACTTTTGAGAGTCGAGGCAAGCTCGGACTCTCGAGTCTTTGAGTCACGCTCCAAACTCTCATGCTTTTCCATGAGAGCCTGGAGCTCTTGCTGAACCACCGCCACCCGCGCCTCCTGCTTTTCTCGCTCTGCCCGTTCCGCGGCCGCATTGCGTTTGGCCGCAGACACGGCCTCCTTCAGGGTCGCCACCTCGTTCGTGGCCCTGCAGTACCCATGTTATCCTTGTTATTTTTTGTTGCAACCTAAATCTTTTTCTGTAAGGTACAAGTTCAAAGTGGTGTTACTCACCTTCTTTGTCTTGGAGCTGCTTCTTGGCGCGGCCGAGCTCTTGCTCGGACCGCTTGAGCTCCTGCTTCAAAGCACCGACCTCCGCAGTCAGTGCGGCAGAGGTCAGCAGCGCAGCCTGCAACCCATATTGACATAATTTTTTAGCAACCCTGCGTATATCTTCTTTTTTTTCAGATCCTCAGTCCGACTTTTCTTTCCGAACACCAAACCGAGCATCAGGGGCTACTGTCTATGCGGTATTACATTGCATATTTTTAACTTCTTACCTCAAAGCCTGATAGAAGGCTATGGCAGGCTTCGGTCAGCCCGCTCTTGGCAAATTGTACCTTCTGAATCACCGCACTCATAATAGTGCGGTGTTCTTCCTCGATGGAAGCGCTCTGCAGCACCTCCAACAAATTGGCCGGCGCCTCCGGTTGGACGGAAGCCGCCGGCGTCACGGTCTTGCCCTTCGTGCGAAGGGGCCGCCGGCCGGACTCCGGAACCACTGCGGGTTCTGATATGGAGTCCGGCGCAAAGTCCGGGAGGACGCCTTGTGGCGCCTCCGGAGCCTCCCCCTGATGGGTCCCTTCCTGGGATCCCACCTCGGCATCCTCGGTGTCGCGAGGGGTGGAGACGGTCAGGATGGAATCTACATCCGACGGAGCCAACGACCCGCTCGTTGCAGCGGGGAGATCATCATTGGCCGGACTATAGGCAGCATGCGGCATCAGAATGACACTATGTGACACAGAAAAAGAAATTATAAATCACTCGGGAATCCGTATACTTATGATCTCGCTGGAGGCCTGGCCCTTGAAGGCCATTCTTCCTCGCCAACGTTGATGTTGGCAGAGCTGTCCGGGGGAATAGTCCTTCCCCTCTTGGACCCTTCGGCCTCCCCTGTTGGGGAAGCCTTCCTCTTCCTCTCTCCCTCCTCTGGGAGAGAGTCCTCTTTCTCCTCCTCGTTTTCGGGGGAGGAGTCCGCCCCGGAGTCGTCGGACACCTGAAAATGGGACCTCTTTCGAGCACCCGTGGCCTCCTTGTTGGCCTTCTTCTCCGGCACCACGTGCGGTGCCGGAACCAGCAACCTCGCTAGATGGGAGTTTACTGGGTTTTCTGGCATGGGAGCCGGGCAGATAATCTGCTCCACCTTCCTCATCCAGTCCTGTCAAAGGAAAAGGGGAAATTAAAACCCGCATAGAGTCAAACTATGAAAAGCAAGTGTCCCGTAAAGGGGTAGAATCACTCACCTCGTCGGCTTGACGCTGCGAGCGAAATCCGCGATCTTCAGTCGTGGATGCGGGGGCTTCGGCGCCCTTAAACAGCACCCTCCAGGCGCCTTCGTACGACGTGTCGAAGAGCCCGCTCAGCGCCTGGTGCTGTTCCGGATTGAACTCCCACAGATTGAATGCCCGCTCTTGGCATGGGAGAATCCGGCGGACGAGCATGACTTGGACCACGTTAACCAGCCTGAGCTTCTTCACCAGCTTCTGGATACAGGCTTGGAGTCCCGTCAGCTCCTCCGAACTACCCCGCATCAAGCCCTTCTCTTTCTAGGAGGTGAGCTGCGTAGGGATACCAGATCTGAACTCGGGGGCCGCCACCCACTTAGGGTCACGCGGCTCGGTGATATAGAACCACCCCGATTGCCACCCCTTGACGGATTCCACGAAGGCCCCTTCGAACCAAAGGACATTGGGCATCTTTCCATCATGGCGCCTTCGCACTCCGCTTGAGTGCCCTTCACTACCTTCGGCTTGACATTGAAGGTCTTGAGCCACAAGCCGAAGTGGGGCTGGATGCAGAGGAAGGCCTCGCACACGACGATAAACGCCGAGATGTTGAGGATGAAGTTCGGCGCCAGATCATGGAAATCCAGGCCGTAGTAGAACATGAGCCCCCGGACAAAGGGGTGAGTGGAAAACCCAGTCTACAGAGGAAGTGGGGAAGAAAAACGACCCTCTCATGGGGCCTGGGGGTGGGGATGAGCTGCCCCTCGTCGGGCAGCCGGTGCGCGATGTCGCCGGACAGGTAGCCAGCGCTGCGCAGTCTTTCGATGTGCTCCACTTGCCTCCCGCTCTGGACATAACTGGGGAAGGTTGAGACGAGATGTGCGGGCTTGGGCACTGGAGCTCGAGTGCACGGAGATGGATAAGCAAAGGAGGAAGAAGGCGTACGTGAAAAGGTAAATCCTTATCCCTTATATGGGCGGACGAAGTCTACGCGTCCACCACCGGCCTGGTAAAACTCACTTATCTCCCAAGCGTCACCATCAATGGCGCGGTTGGGTTACCCACGTCCGTATTGATGAGAATCCCGGATTAAGAGGGAACACGATCTCTGCTTCGACAAGACGTGCCAAGGAAACCGCTTCGCTAAATGTGCTAAGGTGGTAGAGTAAAAAACGATTCAAGTAATGGCTTGGTAGTGGCGTGACGTCGTGCCGCAAAAAACGTCAGCAGATTGAACTTGTGTATATATTATTCTCTCTACGGTGGAATGTGGAATTTATTTTGCAGAGCCGGACACTATCCTGGTGTTCACAATCTTCTATCATTCGGAGGAGGAACCCGCCTTGCTATGCCAAGCAATATACGCACCGGACTTATCGTCATTGAAGCCTGGTTTAGGGGCTACTGAGGGAGTCCCGGATTAGGGGGTGTCCGGATAGCCGGACTACCATCATCGGCCGAACTATAATCGGCCGGACTATCATCATCGACCGGACTCCAAGACTATGAATATACAAGATTGAAGACTTCGTCCCGTGTCCGGATGGGACTTTCCTTGGCGTGGAAGCAAAGCTTGGCGATACGGATACGTAGATCTCCTACCATTGTAACCGACTCTATGTAACCCTAGCCCTCTCCGGTGTCTATATAAACCGGATGGCTCTAGTCCGTAGGACACAACAACAACCATTACAATCATACCATAGGCTAGCTTCTAGGGTTTAGCCTCCTTGATCTCGTGGTAGATCCACTCTTGTAAACATCCACAATACCAATATCAATCAAGCAGGATGTAGGGTTTTACCTCCATCAAGAGGGCCCGAACCTGGGTAAAACATCGTGTCCCTTGTCTCCTGTTACCATCCGCCTAGACGCACAGTTCGGGACCCCCTACCCGAGATCCACCGGTTTTGACACCGACACCCCCTCAATGCAACCGGAAGGAGTTGCGTCATAATCACGTGGCAGTCATGAGACTTTAGGTTCTGGAACTTTTTCTCTGCCATATTTATTATTCCCTTTATATTCAACGAGAAAGCAGACGGTACCTTCATGCTGAGCAGGCATTCGAAGAAGATTTCCTTCTCTTCTTTGGTAAGAGCGTAGCTGGCCTGACCTTGATGTATGTCGTCTTTTCCGTGCATACGTTGCTGGTCCTCCCGTGCCTCTGGTGTATCTTTTGTCTTTCCATACACGCCCAAAAAGCCAAGCAGGGTCACGCAAAGATTCTTCATCACGTGCATCATGTCGATTGCGGAGCGGACCTCTAGGTCTTTCCAATATGGCAGGTCCCAAAATATAGATCTCTTCTTCCACATGGGTGCGCGTCCGTTAGCGTCCTTCGGAACAGGTTGTCCGCCAGGACCCTTTCCAAAGATTACCTTCAAATCCTTGACCATATCATGTACATCAGCACCAGTACGGTGGCGAGGCTTCGTCCGGTGATCTGCCTCACCTTTGAAATGCTTGCCTTTCTTTCTTACGGGATGCCTGCTCGGAAGAAATCGACGATGTCCCAGGTACACATTCTTCTTACAACTATTCAAATATATACTATCGGTATCATCCAAATAGTGCGTGCATCTGCGGTATCCCTTGTTTGTCTGTCCTGAAAGGTTACTGAGAGCAGGCCAATCATTGATGATCACGAACAGCAACGCCTTTAGGTCAAATTCTTCCCCCACGTGCTCATCCCACGAACGTACACCTGTTCCATTCCACATTTGTAAGAGTTATTCAACTAATGGCCTTAGGTACACATCAATGTCGTTGCCGGGTTGCTTAGGGCCTTGGATGAGCACTGGCATCATAATGAACTTCCGCTTCATGCACAACCAAGGAGGAAGGTTATACAAACATAGAGTCACAGGCCACGTGCTATGGTTGCTGCTCTGCTCCCCAAAAGGATTAATGCCATCTGCGCTTAGACCAAACCATACGTTCCTTGGGTCACCTGCAAACTCCTCCCAGTACTTTCTCTCGATTTTTCTCCACTGCGAACCGTCAGCGGGTACTCTCAACTTACCGTCTTCCTTACGGTCTTCTGCATGCCACCGCATCGCCTTCGCATGCTCTTTGTTTTGGAACAAACGTTTCAACCGTGGTATTATAGGAGCATACCACATCACCTTGGCAGGAATCTTCTTCCTGGGGCGCTCACCCTCGACATCACCAGGGTCATCGCGACTGATCTTATAACGCAAAGCACCGCATACCGGGCAAGCATTCAAATCCTCGTACTCACCGCAGTAGAGGATGCAGTCATTAGGGCATGCATGTATCTTTTGCACCTCTAACACTAGAGGGCAGACAGCCTTCTTTGCTTCATACGTACTCTCGGGCAATTCGTTGTCCTTTGGAAGCATATTCTTTATCATTACCAGCAACTTTCCAAATCCCTTGTCAGATACACCATTCTCTGCCTTCCATTGCAGCAATTCAAGTGTGGTGCCCAACTTTTTTTTGTCAGCATCGCAATTCGGGTACAACAATTTCTTGTGATCCTCTAACATGCACTGCAACTTCGTCCACTCAAGATCACTTGCGCAGTTTCTCTTTGCATCGGCAATGGCCCGACCTAGATCATCAGCGGGCTCATCTGATGCCTCTTCTTCAGCTTCTTTCTGCATTGCCGGCTCAGCTTCTTCCCCCATTGTTGTAATATCGTATTCAGGGAACCCATGGCCAGGATAGCCATCGTCGTCCTCTCCTTCTTCATTGTCTTCCATCATAACCCCTATTTCTCCGTGCTTGGTCCAAACATTATAGTGGGGCATGAAACCGGACTCAAGTAGGTGGACGTGAATGGTTCTTGACGTAGAGTAACTGTGACCATTCTTACAGCCAGCACATGGACAAGGCATAAAACCATCCGCCCGCTTGTTTGCCTCAGTGGCAAGCAGAAAAGTATGCACGCCATTAATGAACTGGGGAGAGAATCTGTCATCATACATCCATTGTCGGCTCATCTTCATTACACAACACCGAATAGACCAAATTAATACAAGTTCATACATAAAGTTCATACATAAAGTTCATATACAACACTTAATTAAATGCAACATACAAATAACTCTCTAGCTAAAGAATTTAAATGCAACAACAAATGCGATGAAGATCGCAATTAAGGTAACAATTGATCCAACAACATAATGATACCAAGCCACACTATCAATGGCATATTATCTAATCTTTCTAATCTTCAACCTCATTTTCTCCATCTTGATCTTGTGATCATCGACGACATCGGCAACATGCAACTCTAATTCCATCTTCTCCCCCTCAATTCTTTTCAATTTTTCTTTCAAATACTCGTTTTCTCTTTCAACTAAATTTAACCTCTCGACAATAGGGTCGGTTGGAATTTCCGGTTCACATACCTCCTAGATAAAAATATCTATGTCAACTTGATGGGCATAATTTGTCATAAACACGAAATGCAACAACTAGTTTTAAAAGGGAATATACCTCATCCGAATCATAACAAGGACGAGGGCCGACGGGGACGGATATCAAAACCATGGCACTGTGTATAACAAACAACGTACGGATAAGATAATTATACGAGTAACTATATATCCAAATCACATAAACATCAATTTGGTAATGTAAAACATTCATGAACAAGAGCCTCACCAGAAGGTGGTGCCGGCGACGGGACGATGCGGGCGATCGACGGTGGTTACGACGGAGATTTAGAAGGCACTAAGTAAACCACACCTACATATGCAAACTAAGTGTTATTTTTGTGCTCAAATTGCATATAAATCAAATACTAGCAAATATAATTATTCCTCCCAAATTAATCACTATACAAAGCATTGCAAGAGTTAATCTAGCAATGAGAGTTGAAAGGACAAAGTTGCTAACCTTTGTGATAATTTGAATGGATGGGGGCCTTCAAATCTTGACAAATTTTGGGCAAAATTTGTGAGAAGCTCGAGGAGAGAGGGGGAAGAACAGAGGAAGTGAGGGGAAAGGGGAAGAACAGAGTGGCTCGGGGGGGCGAAGGGTTTATGTACGTCGACCTTTAGTACCGGTTCGTGGCACGAACCGGTACTAAAGGTGCTGGACGGGCCCCAGACTAACAACACCCTGCCACAACCCTCTTTAGTACAGGTTCGTGCCACGAACCGGTACTATAGGTTCGCCACGAACCGGTACTAATGAGAACGGCCGGCTAGCCATTGGAACCGGTACTATTGGACACATTAGTGCCGGCTCAAAACCAAACCGGCAATAATGTATCTCATATTAGGTCCTTTTTCTTCTAGTGACTCCCTGTGCTAGTTCTTATATGCTGAAGACTACTGAATTCAAGTGGGACTTATTGGAAAGAATTAAATGCAACTCTAAAGATTGGGGTTTCTAAGATGGTAAGGAGTCAGGTATAACACCTAAGTTTGATTGTGTTAAATCTTTTATGGATACCAATGCATTTCGTGGATTTAGCGCTAAGTATGGACTTGACTTTGATATAATAGCTGCTTTTTGTGAATCTTTTGCTACTCACGTTGATCTCCCTAAGGATAAGTGGTTTAAATATGATCCTCCCATTGAAGTAAAAGTAGTTGCACCTATTACAGTTGAAGAAAAGACTATCACTCATTGAAGTAAAGACTACATTTTCCTGTTAGGATGAAGGATCATGCTAAAACTTCAACTGTTGCTCGTAAGAGTAATACTAGAACTTATACACCTCCTGAGAAAATCAAAGTTGAACCTAGTATTGCTATGGTTAAAGATCTCTTTGATGATGATTTAGATGGGCATGTTATTTATTTATGTGGTGAAACTTCTAATATTGCTAGACCAGATGCTAAGATACATAGACCTGTTATTGGCATGCCTGTTATTTCTGTTAAAATAGGAGATCATTGTTATCAAGGCTTATGTGATATGGGTGCTAGTGCTAGTGCAATACCCGTTGACTTATATAAAGAAAATTATGCATGATATTGCACCCGCTAAAATAGAAGGTATTGATGTTACTATTAAGATTGCCAATAAGGATACTATTTCACCAATTGGGATTGTTAGAGATGTTGAAGTCTTGTGTGGGAAAGTCAAATATCCTGCTAATTTCCTTGTTCTTCGTTCCCCACAAGATGACTTTTGTCCCATTATATTTGGTAGACCCTTCTTGAATACTGTTAATGCTAGGATTGATTGTGAAAAGGATGTTGTTACAATTGGCTTAGGGGATATGTCTCATGAGTTTAATTTTGCTAAGTTTCATAGACAACCCCGTGATAAAGAATCACCTAGTGAGGATGAGATTATTGGTCTTGCTTTTATTGCTATACCTCCTACTGATCCATCAGAACAATATTTGCTAGACCATGAAAATGATATGTTTATGGAAGAAAGAAGGGAAATAGATAAAGTATTTCTTCAACAGGGTCCTATTCTGAAACACAACTTACTTGTTGAAACCCTAGGGGATCCCCCTCCACCCAAGGGTGATCCCGTGTTTGAGCTCAAACCATTACCTGATAATCTTAAGTATTCCTATCTAGATGAAAAGAAAATATATCATATTATTATTAGTACTAACCTTTCAGATCAAGAAGAAGAAAGATTGTTGAAAACTCTGAAAAAGCACCGTGCTGCTATTGGATATACTCTGGATGATCTTAAGGGCATTAGTCCCACTCTATGCCAACACAAAATTAAAGTGGAGAAAGATGCCAAACCAACTAGAGATCCTCAATGACGCTTAAATCCTAAGATGAAAGAAGTGGTAAGAAAGGAGATACTAAAACTCGTTGAGGTAGGTATAATTATCCCGTTGTTGATAGTGAATGGGTAAGTCCTGTCCATTGTGTTCCTAAAAAGGGAGGTATTACTGTCGTTCCTAATGATAAGGATGAATTGATCCCGCACAGAATTATTACAGGTTATAGGATGGTAATTGATTTCCGTAAATTAAATAAAGCTACTAAGAAAGATCATTACCCTTTACCCTTTATTGATCAAATTCTAGAAAGACTATCCAAACACACACATTTCTGCTTTCTAGATGGTTATTCTGGTTTCTCTCAAATACCTATATCAGCGGAGGATCAATCAAAAACTACTTTTACTTGCCCTTTCGGTAATTTTGCTTATAGACGTATGCCTTTTGGTTTATGTAATGCACCTGCTACCTTTCAAACATGCATGATGGCTATATTATCTGACTTTTGTGAAAAGATTTGTGAGGTATTCATGGATGATTTCTCCGTTTATGGATCCTCTTTTGATGACTGCTTAAGCAACCTTGATCGAGTTTTGCAGAGATGTGAATACACTCGTCTCGTCTTGAATTGGGAAAGGTGCCACTTTATTGGTAATGAAGGCATTGTCTTGGGGCATAAGATTTCCGAGAGAGGTATCGAAGTTGATAAAGCTAAAGTTGATGCTATTGAAAAGATGCCATGTCCCAACGACATAAAAGGTATAAGAAGTTTCCTTGGTCATGCCGGTTTTTATAGGAGGTTCATTACGGACTTTTCTAAAATCTCTAGGCCTCTGACTGATTTATTGCAAAAAGATATTCCTTTTGTCTTTGATGATGATTGTGTAGAAGCATTTGAAATACCTAACAAAGCATTGATCACTTCACCTATTGTTCAGCCACCTGATTGGAATTTACCCTTTGAAATTATGTGTGATGCTAGTGATTATGTTGTACGTGTTATTCTAGGGCAGAGAGTTGATAAGAAATTGAATGTTATCCAGTATGCTAGTAAAACTCTTGACACTGCCGAAAGAAATTATGCTACTACTGAAAAAGAATTCTTAGCAGTTGTATTTGCTTGTGATAAGTTCAGACCTTATATTGTTGATTCCAAAGTTACTATTCACACGGATCATGCTTCTATTAAATATCTTAAGGAAAAGAAAGATGATAAGCCTAGACTTATTAGACGGGTTCTCTTGCTCCAAGAATTAGATTTGCATATTATTGATAGAAAGGGAGCTGAGAACCACGTTGCAGACAACTTATCTAGGTTAGAGAATGTTCTTGATGACCCACTACCTATTGATGATAGCTTTCTTGATGAACAACTAGCGGTCATTAATGCTTCTCATACTGCTCCTTGGTATGTTGATTATGCTAATTACATTGTTGCTAAATTTATACCACCTAGTTTCACATACCAGCAAAAGAAAAAGTTCTTTTATGATTTAAGACATTACTTCTGGGATGACCCACACCTTTATAAACAAGGAGTAGATGGTGTTATTAGACGTTGTGTACCTGAGCATGAATAGGAACAGATCCTACGCAAGTGTCACTCCGAACCATATGGAGGACACCACGCTGGAGACAGAACTGCACATAAGGTATTGCAATCCGGTTTTTATTGACCTACTCTCTTCAAAGATGCTCGTAAGTTTGTCTTGTCTTGTGATGAATGCCAAAGAATTGGTAATATTAGTAGCCGTCAAGTAATGCCTATGAACTATTCTCTTGTTATTGAACCATTTTATGTTTGGGGCTTTGATTATATGGGACCTTTTCCTGCCTCTAATGGTTACACACATTTTTTAGTTATTGTTGATTATGTTACGAAGTGGGTAGAAGCTATTCCAACAAGTAGTGTTGATCATAACACCTTTATTAAGATTCTTAAAGAAGTTATTTTTCCGAGGTTTGGAGTCCCTAGATATCTTATGACCGATGGTGGTTCATATTTTATTCATGGTGCTTTCCATAAGATGCTTGCTAAGTATGATGTTAATCATAGAATTGCATCTCCTTATCACCCGCAGTCTAGTGGTCAAGTAGAGTTGAGCAATAGAGAGCTCAAATTAATTTTGCAAAAGACTGTCAATAGATCTAGAAAGAATTGGTCCAAGAAACTTGATGATTCATTATGGGCCTATAGAACTGCATATAAAAATCCTATGGGTATGTCTCCATATAAGATGGTTTATGGAAAAGCGTGTCACTTACCTCTTGAACTTGAACATAAGGCATATTGGGCTATTAAAGAGCTTAACTATGACTTCATACTTGCCGGTGAGAAGAAGTTATTTGATATTAGCTCACTTGATGAATGGAGAACCCAAGCCTATGAAAATGCCAAGCTGTTTAAAGAAAAAGTTAAAAGATGGCATGACAAAAGGATACAAAAGCGAGAATTTAACGTAGGTGATTATGTGTTGCTATTCAACTCTCGTTTAAGGTTTTTTGCAGGAAAACATCTCTCTAAATGGGAAGGTCCTTACGTTATCGAGGAGGTCTATCATTCCGGTGCCATAAAAATCAACAACTTTGAAGGCACAAGTCCGAGGGTGGTGAACGGTCAAACAATCTAGCATTGTATCTCAGGTAATCCTATCAATGTTGCAACTAATATTATTGAGACCATAACCCCGAAGGAATACATAAGGGACACTTTCCAAAATATTTCAGACTCCGAAAAGGAATAGGTATCTGGTACAGTAAGTAAGCCGACTCCAAAACAATTCTAATGGCAATTTTTCTCCGTTTTGGAATATTTAAGAAAGAAAGAAAGAAGTAATCCGGGAAGGACACGAGGCCTCCATGAGGGTGGAGGGCGCGCCCCCCTGTCTCGTGGGCACCTCGTGTACCTCCCGGACTCCGTTTTCTTGAACGTTACCTATTTTGGTCCGTAAAAATTCATTATATAATCTCCCGAAGGTTTGACCACCGTATCACGAAAAACTCCTCTGTTTTCATTTCGAGCTGTTTTTCTGACAGATCTAGAGCACTACGACGTCTCCAAGCGCTCCCAAGGACAAGTTTTTCGAGAGGGTTATCAACCCCTATCTCGCAGAGATGCTGCAACACCCTCAAACCATTGAGATGCGTGAGAGGGTGCTGCACATCCGCGATGTGGAGGGACCAATGATATGTCTCCGTCGTATCTATAATTTTTTATTTTTGATGCCAATATTCTTCAACTTTCATATACTTTTGGCAACTTTTTTTATTATTTTTGCGACTAACATATTGATCCAGTGCCCAGTGCTAGTTCCTGTTTGTTGCATGTTTTATGTTTCGCAGAAACCCAATATCAAAGGGAGTCTAAACGGGATAAAAACGGACTATCAGGGATATACCCCGCGGTGTAACCCGGCCGGAAGTATAACCCGGCCGGACTTGGCGACTCACTAATGACCCGCCCTGACTAGACGACACACTAAGTGACCCGCCCGATCCTGGCGACTTATGGGTGACCTGGAAAGTGGATCAGAGGAGCGACAAGACCCGGGGGCCCAGGAGGCTCAAGGCCCAGAAGGCCGGCTAACGTTATGATAGGCCGTCTTAAGAGGAAAGGCGTGAGGAATATCTCCCTTACAAGGAATCAAGACCCGGACCTGTATCTGACTTGTTGTAGAAGATAGTCTAGTCCTAATCCTGTTTGGACTCCACATGTAACCCGCCCCTCTAACTTATATAAGGAGGGGCAGGGCTCCCCAAAGAGGAACAAGAAAAGAGAGACAATCTCTAGGGCTAGACACAACTAGAGGAGAGCCGGTTTACGGCGACTCCCTCGTGATGATAATGAGACCTAGCCACAAACAGCATGTAGGGTTATTACCGAATGATGTTTCGCGGGGCCCGAAGCTGTCTAAATCCTCGTCTTGTGTGATGATCCGCCTCGCGTCTCTCGTCCCGATTAACCCCTCTCAAGCTACCACATAGATGCGCTGGCCTTGTGACTAAGTCCTCACACTAAGGACATCTGCCCTCACAAATCCACAACAGTTGGCGCCCACCGTGGGGCTTGCGCACGATGGTGTTGAGTTCTTGGAGGAAATTCTTTGAGGAATCGGGAAGTTCGCGATTTCCGGATAACAAGCGCCGGTCTGGAAGGATCTTCATCAGCATCAAATCCATCAGCCGGCACGCAAAGGTTTACATCGTCGACGAATTCTGCGGTGGTCGTTTGTCCGATCCGCCGAGTTGCAGCCACTCCACCCCTCGACATCAGTTTCATGTTCGGAGGCCTTTTGGTTAAACTCTGGCCTCTGCCTCGACCCGGCCTCGACTGGCGTAGATACTAATTAAACAAAAAAGGGGAAGAGAAGATTAGCAATGTCAGGGAGCGAACGTAAAAGTCTCCATAGCTAGCCATGACCCGTCCCAGAGGAGATGTCAGCATGGATTTGAATTCAACCACCCCGGTTTTTCTCCACCACGGGCCGCCCGCACCTTGTTGAGGCCTCAGCTGCTCTCGCTTCGTTTGGCGACAAGTCGCTGCTATGCTGCTGTGCTGTGTCGCCTCCTCTGGCCCGGTCTCGTATCTGTTTCAAACAGGCTATGTGTCCGTTTCGAGATGACTATTACCATGGATTCAACCGGCAGCCTTTGTTTCCATCACAGATTCGACCCGCCGGGCTCCGACTCTGCCTCGGCCACGCGCCGCCTTTGTCGCTTGACGCACCAAGCCGCTGTGTTGACTCGAGGATAGGGTGACAAAAACAAACGCAGCAGCAGCACATGCATTAAATTCAGCAAGAGCCACACATGCATTAAAAACACAACAGCAGGAGCTGTCGGCATCAGTCAAAAGAGGACAAAATTACTGTTATGACCTCTCTGGCTAACAAAATCCCGATTTGACCTCGCTTACAAAAAAAATTCATTTCTGACCTTTTTAGGTGATGCCAACATCCCTGGCGTCTGGGTTGCGAAGCAGACGCCACGAACCCTAGCGTCTGGCCCCTGGCCCGCACTGCCCACCTGCCCGTTGACCCACTGACGTGGCAAAGGGGCCAGACGCCAAGGACCCTGGCGTCTGGCCCTGGTAGGTTTACACCACGCACGGGCCCAGCCCACCCATCCCCAACCTCTCCCTGGCGGCGGCCGAACGCAAGAACAGAGGAAACTTTTCTCTCGCCCCTCTTCTCCCTCACACCAAATCCCCCCTTGATCTACTCCATCATCCACCCAAATTTGTGGATCTGAGGCCCCCAAACATCCTTGAGGTATTCTCCTCCATTCCCTCCAATTTGTTTTGATTAGAACATCTCTTTTTGGTTGCATTATTCATCATTGGGAGATGTTAGATGAGTACTTGTTGTTTTTGTTTTAGTAAATTTTGTGTAGTTGTTAGATGGTATAGTTGATTTGTAGATAGTAGATGATGTGTTGTTGAATATGTATGCAATTTGAAATTGTTTGGTTCATATGTAGATTATCCTATTGGATTATTTTTTTGCAAAAGAGATGATGAAATTGATGGTTGTATGTGACATGATTTGTTCCACAGATTGGGTTGTATAAATTAGATGTTATGTATTTGCATATGTTTTTAATATTAGTGCTTTAAGGGAGAGAGAGATGTTGCATATGATAAAATTGTTTGAGAATTTTATTTGATTGAAAGATGATGTGCGTATATTTGAGAAGATGATGTATGCATGTGCTAGTAAATTAGCTATATGTTGAATATATAGATGGCATAATATTTGTTTGAATCTGAAAAGACTACTTTGGCAAGCAAATATATTTACAAAAAATATTATATGTGTGAAGTGGTATGACAATATAGTTGAATATATAGATGGCAAAGTTTTTTTTGCAAAGAGATGATGAAATTTGATGATTGTGTGTGCCATGATTTGTTCAATAGAATGGCGGATGATGATTATGAATTTTATTTGATGGTGAAATTTGGTACTCTAGATGATATGTGTGCATATGTAGAAGAAAGAAATGATGTGGTTATGTGTGAGAAGAATGGTGTTTTTATATGGCATAACTTGAAGAAGGAAATAGTATTGTTTGATATTGTTCATGTATTCATAGATGTTTGTGATTTCTTTTGTAGGATGGCGGATGATGATGGACCTTGGTATGACGGATTAATCGATGAGTGGGATAAGGAGCATCGTGCTCGTGCCATTGAGAAGGGAGATGTAAGAAGCTAGACTTATCAATTTTCGTTGTTTCTCATTTGTGTTCTTGTATTGATTAAAACATCACTTTATTTGCAGCTTGTAGTTGCTATGCGCATGAGGGGTCATTCCGCTGATGACTTTACTTACGACCCGCGGTACGAGCCTTACGTTCGTAGATTGGGTCTTCTCCCATTCGTGTTGCAGTTTAAGCGACGCGCTCTGCCGGTGAACCACGCGGCGCTGACCGCACTTGTGGATCGTTGGAGGCCGGAGACTCACTCGTTCCACCTTCCATGTGGGGAGATGACGATGACCCTACAGGACATGGCTATGATAAGCGGCCTTCCTATCAACAGACAAGCTATTACCAGTCGTGTGAGCATTGGTAATTGGCGAGAACGGACTGGCATTTTAATTGGTGTTAAGCCCGACGGCCCTCAGGAAGGCAAGGCCGATATCGCAAGAGTGAGGCATTCCTGGCTAAAACAGGTCAGAGGAAACACCAATCCGTGCCCTCAGGGTGCCAATGATGTGGTTGTGTAGCAGTACACGCGGGCCTATCTTTGGTATGTACTAACCAAGGTAGTCTTCTCAGATGCAACCGGGAACTCAACCCTCTGGATGTTCTTGGAGCTACTCAATAACTGGGATACCCAGTATAGCTGGGGTTCGGCCGCACTAGCATATTTGTATCGCCAGCTAAGAGATATTTGCAACCATTTATCTTGCATTTGTCATGTGCCTCCATATCTAACATGTTTGTTTGATTGCAGCTTGACTTGGCGTGTCGGAGGAAGGGAGATACATCCTCATTGTCTGGGTTTGTTTGGAGTCTATCCATGTGGATGTGGGAGAGGATCCCGGTAGGACGGCCCGATTTCAAGAACCCCCTCATGGCAAACCCATGGGGTAATCATGACGGGTTGCATGATGATGATCCCTATCGGCGCCCTACGCTTGCTTACTATTGGGAACAAGTGACAGTCTACACAGGAAGCTCGCATGTGCGATACAAGTGCTATATGAACGAGCTGGACACCTTGACTGCTGAGCAGGTTTTGAGAAGTTCGATGAGATAAAATTTAGTCAAGAATGAAACTTATGTAGCTAACAATGTATCTCTTTGTTTTGCAGGTATATTGGTTGCCTTATGTGGAAGATCGTGACTTTGATCTTAATGAGATGTGCACGCGTGATAGCCATCTTTGGCGGGCGAGGTGCCCAATGATATGCTTCTTCGCAGTCGAGTGGCACTTTGTAGACCGTGTGGCAAGACAATTTGGAAGAAGACAAGGTATTCCAATTGAGGAGAGCAAGGAGGAAATTCTATCTCTGCATCGGTAAGCAAGCATGCCTTGAGTATGTAGTAGAGCATTGAATAAGTCAATGTTTGCTAATGCTTTGTCCCGTGCATCATTTGTAGGTTCGATCAAAGGAACAATCAGGATATATCAGATTGGGCAAACAAACACCGTGCGTGGATAGAAATTTGGAATCAAAGAGACACGTTAGTGCAATTAGAGAATAGACCTCACAATCAGTCAGCATATCAGAAGTACCAAGTGTGGTATGCGGATCATTACCGGTTAAAGTTGATGCCTGGTTGGACTCATGAGGAGTGGTCGGAGTTGGTGTCTGAAGACCCGGAGACTGCACAAGGTTATCAAACCTTCAACATGGCTGTGAGAGACACCAGAGGGGCTCACGTTGACTATGCACCGATGCATGATGAAATGGTAGTCTGTTTGACCTATTCTAACATACTTGCATCATGTTGTCTTCTTTCAAATACATAAGTTTGGTGTGTTCATGAATTGCAGGGCAGAGAGTTGCTTCTGTGCGTCAACAATGCCAATGTTGCACTGAGTCATCCACCTGGTGGTGCATTATCTGAGAGGACTCTTAGGAGCACGATGGAGGTGTGATCAATATATTATAAAAGTTTCTTTTCGCGGATTATTTATGTGCATCTCATATCATAGCATATTTTTGTAGAAGTTCAAGAAGCGGTTTCATAAGATGGCAGCAATGCTTTCTTGCCATGGTGCTCAGTCCAGTGACGTGTATGCACCTGGTAGCCGCGCCGCCACAGCTAATAGACGGCGTTATCTATAGAACAATGAGGACATGCAGGAGGAGTTCCATGAAGAGGAGCCATCACATCAAGAGGAGCCAACACATCATGAGGAGCATGAGTATGATGCAACACATGAAGAGGATCATGAGTATGATGTTGTGTCAGGACCCCGACTCGATGTCACATTGATCTAGCCGGTAACACCTCATATCACTTTGCGGCCTCACGCACGGTATCCCCACGGGTGTCGCCTTACCTTTGCCCGGGACCGTTTGCGCCTTTTGGCTCACGTATATGATAGTGTCGCTAGCATCCATATGATAAGGAGCCCGGGCTGACATGACTAGTCGTAAACCCAAAGTGGCACAGACTTACAGGGACAGGCATCCATGACCCAGCTTCGAACGTGTCGGTCATCAGCAAGTGGGTCCGGGCTGTAGCACTGGGCTAGCAGGGCTCCGGTAAACCGGGCTGTAGCGGGCTAACAGGACTCCGGTACTCAAAGCGTGACATTTCCCCGAAAGGACAGACACAGGAACGAAGAAGGACACATGCCGGCCAGCCTAAGTGTTCCAGAGCAGTAGCAAGCTACCATGGCTCAGCGGTAACACTAGGAGACATTTCCCGGTAAGAGAGGCTACTAAAGATAAACAACTAGATAGTCAGATCCCACACATACCAAGCATTTCAATCATACACACAATATGCTCGATATGTGCAAATACAACGAAGCATCACAACATGACTCTACGACACAAGTACTTTATTCAATAGGCTCCGAGGAGCGAGATATTACAAACATGGGTCTCATGACCCAACAATCAGAGCATACAAGTCAAAGCACAAGCGGAAGCTATCATGTCTGAGTACAGACATCTATAAATGAAAAAGGCTGAGAAGCCTGACTATCTATCAGATCCTGCCGAGGGCACAAGATCGTAGCTGAGGTAACAAGCTAAACGTCGAAGTCCACGTGGAACTACTAGTGAGACTGAAGTCTCTCTGCAAAAACATAAAATAGGCAAACGTGAGTACAAATGTACCCAGCAAGACTTACATCAGAACTAACTACATATGCATCATTATCAACAAGGGGATGGTGGGGTTTAACTGCAGCAAGCCAGCTTTGACTCGGTGGCTATCCTGAACTACGACTGCAATGTAACTCCTTTGAGGTGGCGCACACGAGTCCACATATTCACCATATCAATACACCACTATGGATCCGCTCCCGTCTCCCTACGAGAACGCCATCCATAGCACTCACGCTTATCTTGCGTATTTTAGGGTATCCACTTTCACTTGTCTATGAACTGATATAAGCAACCCAGAAGTCCTTTACCGCGGACACGGCTATTCGAATAGATGATGTTAACCCTGCAGGGGTGTACTTCTTCATACATGTTTCCACCACTTAGCGTCTGCACACGACATGTGCTCGACAGACTTCAAGCGAAAGCCGACGTGGGTGTAGACCACGACCTACCTAAACACTCAAGTCTCTAGTCCAGGTTTATCGCCTATTCGGGTTCCATCCATGAGGAGATCCGACCGGAGTTTCGCTCACAGCCCGAAACGATGTGAACAGGGTTCCCGAGATACCAAACGGGCATCCGGTACACCGTGCCACGTACCTACCGCATCACAGCCCACCCCTACGGTCAGCGCTGTCCACGGCCTCCAGTAAGCTACAAACACCAGAAACTACTTGCAACTCCTGGACAGAGGACTAGGGTGAATAAGAAGTCGAGCGGGGTCATATTTCAGGGCCCAATGCATGGTAGTAGCTGAATCATGGATCACAAACACAGAACTCAGTTCCTGAGGACAGCTGCAATGAGACAACCCACCATGTACTCCTACATGGCCTCTCACCGCTACCTTTTACCAAATCGTGTTCACACACTTAGCTCACACACAGTAGGACATGTTCACACGCCTCTGATTCATCCCCGATAAATCAGACCTGACTCAACTCTAAGCAGTAGCAGGCATGACAAACAACCATGAATGAGTAGGCACAACAGGGCTCAAACAACTCCTACTCATGCTAGTGGGTTTCATCTAATTACTGTGGAATGACAGGTCATGCAGAGGATAAAGGGGTTCAGCTACCGCAGCAAGTAACAGATGAATCGATGTTGTCCTAATGCAGTAAAAGAGAGCAGGAGCGAGAGAGTGGGATTTTATCGGAATGAACAAGGGGGTTTTGCTTGCCTGGCACTTCTGAAGATAACATTGAGTCTTCATCAGTGTCAACGATCACATCATCGGTATCACGTCTATCGAGAGGGGACAAATACCGGCAACACAGAAGGAACACAATCAATGCAATGCACAATATGATGCATGATCTTGACATGGCAAAATGAATGTGTTTTGAGCTAATGCAACTAGCAACAGATTAAATGAAGTTGGTTTGAATACAAGATTCAAATTCAAACTCCATATGTGATTATTCAAATGCCATTTAATTGATTTGTGCTAAACAGCACCTATAAGTTGTTCTAACATGCATGAAAATGGTACAGATGGATTCCTTGAATTTTTCTGATAATTTTTCATATATAATTTATTTAATTTGGAGTTACGGTTGAATTTCTATGAATTTTAGAAGTTTATACAATTTTCTGGAATTTTCAGAATTAAATTAAATCCAGAAAACATTACTGCGTCAGCATGACGTTGGCATGACGTCAGCAGGGTCAACTGGGCGCCCCAGGTCAAACCTGACGTGTGGGGGCCACACGTTAGTGACACAGGAGCTAATCCCGGTCAAACCCAGCGCTGACTGGGGTTTGACCAGGGGTGGGGCCCACTGTCAGTGGCCTAGGGGGTTGGTTAGTGCGTCATTAGTGGCTAATGACAGCGCCACGTCACTGGCCACCGGAGTTCGACCGGCGGCGACCCGAAACGCGGCGGAAGTTCACCGGGGTTGCGCTACTGGCGGCGGCTGGACGCGCGAAGGGCACCAGAAGGTAGCCCGTGCCCGTGCGCATCTAGGGGGGCCAACGGGAGGTGCGGGGGTGGCCGGGGTTCGCCGGAATGGAGCTCGCGGCGGTGCCGGAGTTCGGTGAGTGCGGGGTTGGAGTTGTGGTGCACGGGAGGGCGAGTTAGGATATGCGTTAGGCTCCTGGTGGCTTCCTGAGTGCGGTGACACGCTCCGAAACGAGCTCAAGCGGCTGCAGTGACGGCGGTGACGAGGTCAGCGGCGGCCGGAGTTCGGCCGCGGCGGAGCTATGGCCTAGAGCTCGCAAACGCGAGGGGAGAGAGAGGGGTTCTGCACGGAGGCTCACCGCGGAGCTGTAGGGAGGGTTAGTGGGCTCGGGGGCGCGCCGGAGTGGCCGAATTGACGGAGAAGATCCTCGGCGGCCGGCGATGGAAACGGCGATGGTGGCGGCGTTACAGGGCTTCCGGAGGGCCGTGGGTCGGTGGGGAGGAAGGAGGGGGTCGAGGCGGAGCCTTTGAGCGCATCGGCGAGGCTAGGGGTGGCCGGTGGCCACGAGGGAGCTCGTCGGCGGCGGCGGGTGTGTTCGGTGGCTGCGCGCGAGAGAGCCAGAGGAGGAGAGGAGCTCGGGGAGAGAGTGAGAGGCCTGGGGGGGTGC
>LT934116.1:38439709-38450036 GCA_900231445.1 Triticum turgidum subsp. durum | reverse complement strand
AGAGGAAGCAGGAGGTGGCCAGGGGGAAGCAGGAGGTGGCCGAGGCAGCGTCGGCGCGCGCCACGCCTCGCCTCTGTTCGTCCTCCTGGCAGAGGAGGAAGAGGACAAGGGGGAGGAGGTGGGCTGGGCCGGCTGGGCCGGTCCTGTTGGGCCACCAGGTGGGCTTCACAGGTAAAATCCTTCTCTCTTTTATTTCTGTTTTATATTTCTGTTTTCTATTTTGTTCTGTTTTGTTTTGGTTTAGTAAAAATACTAAACCATTTTATAAAATCCTGAAAATAATTATGTGGCTAGAACTAAAATATACCAAACAACATAAAATGTTCCAGAATTATTGGACATATATTAATTATATATAAAATATAAATCCAATGCAAATAGTTATTGAATTAATTCAAATGGCCAAAACAAATATTTCTGTGACTCGAAAAATATTGGTTTGAATTTTACCTCTTACCAATATTTCTATAGAATAACAGGAACATTTTCTTGGATTCATTTGAGAAGAATTAAATGTTGGTTATTTTTAGAGGGTTTCTCAGGCTTTGAAAATCCCTCAATTCAAATTTCATTTGAATTAAAACATGATGCTCACATGAGCTAGCCTAGAGCACTACCAGCAGCTAGGGATGTGACATGTTGATGCTCCACAACCATCACAGGCTACACAACCAACACAAGGCAATGCTCCACAACCATCTAGGAAAGGCAAAGCCATAGCTAAGAGACCAGGCAAGAAAGGTAGAAAGAAGATATGGAACACACAATTCCATAGTCCGGAGTATCCTCATAAGCTTATCCCAATAGGAATGCAAAGATATAAGGCCAACACTGAGGCGGAGGAGGAGACATACAACGAAGAGGAGGAGGACGAGACTAGCGAAGAGGAGGAGCCTACACTTGCAACCATGGTGAAGAGAGGAAGGAGGAAGTGAGCTTCTTGTTCCGGTTTGGCCCGCTCCAGCGTGGGAGAGGCGATGACGGTGGCGCGCATTTGGTGTCTTATGTGCTATCTTCTGTGTTCTATGAACCTGTCATACTATTATGAATTCTGTGAACCTGTGTATGCAAGAAGTGAGCTTGTTGTAGTTTGTTTCAATGAGCTTGTTCTAGTTTGTTTCGATGAACTTGGTGTAGTCTCTTTCCATGAACTCGTTTAAAAGTACTACTCAATGATGTGAACCTGGTGTTTTTACACACGCTTCTGTCTTTTGTTAATGTTTTTTGCTTAGCAACTTGTAGCAAACACTGTTAAATATGAACAAAGCATGCTAGTCTCAACCAAAAATATGAACAAAGCATACTAACTAGTCTCGAATGACGAACATAGTTTGCACATAATCTCAAATAGTCATGGACACAAGGTCTCGAATAACAAGTTCATACATTAAACAAAGTCTCAATAGTTCATGGACACAAGGTCTCGAATAACAAGTTCATACATTAAACAAAGTCTCAACAGTTCATCATCGACGCGGGTGCCTTTCCATTTGTCTACTGAGTAGTACGGGGCCACTTTCCCTTCTTGTCACGTGCCTCGTCCTCCTCTCGTGCATCGCGAGCCCTTGCAAGTTTTCTTACCCTCTCTTCTTGACGAGCCTGCTTCTCTTTGCGTGCCCTCTCTTCCTCACGCTTCTTGAGCTCACGAGCCTCCTTCTCACGACGCTCCCGCTCCAATCCCCGTGCATAGGACTCCTCGAATAGGCGCTGCCTCCGTAACCAATCTCGACGTTGGTCCTCTTGGACATCTTTTGGTACCTCGTGATCTATCCAAGTGAAGTACTTGCAAAGTGGAGGAGGGGACTACATATAAACCATGTTTTTGTTAGACATATGAGTGATAACTTGTTGATGTTTTTTGAATGTACACCTAACATACCGGTGGTATGTCATATGCGTTAGTTGGCCTTCGACGATCATGTGCATAGTTGGGACACACGAAAAACCTTCTACCTTCTGTCCATGACTTGTTACGGTCAGTGGACACCTACAGCTTACAAACATCAGCACACCAACATGATGGTGTGTGCACATCCTTCTCCTTCTCCTTGTCCAAACTGGCCTCCATCCACGTTGTCGGCATGTCCTCTTGGTCCGCGCGCGCCGGCCTCATCCTGCAACCGGATGAAGCCATGCCTACAAAAAGAACAATTGTTAACACAAGACATAAAGAGAGTAAATGCGTAAATATAGTAAATGAATAAATGCTAGGAATTGTATGAACAAATAATATACCATTATTATTAGATCAACCATCTGGATTAAGCAAAAAACCGAAGGCCGATCCATTATCAACCATTCCTCTACGACGACCACCACCTCTAGCACTTGTGCTTCCTCTCCGACCACCACCACCTCTAGCACTTGTGCCTGCTCGACCACCACCTCTAGCATTTGTGGTAGCTCGACCACCACCTCTAGCACTTGTGCTAGCTCGACCACCACCTCTAGCACTTGTACTCCCTCTACGAACACTAGCACCTCTAGCACTTGTGCTCCCTCTACGACCACCACTACCACCTCTGACACTTGTGCTTCCTCGACCACCACCACCGTCACCTCTTCCACCTCGTTCACCACCGGTGCCACCTCCACGACTTGTTTTTCTTTTTTTGGTTTTCTTATTCTTGCATGTCCGCTCATTGTGTCCCCCTTCACCGCACACCCCACAGTTGATAGTGTCAGGAGCCTCCATGAAATGACCGCTACCAAATTGTTTCATGCCAGTGTATCTAGCCAGGTCATCCATATCACCCCTGAATCTCTTAGTTCTCCTTCTACCCTTCGTCTCCACCTTCAGAAGAGAGTCTGGCCTAATATGAGGGCCATGGTACTCAGGCCACTGTGATTGGTCCAAGAAAGGGCGAAATCTTGGCGCCCATGTCAACCTAGTAGCTTCCAGATGGAACTCTTGCATCCGCACGGTTTTTCCATCACAAACATGTATGTTTCTCGCCTTCGCCGCCGTTATCAAATGCGAGCATGGACAATGATACTTACTAGGCCTCTCGCACTGGCACCACCGAGTCTTCAGTTTCACCTCAAATGCAGCACCACCATATTGTCTACCGTCTCGTGTTGTGCCACCTGGCTCATCAATTTGATAGATCATTTCAATTCTATCGAATATGATAACTTGTTGCCGTGAAGACTTGCTTGCTTGTAACTGCAACCATTCATCAACCTTTTCCGGATAATCCTTTTTTTCACCTATCCATTTTGCAGTCTCTTCAGAATGCCTCTGAAAGTACTCATTAAGCTTGAAGAAGGTGTACTCCACTATTGCAGTCACCGGCAATGCACGAGCACCCTTCAACACATTGTTGAAACATTCTACCAGGTTGCTCGTCATGTCGCCATATCGTCAACCACCATCGTCATGAGCGCATGCCCACTTGTGCTTCTCGCTTAAATTCCTAGTTAAGAAGTCTTTTCCCCCTTCGTTCACCGCTGCAAAGAGTTTGTTGTACCGAGCATCGAAACCTTGGGTGTTGAAGGCCACACATACATGGGTAAGGTCTTTGTTGAGCTCCTTGCTCTTACATGCCCGGTAAAAGTTGGCCACGAAATGCCTCATGCACCATCTGTGGTGAATCTTTGGAAATCCTGGAATAACAATGTCCATTGCCTTGAGTATGCCATGATGCCGGTCCGATATGATGCATACCTCCCTAGCCCCAATCACGTTATGCCTAACATGACCCATGAACCACTCCCAGTTGTCTTGGTGCTCGGAAGGCACCAAAGCAAATGCACACGGCAACACATTGTCGTTTGATGAGTGCGCCATTGCTACCATTAGTGTGCCCTTGTATCTACCGGTCAAGAACGTGCCATCTATAGACAAGACCGGACGACAATGCTGAAACGCCTCCACACATTGTCCATAACTCCAGAAGGCACGGTGGAACACTCCCTCGTGATCCTCGACCACATGAAACATGCCCGGGTTCCTATGTGCAATGGCGGCCAACAACCTTGGGAGCTGGTTGTATGCTTCTTCATAACCACCATACAACATCCTAATAGCATTTGCCTTTGCCTTCCATGCCTTCCCATACTTGACTTCATAACCAAATTGTTTTTTCACCGTCCGCATGAGAAACCTCACTTTCACAGTGGGATCAAAGCCTATGTCTTTCATCCATTTGTATCCGAGATACTCAGATGTGAGTTGACGGTGTGTCTTTCTAAGTCGTTTAGATGGAGGTTTGCATCTATGAGTGGCAACACAACTTT
The DNA here is from genome assembly GCA_900231445.1 of Triticum turgidum subsp. durum. Classification (NCBI taxonomy): domain Eukaryota; kingdom Viridiplantae; phylum Streptophyta; class Magnoliopsida; order Poales; family Poaceae; genus Triticum; species Triticum turgidum. The sequence goes on along the minus strand of LT934116.1, from coordinate 38,445,797 downwards.
TTAACACCCATTCTTCGGTTTCTTTAAGCTTTCTTGCACGAACCTTCCATGGGCATCCTTCTTGCTCACACACCATGGTGTAACGCAACTTCATGTCGGAGTGCTCAACATAAAATGGCCTATGGTTTCGAATGGCATAGTCAGCCAACCAAAACTTCAACATAGGCAAGCTCAGAAACTTCACTCCTTTCTTCAAATAAGCATTCTCGTCCTCATTCTCCACCCTTGGTTCTCCTGGATCCGGGCATGGTGTTGGCTCAATCGCCGTCATTCTCATTCCACCGTCAACAACAGCTTTATGGGCAAGGCTGAAATCTTTAAACAAGTGAGTTCTTTTTTGTAAGCCCGTCAGCTCAAACTGGATTTGGTTCTCCTCCTTTGTGAATCCATCCTCGTCCAACTGTTCAACTGGACCCTCGTCATCCGAGTCATACGCATATTGACGCCTAAAAGGCAAGTCACGATCCATGTCCTTTTGCGCTATGTACGCATCCAAGTCACCAACATCATTACCATGAAACCCTTCCTCTTGCTCTTCGTCGTCATCATAAGCATCTTCATCCTCTTGAATTACTCCGTCACTAGCAATCACCTCAACATCATTTGCTTGGCTAGTTGGTGGTTGGCTAGAAGCATTGGGGGCATACAACTCAACCTCATTTTCTTTAATAGATGGTACACGGGGATGTGGTGGGGGATAAACATTGGGGCATCAACCACAACCCTATGCTCAACAAGTGGCACCATTGTCCTCTCGCTCATGTCATCCATTGGGGAAGAGACATGCCGGTTCAAATCAAAGGTAAACCGAGGAGATTCAACCTTGGTAGCAAACAATTCAAGTGACTTGTCTTCCGATTGGGATACTTTTTCCTTGTATACATCCCAATGCAAATCCGAGGTGATAGGCATTCTTTTCAAGCGAGATTTGGCTCCAACTCCAACATCATACATTCCTATTAACTTAACATCAACATTGGTGTCCATCCACTTCAAAACTTGTCTCACTTTTGCAACAACATCCTCATAGCTAGGGCTTGTATCAAAAACCAATGGTTCCTCACCCGTGTCGGCATTGTTACTCAAGAATGCCTCCTTGTCAATGTAATGAACATTAACAAGTCTCTCCATCTAAAAATAACATGAATGCATTTAAGACTTCAATGAGAATTGGTGTTTATCCAAATACATCTTATTATATCCAAATCATATCAACACTAAATTATTGGTCATGTCCACAAAAGTATCACTATAACACACACTAAGCAAAGTTAACCCTAATCACTAACTAACCCTAACCACCAATCTTTCTACTCAACAAACATATATTCCTACTACACACCATGCATAGCACTATATTATCAAAGTTAACCAAGCCATTCACACTAACATATGGGGGAGAAAACATGAACTAGGGTTCCACCAACATGTATAAAATGCAACCAAAATAGCAAGATTTAACAAAAAATAATTGGATGATTTGGGGGAGATTACCAAGAGCAGCAAAGTGATGGAAAGATCCACCTAAGGGATGCACCTTTTGGAGAGGGTTTGAGGGGGAGCTTGAGGGGTGGGAGAGAGTATGAGAGCTCCAAGTCTTCTTCAAGCTCGGGTTGTGGATTGGGGAAAGTGTGTGGGGTGGGTCCCACACACTCTCCCGTGGGGTTATCCAGTTACCGGGGCCAGACGCCAGGGTCCTTGGCGTCTGGCCCCTTTGCCACGTCAGCGGGTCAACGGGCAGGCGGGCAGTGCGGGCCAGGGGCCAGACGCCAGGATCCGTGGCGTCTGCTTCGCAACCCAGACACCAGGGATGTTGGCGTCTCCTAAAAAGGTCAAAAACGAAATTTTTTTGTAAACAAGGTCAAATCGGAATTTTATTAGCCATAGAGGTCATAACAGTAATTTTGTCCGTCAAAAGATGAGGCATTGCAAGGAAAGAACCAGGGAGTATTTGGCTTCTCCGGCGCGTTGCACTGCTGCTCCACGCTCGAGTCTAAAGCTCCAAGTCCCGAAGCAGTTTCTGCTGCTAGTCCACCCATCAACAAATACTACTTCAGCTAGCACTTGGATGCGTGAAGAAATATCAAGCCAGTCGTGAAAACAAAAAATCTCTCACGTGAAGCTTTTTCAAGTGGTCTAGTCACATCAGGTGTCAGTCTACAGTTACTATGTCTACACACAGTGAATATATTCTCGGTTGGGGACGATCAGCGCAGCACTAAACAACTCCGACCACACACGCGCCTTGAACAGAATAGGAAATCATCAGCATACTTGATACGTAGGCTGTCTGATACGTCCAACATTATCTAGTGCTAGTATCCGTGTTCATCCGAAAAATAAATCAGGTGTTATCTGTTCTCAGTATTTTTTAGCACGTATCAATTCTTATGAGAACAAATTACTCTATCTTTTAATATATTTTATGCAGGACAAAGTCCACTACAAAAATGACGTCATGCCATAGACATGAGGCCTGCACCGGTTTAAACGTCATAGCCAACTCAAGCGCCTGCACCTGCTACCACAATGCGGCTGACTCATCCGTCCGCGCCCGCGCGTGCTGGGTTCCAACATCGCGCCAGCTCTCATAAGCCGCCTGACGGACGCTCACAAGTCGTCACCCCCGTGGCCCGGTCTACATCACACTAGTAGAAAAACACCTAATAGTCCCGGTTCGTGAGGGCCTTTAGTCCCGGTTTATGAACCGGGACTAATGGGCCGTTACTAATACCTCGACCCATTAGTCCCGGTTCAAACAAGAACCGGGACTAATGTGCCTCCACGTGGCTTTGTGCGCCGAGCCCAGTCAGGGGGCCTTTGGTCCCGGTTGGTGGCACCAACCGGGACGAAAAGTCCATGTTTTTTTTGGTAAGTGGCTGCTTTAGGGGTTTTGGGGGTTATTTTTAGGTTGTTATATTAGCTAGCTAATAGAGAGAAGTGTCCTCTCTTATCTCTTCGTCCTTGGTTTACCAACGCTGCTGCTATATATGTTCGTTTTACCCGCTGATATAATAACTCATGAATGCTCGCATACATCAGCATATATAATAACAAGTACCCGTCCCACTAATCATGCATCATCATACAACTTCTACTCGTTGTTAATAATAAGTCATGCGATAATCATCCTCATAGTCATCGAACCCAACCCTACATAATTGTTCTTAACACATGATCATCAGTATCAGGTAGGACCTAAACACCCTTAAGGTAAAATAGCATAAAACAATATAGATCCTGACTCTCCATTATGAAGAATGGCGATCATCCTGTCTCCAATTTTTGCCCTTCGCTAAATGTTGCTTCCAAGAAGCTCCTTACGACTATCCATACATTTTTCCATTCTTTGATTGTCATGTCTCCACTTCTTTTAGAAACCCGGTATGGACAGTTCAGATTCGTAGGAAGACCTGGTTGTATGTTCAAAACATGAAGGCTACCGTGTGTATACATCAGATGAGGCACACAATCATTCGGGATTATCTGTTGAAAAACATAGTAATAACTTCGTAGTTAGCAATGATATGATGTACTAGTTTTAGAAGTGTGCAAAAAGATGCACGGATGTCGTAATAGTAAAAAATCTTACCAGGGTATCTCCATGGTAGTTACCGTAGTTCAACACGTGCACTTGTGGCACGTATTGACCATAATGTTGAGGATTTCGATTGTAGACATTGTAATTCTCAAGATCAGTACAAAATGTGACCAGATGATTTTTCTCCTGATAAGTTAGTTCGGAGCCTTCGGTGTAGTAGGTTCTGTCTACCATCTTCCGCACATTCTTTGAAGAATGAAAATAAGCTGTCAATGGAGAATAAGTTGTCAACTATTTTGAAATAAACAATATAAATTACTTAATAACTATGTTAAGCTCACATGGGGGAAGAATTGGAGGTGTATCCACAAGGACGAAAATCGTAGGTCTCTCTTGCTCGATTCTAGGATCACCAAGATCAATGGTAACAAGCATACCCTCATCAAAACCATACATCTTGCAAAGTGCTTCCCAATTTTTGCATCCAAAATGGGTTACACTCTGAACATTGTACAACTTTACTTGAAAATCCACACCATGATGGGTACTTAGGATAATTTTTTTGGTTTCAAAACTTTCATGGTCTTCAAAACCCATCCTCTCCAAGACATAGTGTCTTGCAAGGCATGGGATAAGCTAGTCGAATTGAAAAGGATGGAAAATATTGTCATGATTAAAATAGTTGAAGTCATGAGTAATTATGAAAAAATGTTGCAGATACCTAATCGTCGGTTGCGTACCGTATGAACATCGAAGGTCTCCTCGAGCTTAATGCTGAAGCGGCGATCTTCGTCCAGCTCAATGAACCTGTCGCAGATACCTCGGTCGTCGTGGCACCAGTCGCACTCCCCCGGGCGGTTTTCGTCGTTCGAGTAATACATTTCCGGCCTATGTTCATAATTCAAATATTAAACTAGATTATTAATCACGGGTTGACTATCGGTGATGTATGTAGCTCCTCCTTTCATTCCCGAGTGCATTATTACATCAAATTGTCTAGCACACGAGAATGAAGGAGAACTTATCCAATATGAGCATTCAGTAAGCAAAACCAAATCATAAAATAAGCAAAACCAAATCATAAAATAAAGTAGTATTCAAATTAGCATGCATTCAATAATTATAAGCAAAAGTACATCATCTCTTGGTGTCCGTACATCGTCGAATATTATCACTAATATAGCATCACTAATACAACTAGAACCGTAGCGCCCGACGGGGTATCGACGCGGGCGGTGGACACCCAAAGATAAGGAACCATCACAGGATCATAGCTCCAGTGAGATCCCTAGAGAACCTGCTAGGTATTGTCGAACCTGCCCTCCAATGCAACCATGTAGCGATGGACGTGCTCGTCCTCCTCACTGACACGGTGACGTACCACCTCCGCGATGTCCGGAAGCCTCGGCACCGTCACTGGACCACGCGACCGCCACCAAACAAGGATCGGGTTAACAATGGGCTGCCTCCTCACCAACCTACGTCCCCCGGAAGGTAGCACCTCCCAATACCAGCCCGGCGGAGCCCAGTCCCGAACATGGCCCTGATCTAGCAAGCCTCCACCGCCGAGTCGACGACGACGAGGATGCGGGATAGGCATCGCCGACGTCGATGCGGGAACTACTTCTATATATAGTTAAATAAAGTAGTTTCATTAATTAAATCAACTAGCTAGTTCAACTACTAAACACTTACTATAAATAAATAAAGTAGCACTTACTAAAAACAAACTACTTCTATACATAGTAAAATAAAGTAGTTTATTAAATCAACTAGCTAGTTCAACTATATATGAAGCACTTACTATTAATAAAATAAAGTAGAATTACTAAAAATAAACTAGTATTTTTCTAACTAATTATATTAAACACTTTCTCTTCTTATTTTTTTCATTTTTCTAAATACGTACTATGAACAAAAAAATCATTAAAATTCTATAAACAAAATTACAACAGAAAAAAATCATAAAGATTCTATGAACAGAAAATCTATGAACTACACATCTAAATTACTACACATCCAACAAAAATATCTATGAACTACAAAAAAATCTAATAAAATCTAATAAAATCTAACAAAAATCATAAAAAATCTAACAAAAAAAATCTACGAACAGAAAAAAAATCTAACATAATATGAACAAATTAGTTACACAATCTAAATTACACAATATGAACTACATATCTAAATTACACCACATCTAATCTAACAAAAAAATCTATGAACTAACAAAAAAATCTAAAAAAAATCTAACATAATATGAACAAATTAATTACACAATCTAAATTACAAAATATAAACTACATATCTAAATTACAACAAATCTAATCTAACAAATAAATCTATGAACTAACAAAAAAATCTAAAAAAATCTAACAAAAATAAAATAAAGTTGCTCACGGTCTGCGACGGCGACGGCTACGGCGAGGCAAGGTGCAACAGGGCGGCCGACGATGTCGGGGACGGCAGCGGGGCGGGGTGGCAGGGCCGGCGGCGACGGCAGAGGGGCGGGGCAGCGACGGCGCGCGTCGGGGCGGCAGGGAACGG
>LT934116.1:38408766-38439554 GCA_900231445.1 Triticum turgidum subsp. durum | reverse complement strand
CGCGGGGCCGGGCAGCGACGGCGTCGGGGCGGGGCGGCGACGGCGTCGGGGCAGGGCGGGGCGGCGACGGCGAGGTGGCGGCAGGGGACGGTGCGCAGCGTCGGGCGAGATCGAACTCGGGGTGGGGTGGCAGTGCTACTTATATAGCAAAGGCTTTCGTCCCGGTTTGTACGGCAAATCGGTACCAATGCAAGCCTTTTGTCCCAGTTGGAGCCACCAACCGGAACCAAAGGCCTCTTTTCGGCACCGCAAAGGGCGGGAAATGAGGACCTTTGGTCTCGGTTGGTGGCACCAACCGGGACAAAAGGAGGGCATTGGTACCAAAGATGGGTATTCGTACCGGTTGGCTCCACCAAGCTGTACCAATGGACCCGTCTAATTTTTTATTTTCTGCAACTGTTTTTTAGTGGATTCTTTCTGCAGCTGCTTTTTAGTCCCACCTCGCCCAGCAAGAGGCACTCGCAGTTGTTTATATGCCCTGAGTGCAGAGACGATGAAGAAGAGGCTCAATGCTCACCTGCACGTTGGTTAGCTTCAAGCCTTGAGGAATAGGGGTAGACTGCACAGAGCTATGTGCAGTGCAGTTGACACTATTCCGAAAGGCTTGAAGCAAATTAACGAGCATTGCGCCTCTTTTTTATTTTTAATGACTTATTTTAAATAGTTGTGATTAACTTAACTAAAAAATGAGCATAGATGCTTATTTTTAATGACTTATTACAATTCAGAAATAAAAAGAAAAAAATAAATATAGCAGAAAAGAAAAAAAATATAAAAAACTGCTCAGAAATGAGCATAGATGCGCTTATAGAGAAAATTCAACCTAAATTCATAATGAATTTCTACTAATTTCAAAGAAATTCATATGAATTTAGATTAAATTTCCTGTATAAGGGCATCTATTTTCATTATGAGAGGAGCTCAACAAAGGGAGAGAGGGAGGGGCTTATAAACCGGTCTGATTCCCCTTCGGTTGGCGAGGTGGGACTAAACTCTGACCGCAACGAGGGCCAACCCTTTAGTCCCGGTTGGTGGTTTGAACTGGGACTAAAGGGCAGCCTTTGGTCCCGGTTCGTCCCACCAACCGGGACCAATGGTGGCGGGCCAGGAGCAAGGCGCATTGGTCCCGGTTCGTCCAACCAACCGGGACCAAAAGGTCCAGACGAACCGGGACCAATGGCCCACGTGGCCCGGCCGGCCCCCGGGGCTCACGAACTGGGTCCAATGCCCCCATTGGTCCCGGTTCTGGGTTGAACCGGGACTAATGGGCTGACCTGGCCTGGACCATTGCCCCCTTTTCTACTAGTGTCAACTTTGCCCGTCTGCGAGGCTGACCTCGCCTGCGATTGATTCGACTGTCTGCACGGCTTACCACGCCTGCGATTAACTTGCTCGTCTGCACCGGTTTAGATCACCGCGGCCAACTCATCTCTTGTCCGGGCGAATCAGGTGATATTCATCCAAGTTTGTTTTAATAACACATATTATTTTTGTCAAAGAGCCGTTTATTTGCCTCGGTCTGCAATATTGTTTATGCAGAGCAATTATTTATGACAAAAAGTGATATTATACCGCAGATATGGAGGCACGCCAACATCTTTTGGCACAGGTGGTCATCGTTACTCAACGGACTCCCGCACCGGCTTACAACGCCATGGCCGTCTCTCGCGACCACGCCGGCTTACAACAAGGAGGACAACTTGCCCGTCCACACCGGCTTACAATGCCACGGCCGGTTCATCTGTTTGTGCCGCCTCAGATGTTGCGGTCATCTTCACCATCCGTCTCACGCGGCCTGGGCTACACCAACACACCGGGCCGCACCTGTTTGCATGAGCTGTTTACTGAGTATGAGCAAGCCACTTGGGAAGCCCGGTTTTTTCTTCCAACAAATTGTAGGCAAATTATCATGTATTATCAGCCGCCGTCTGCACTGGATGGCTCAATGGGCAGGCGCACAAGTCGCCACCACTACGGTTTGGTTAACTTCAAATAGCCAGTTGGAAGGAACCATTGGCCGAGTTGCTGACACGGCTCATACGGGATCATTTATAACCCGCCGCAGTCACCTCAATCTTCTATGGATTCACATCGCGTTATCAACACCAATGATATACACCTTCTGCTATGGTCAGATATGGAGAATCTCAAGCCAACTCTTCGAGTCATCTTGAGACTCGGTGGCTACAATGGTATGGCTCGGCAAAATTAGCCGGTTTCAATGGATTCAAGAAATCCGGGTCATTGTAGGGAAGGTAACCCGGTTCCAGAGGCTACCGCTATATTGGTGAAAAATTTAAAGGCCGTCAGAAAATTTCCGGCTTAAAAAGAAGGACTCCGGTTTAAAATCCGGTTCAAGAGACATCTCTCTCCCACAAAGCACTGACACTCTTAATATCTAGTTTAAAAACCGGTTCAAGGGAAATTTATTTACCGCAAGGTTTTGAAGCTCTCAAATCTGGTTCAAATCCGGCTCAAGGTAAAGTTATCTCTCTCAAAGTTTTCAGGCTTTCAAATCCGCTTTAAACTTCCGGTTCAAAAAGAATTAATCTCTCGCAAGTTCGAGATCTCAGACAAATTAATGGTTACCAAAGGGAACTTGCTGCCATGATGCATGGTTCAAAATATGGGTATCCTGCCTTACGGCTTATCTTATTATGGTCACTTGGGGGCTTCCTGCTCATCGGGCATAGCTATCAGTACCTTCTTGATCGGTGCAATGCCAAAACTTATATGGTCACTTGGGGGCTTCCTGTTCAAACATAGGTCGTATTCGAACCAAAGAGAACATAGCTGTCGATACCCTTTTGATTAGCAAACTGCTGAACCTACTTGGGGGCTTCTTGATCGTATCCGAATCATAGCTCAACCCCTTTGGGAATCGACGTGGATCGTATTCGAATCAGCGTCGTTAAACAACTCTCATTGTCACTTGGGGGCTTCCTGTTCAAACATAGGTCGTATTCGAACCAAAGAGAACATAGCTGTCGATACCCACTTGATCGGCATCGTCAAAGCCACTGGGGGCTATATGATCATATTCGAATCTTAGCTTAACCCCTTTGGAACGGTTTACTGATCGTATTTGAATCAGAAGCCTCAAAATTTTGTCTGTTTCTTCTACAGCTTTATACAATCGCAAGTATTTGAGTTATCACAAATATCATATGTGCCGGCTCTTACAGAGTTGAGTTATTAACTTCACTGTCCGGGTCATATAAACCGGCGGTATCATTCAAAGGATCATAGGGATCTTGTGATCTACTTGTCTACAGGATAAAACTACATTTGGGTGGTTACCCGCCCTGGCTTTCGATGTTAAGTCGCCAGGGCATATGTTGTTTAAACTCTTTGCATGATTTGTAGAAATATGACATATAAATGATTAAGTTCAAGCCCATCATCAAGGATTGAAATTGGTGTCTCAGAAGGGGTATCAATTCTTGATTTTCTCAAAGGCTATAAGTTGCCGGGTTATAAAAATTCCGGCTTACAATGGAGGTGTATTAAATAGCCATCGGCCAAGAGCCACCGGGTATTTAAACTCTGGATTTACTTATCAACAGATGAGGTGTTCACAGTCGCTTTGGCGCAATGGCTATTATTTTATTAATGGATATGATTTATTCTACAAAAGAAGGAATAGTCCCGAGTCGCTGCTGGCTTACGACCCGGTACTTGGGGGATACATTATTCAAATTGAGGTTACATCAAATATGCAAGTCTCATGTCACTGCAAGCATGCACCATGACACGTTATTGAAGACCCAACTCATCACATCGTAATGAGCCGGCCCTTAGGGGCTACCAATTGCTCCTGTCAACAATTCAAGGTAAACAAGTCTTAATTCATTATATTGAAAGGTCCACTACTCAGTTGGTAGATTACAAAGCTCTTAACCTTATGGACGTGGGTTCGAGCCCCATGGTGAGGGTTACATCATATGATATTATTTTCAATGAAGTATATATAAAGTTCTAGCTCAGTATTATCTTACTAAGCCGGCCCTTGGGGACTACATGTTGTTGTTCAAGTCTACATGATCATATTTATGAAGTCCCTGCTCATTATTGCATAATGACCTGGCCCTTGGGGGCTACACTGGTTGAAATTTTACGAGCATAAGGCAATTACAAGTCCCGGGTTGCTGCAAGCATGACAACCCGGCACTTGGGGGTTACATATGTGGAATATTCAGTTTTATGACTAATGATTGAAATGAATAACCCGGATTTCTTCAAGATTGAAACACTTATATTGAAGCAAGTCTTAAGTTATCACTATGTTCTCCTCTTAAGACTTGGGGGCTACAGGTATTATGCATATAAAGAAGGAACATCTTCAAATTCTCAGCTTTGAGTAAATCAAGAAGATCAATTACATGAACCGGCGTCAACAACAATTATGACTCGACATCATCAGTCTTTTATAACCCGGAGATTTTGGAAATTATAACTCGGCAAGATCTACATCTTTAAGCCGGTTGAAAATCATATGAGTCTTTCAAGACCTATATTTTTTTAAGCCGACGCTTTGGAAGCCGACTCAAATGGATTATTTGTTTACAATATTTCTTCTACAAGCAAATTGATTGTGAAGCTGGTCTATTGACCCGGATTTTCTAGAAGAAGGAAATGACAAGGACTTAAGGATGTTCAGGTGCCGGTTTACAAGAAATCTTAACCCGGAGCATAACTTGTCAAATTTGTTCTTGTGTTTATTTTGCAGCATAAGTTTACCATGAATAAATCCAAGCTAAACTTGGGGGCTAATGTCGGGGATATACCCCGCGGTGTAACCCGGCCGGAAGTATAACCCAGCCGGACTTGGCAACTCACTAATGACCCGCCCTGACTGGACGACACACTAAGTGACCCGCCCGATCCTGGCGACTTATGGGTGACCTGGCACGTGGATCAGAGGAGAGACAAGACCTGGGGGCCAAGGAGGCTCAAGGCCCAGAAGGCCGGCTTACGTTATGATAGGTCGGCTTAAGAGGAAAGGCGTGAGGAATATCTCCCTTACAAGGAATCAAGACCCGGACTTGTATCCGACTTGTAGTAGAAGATAGGCTAGTCCTAATCCTATTTGGACTCCACACGTAACCCGCCCCTCTAACTTATATAAGGATGGACAGGGCTCCCCAAAGAGGAACAAGAAAAGAGAGACAATCTCTAGGGCTAGACACAACTAGAGGAGAGCCGGTTTACGGCGACTCCCTCGTGATGATAATGAGACCTAGCCACAAACAACATGTAGGGTTATTACCGAATGATGTTTCCCGGGGCCCGAAGCTGTCTAAATCCTCGTCTTGTGTGATGATCCACCTCGCGTCTCTCGTCCCGATTAACCCCTCTCAAGCTACCACATAGATGTGCTGGCCTTGCGACTAAGTCCTCACACTAAGGACATCTGCCGTGACAAATCCACGACATGGACGGAGAATTACTTTGGAATATTTATGATTTTTGGGAAGTAAAATCAATGCGAGACGGTGCCCGAGGGTGCCAGGAGATAGGGGGCGCGCCCCAGGGAGGCAGGCGCGCCCTGAACTCTCCTGGACCCCCGTAAGGAGGTTGACGCTCTTCTTTTGCCGCAAGAAAACTAATTTTGTGTGAAAGATCTGGGTGAAAGATTCACCCCAATCGGAGTTACAGATCTCCGTATATAAAAAAAACGGTGAAGGGGAAGGATCTGAGAACGCAGAAACAGAGAGAGACACAGAGATAGATCCAATCTCGGAGGGGCTCTCGCCCCTCCCAAGCCATGGGAGTCAAGGACCAGAGGGGAAACCCTTCTCCCTTCTAGGGAGAAGGTCAAGGAAGAAGAAGAAGAAGAGGGGCTCTCTCCCCCTTGCTTCCGGTGGCACCGGAACGCCGCCTGGGGCCATCATCATCACCGCGATCTTCACCAACACCACCGCCATCTTCACCAACATCTCCATCACCTTCCCCCATCTATATTCAGCGGTCCACTCTCCCGCAACCCGCTGTACCCTCTACTTGAACATGGTGCTTTATGCTTCATATTATTATCAAATGATGTGTTGCCATCCTATGATGTCTGAGTAGATTTTCGTTGTCCTATTGGTGGTTGATGAATTGCTATGATTGATTTAATTTGCTTGTAGTTATGGTGCTGTCCTTTGGTGCCCATCATAGGAGCGCGCGCGTGGATCACACCATAGGGTTAGTTGTATGTTGATAGGACTATGTATTGGAGGGCAAGAGTGACAGAAGCTTCAACCTAGCATAGAAATTGATGCATACGGTATTGAAGGGGGACCAATATATCTTAATGATATGGTTGGGTTTTACCTTAATGAACGTTAGTAGTTGCGGATGCTTGCTAATAGTTCCAATCATAAGTGCATAGAGTTCCAAGTCAGGGATGACATGCTAGCAGTGGCCTCTCCCACATAAAACTTGCTATCGGTCTAGTAACGTAGTCAATTACTTAGGGACAATTTCACAACTCCTACCACCACTTTTCCACACTCTCTATATTTACTTTATTGCATCTTTATCTAAACGGCCCCTACTTTTTATTTACGTGCTCTTTATTATCTTGCAAACCTATCCAACAACACCTACAAAGTACCTCTAGTTTCATACTTGTTCTTGGTAAAGCGAACATCAAGCGTGCGTAGAGTCGTATCAGTGGCAGATAGGACTTGAGAGAGTACTTGTTCTACCTTTAGCTCCTTGTTGGGTTTGACACTCTTACTTCTCGAAAGAGGCTACAACTATCCCGTATACTTGCGGGTCATCAACCAAAGCGTACTGGAAGCATGTAGACAGAGCTCGAAGCCATGGAGCAACTAGTTTTCAAGTGCCAAGGGATGGTGCAGCATGGGCTCAACGCCAACCAGATGATGATCACAGAGTTCACCAACAACCATAAGCTGGATGCCAAGATCATTAGGGAGACCATCTTCAAGCTTCCAGAGAAAATCGAGCACCTCAAAGCCTGGATCTATGACCTGCAAAACAAAAACTGTGAGTATGAATATAGATTCAAGAGGATGAGTTTGGCTGCAGATTTGAGGATCCCGGAGACTCGATCATCCTTCTATGATGGTGAACCAATGCCTTGGAAGATGGACGACAAGCCTACATCATCGACAACTCCTACTTCACCACCTCCGAGGACATAACCACATGGGTATGGGCACTCCCCTTGGCAACTTCCAAGCTTGGGGGAGGTGCCCTGTTATCGTATCACCATCACACTCCTATCTTTACTGTTTTACTTAGTCGATCCTTTTAGTAATATCTTGATCTAGTCGATTGAAGTTTTGGTATGAATCAGTTTTGAGTTTTGCTTTGTGATCTCTTTATGTAATCGAGTTCGTGAGCTATCTATAATAAAGATTATTGTTGAGTCAAGGGCTTTGCTATCTTACTATGATCTTGAGGAAGTAGAAAGAATAAAAAGAATAAAAGAGTTTGTACTGATCTTTTGGATAGTAATGACTTCACATATAAAAATTTTGAGGTATAAAAGTTGTTGAGAGTTGACAAACATAGTTTTGGTCATCGTTGCAATTAATAGGAAGTAATAAAAAAAGAGAGGTTTTCACATATAAATATACTATCTTGGACATCTTTTATGATTGTGAGCACTCATTAAGTATGACATGCTAAAGAGTTGATATTGGACAAGGAAGACAATGTAATGGTTTATGTTTTCTCACATCTCAGTTAAAATATATTGTTATTGATCTTCCCAACATGTTGAGCTTTCCTTTCTCTCTCATGCTAGCCAAAATTCCTTGCACCAAGTAGAGATACTACTTGTGCTTCCAAATATCCTTAAACCCAGTTTTTGCCATGAGAGTCCACCATATCTACCTAAGGATTGATTAAGATCCTTCAAGTAAGTTGTCATGTTGCAAGCAATAAAAATTGCTCTCTAAATATGTATGACTTATTAGTGCAGAGAAAACAAGCTTTATACGATCGTGTGATATGGAAGTAATAAAAGCGACGGACTGCATAATAAAGGTTCATATCACAAGTGGCAATATAAAGTGACGTTATTTTGCATTAAGATTTTATGCATCCAACCCTAAAAGCACATGACAACCTTTGCTTCCCTCTGCGAAGGGCCTATCTTTTACTTTATGTCTTTTACTTTATGCAAGATTCAAGGTGATCTTCACCTTTTCCTTTTTCATTTTATCCTTTGGCAAGCACCTCGTGTTGGAAAGATCCTGATATATATATCCAATTGGATGTAAGTTAGTATGAGCTATTATTGTTGACATCACCCAAATGTGAATACGTTGGGAGGCAACATTATAAGCCCCTATCTTTCTCAGTGTCCGATTAAAACTCCATAACCACAAGTATTGCGTGAATGTTAGCAATTGCACAAGACTATATGATAGTTGAGTATGTGGACTTGTTGAAATGCTCTATTCTTGACTCTTTCCGATGTTATGATAAATTGCAATTGCTTCAATGACTGAGATTATAGTTTGCTACTTTTCAATAAAGTTTCTGAACCACACTTGACGTTGTGAATAGATTGTTACTTGAGCATGAGAAATCATATGACAAAATCTATATATGTTACTGTTATAAGAATAATCATGATGCCTGCATGTCCGTATTTTATTTTTATTGACACCTCTATCTCTAAACATGTGGACATATTTTTCGATTTCGGCTTTCGCTTGAGGACAAGCGAGGTCTAAGCTTGGGGGAGTTGATACGTCCATTTTGCATCATGCTTTTATATTAATATTTATTGCATTATGGGTTGTTATTACACATTATGTCACAATACTTATGGCTATTCTCTCTTATTTTACAAGGTTCACCATGAAGAGGGAGAATGCCGGCAGCTGGGATTCTGGCTGGAAAAGGAGCAAATATTGGAAACCTATTCTGCACAGCTCCAAAAGTCCTGAAACTCCACGAAAGTCATTTTTGGGATTAATAAGAACTTTTGGGAAAAGAAAGTACCGGAGGGGGCCCACACCCTGGCCAGGAGGGTGAGCCCCCCTACTAGGCGCGCCCCTTGTCTCCTGGGTCCCCCGTCAGCCCTCCGGTGCCCATCTTCTGCTATATGAAGGCTTTCACCCTGGAAAAAATCATAGGCAAGCTTACGGGATGAAACTCTGTCGCCACGAGGCGGAACCTTGGCGGAGTCAATCTAAGGCTCCGGCGGAGCTGTTCTGTCGGGGAAACTTCCCACCGGGAGGGGGAAAGCATCACCATCATCATCACCAACAATCCTCTCATCGGGAGGGGGTCAATCTCCATCAACATCTTCACCAGCATCATCTCCTCTCAAAACCCTAGTTCATCTCTTGTATCCAATCTTGTATCAAAACCACAAATTGGTACCTGTGGGTTGCTAGTAGTGTTGATTACTCCTTGTAGTTGATGCTAATTGGTTTACTTGGTGGAAGATCATATGTTCAGATCCTTAATGCATATTAATACTCCTCTGATCATGAACATGAATATGCTTTGTCAGTAGTTATGTTTGTTCCTGAGGACATGGGTGAAGTCTTGCTATTAGTAGTCATGTGAATTTGGTATTCGTTCGATATTTTGATGAGATGTATGTTGTCTCTCCTCTAGTGGTGTTATGTGAACGTCGACTACATGAGACTTCACCATTATTTGGGACTAGAGGAAGGCATTGGGAAGTAATAAGTAGATGATGGGTTGCTAGAGTGACAGAAGCTTAAACCCTAGTTTATGCGTTGCTTCGTAAGGGGCTGATTTGGATCCATATGTTCCATGCTATGGTTAGGTTTACCTTAATACTTATTTTGTAATTGCGGATGCTTGCAATAGGGGTTAATCATAAGTGGGATGCTTGTCCAAGTAAGGGCAGTACCCAAGCACTGGTCCACCCACATATCAAATTATCAAAGTACCGAACGCGAGTCATATGAGCGTGATGAAAACTAGCTTGACGATAATTCCCATGTGTCCTCGAGAGCGCTTTTCTCATTATAAGAAATTGTCCAGGCTTGTCCTTTGCTACAAAAAGGATTGGGCCACCTTGCTGCACCTTATTTACTTTCATTACTTGTTACTCGTTACAAATTATCTTATCACAAAACTATCTGTTACCTACAATTTGAGTGCTTGTAGAGATTACCTTACTGAAAACCGCTTGTCATTTCCTTCTGCTCCTCGTTCGGTTCGACACTCTTACTTATCGAAAGGACTACGATAGATCCCCTACACTTGTGGGTCATCAACATGTTACTTCCCTCAGATATCTATAGATCCTCTGTTCGCCCTTCTTCATGGGCCACTAGAGTCTCAGTGGCTACTATCTATATACAGGCATATTTGTTAATATGGAAGGCGGCTAAAGACATTACATCGCATACATCGAAGCCTGTTAATAGGCTCATGAAGGCTTCATTCAGCCCACTTTTGGCGGACTGAATCTTCTCAAACACTATACGCATCAAGGTACAGTGCTCCACCATGACGGATGCACTCTGCAGTACGTCCATCAGGGTATTCGGCACCTTTGGGTTCATGGAGGTTGCCGTAGTATTAGGCGTTCCCCCTCCCTTGAAGGAGGCCGCTCACCCGACACCGGATCTGTCTCCGGAGCGGTATCCGGCTGTGGCCGAACAGTCCAAGGCCCCCATCGTTGGTCTTCACGGGGGCCACACCTCCTACGCCCTCAACGACCGAGGCGTTCCCCACCGATGCCCTATTGATGGTCCCCTGTAGCTCTCGGCGATCCAGAGGAATCCTCCAGGACGACACCTCAATGTCGTTCGCCCTTGGGGGCGAGGAAGCTTGTGGTGGTGACTCGCTCTCCATCAACTCCGGCGGTAGATCCCCCCCTGACGATGATACTTGAGGGAGATCATGGGCCGGTCTAAAACACATAATTTGACATTATTCTCTCAACGTGCAAAATGATTAAAAATACGGGAAAGCATCCTTAGGTACTTACGATGCGGAAATAGGCTTGGTCCGGGGGCGGTGCTTGGGGATGGCTTCGGAGTCCGAATTTGAGTCGTCTGAAAATGATGTCCTGCCCCTCTTAGACGCTCCATCTTCCGGATCCGCGAAGGCTGCCCTCTTTTTCCCTTTCAGGGAAAGGCTCTCTTCTTCCTCCTCCCCCTCCTCCCCTTCTTCGTCTTCGTCTTGCTCGTGGGAGCAAGCAGCCTTGGTCTCTCCGGACATAAATAGCATGGAGTGTGTCTTCGTGGTGAGAGACAAAGTATGGACTATGGCTTGACGTGGATGGGTGGTTGTGCGGCGGAGGCAAATTGCATGTGTGCGGCATGGATCGCGGAAAAGTGGTGGAGACAACACCTGAGTCACATTGATGATGGTCCTACTCAAGCACCCGGTCTCAAGCTCTGGGGTTGAAAGCCTAGGTCTGACCTGAGTTGGTTATACCTGGCAATGACGATGTTTTTATGTTGTTACCTTGTTGAACACATTTCTCCGATATGGTTGGACTGGTTCTTCAGGGTGAATACCTAGATTCTTCTTCCAAATTGAGGTATACGACAAGCGTTCAAAACAAGGGACCATCAATGTCTCGGTGTATAGCACGTGTGTTTGACATCATGTCTTTCCCTATTGACCATGTTAGAGGTAATTTAGTGACCTTAACTATTATTAGTAACTTATATAAGGTTTTCTCATTGTGTTGATTGGTACGGAAAAGAAAACAATGTGTAGAATTGTAGGGACAGGCTCACTTCCACTGATTTCTTACCGAAGGTTTTATTATGGAAGAAGAATAGCTTTGACATGGTAACCTTGATTTCCTTCCTTTCCTCTTTGATAGACTCCATGAATATTTGCAGTGCATGATATATACTTGGATTTCCACCCAAATGAAGAGGTTGTTAAATTTCATCATTCTAAATTTTTATTTTACATGGAAGACAACATGACTTTACAATAAATTTATTTTTGATTGGATGAATGTCTTGATTACTATTATTTGATAAATCACAAGTTTAAAACTTTTTGACTACTGGAGGTTCTACTATTTTTACATACAATTACCTATGGACCAGAGATGTGCATTTATATCATCAGTATTACATACAGATGTGCATGTACGTTCATAACAAAAGTTTGTGTATTTGCTTTCATTCATAACAAAAGTCTATGTATTTGCTTTCATTCTAGTACATAGGTAATTGTAAGTAAAAATAGTAGAACCTCCAGTAGTCCAAAAGTTTTAAAGTTGTGACTGATCAAACAACAGTAAACAAGACATTCATCCAATCAAAAATAAATTTATTGTAAACTCATGTTGTCTTCCATGTAAAATAAAAATTTAGAATGATGAAATTTAACAACCTCTTCATTTGGGTGGAAATCCAAGTATATATTATGTATTGCAAATATTCATGGAGTCTATCAAAGAGGAAAGGAAAGAAATCAAGGTTACCATGTCAAAGCTATTCTTCTTCCCTTAAAAGACCTTCCGTAAGAAATCAATGGAAGGTGAGCCTGTCCCTACAATTCTACAGATTGTTTTCTTTTCAGTACCAATCAACACAATGAGAAAACCTTATATAAGTTACTAATAATAGTTAGGGTCACTAAATTACCTCTAACATGGTCAATAGGGAAAGACATGATGTCACATACACATGCTATACACCAGGACATTTATGTTCCCTTGTTTTGAGCGCTTGTCGTATACCTCAATTTGGAAGAAGAATCTAGGTTTTCACCCTGAAGAACTAGTCAAAAATATCGGAGCAACGTGTTCAACAAGGTAACAACATAAAAACAACGTCATTGCCAGGTATAACCAACGCAGGTCAGACCTAGGCTTTCACAGCTTGAGACCGGGTGCTTGAGTAGTACCATCATCAATGTGACTCATGTGTTGTCTCCACCACTTTTCCGCGATCCACACCGCACACATGAAATCTTCCTCCACCACTCTGTCCACCCATCCGCGTCAATCCATCGTCCTTACTTTGTATCTCACCACGAAGTCAGCCACCAGATCTAGCATGTTATGACTAAAGGTAAAAGCCAACATAAATAGCATGGAGTGTGTCTTGCTATTTTCTATTTTTATTGTTTTATAAATAACACTTGCTCATAATATGTACTGAAGAGCGGAGTCCTGGAGCTTACAGACTGAAGCAATCGCCAAATAGTCTTCCTAACAGCGGGAATGTGACCTGCCGCAAAGTCTATTTTTCTAATCACACACACACACACACACACACACGCGCGCGTGCGCGCGCGCACACACACACGCACACACACAGACACACAGACACACACGACGTCAGACTTGAGGTATTCTACAAGTTGGCAGGGATACAACCACCTTTTAACTAATGATCCAACCACAAATTTTTTTCTTAGTTTCTCTTATATAGAACATCAAACGAGTATTCTCTTGTTACAAAATTGAGCCCTTTATTTAATTGCACAAATCATCTTTTATTAATTATATTTTATGTTTAATTTATGCTTCTAGCCACGCTTTAATATTTTTTTGATATGGCTTTCTGATTCGCGGGGAGTTTTAATTAATGATGCCATATTCTCTCCAAACTTGTCAACGCTGGATATTCTCTCTCTCTCTCTCTCCCTCTTTCAATCTTGTCTAAACCCCCTTTTTTTATTCCCCTTGCTTTCGCTACATCTGTCAAATAAGTTTTGTTAAATTTGTCAAACTTTGGATTTGTTTAAAGATTCATGATAAGGTATCTTGAAAATAAAACAAGATAATATCACGTACACACTTGCACCAGTGATTAGGCTAGTGCCTACGCAAAAAAGCATTGACATGTGTACTTGCAAAAGTCGGGGAACGTAACTTCATCCCACAACACTAAATAACATACCATATAGTGAAACATACATGCTTCACGAGAGTACTAATCCTTCCATAATTTTAACAGCCCACACATGCTTTTATAATTCATATCACGGTAAAAGCATTGGAGTTCTCAATATTTTCACAATTTACAATATTTAATTAGGTGATATACGCTTTCTCAAAACTACACTTTATGCTCGCATTAAACTTGTTCCCCTCAATAATAATGGTTGAAATATGTATAACTTAATTAACTCAAAAATATATTGAATGCCACTAAATTTTTTGTGAGGGATAATAGCACTCGCTATTTTACAGAAATGACTTCTCTAGTTCAGCCTGGGCAACCACTAGGAACAATTCGATCCAGTTTCTCCCTCACGGAATATACAAAAGAAATCATAATAAAAAATACAATTGTTAGATCTCCCAGACAAGTTAATTAAAAAAACTCGTTGGGAAATTACCCTACTTTCATAGGATTTCTAGTCTAGATCTTGCACCAACCCACCAAGAAGGACTTGTAGGTTGTCTAAAGATCAACAATACAACTTCTTTCTAAGACCAAAAAAGTGTATCATGTGAATATATGTGCCAATAAGGCAAGAACACTCATTCTTGGAGCATGTACACAGGTGTTTAATTTGATGAGTGCTCATGTAAAAAATGTTTTCCTTTGGTCATGTGTGCTTGCATAAGTGGTTCATATATATATGATGCAACAAACATAGATACCCCACCAGAATAGTTATCATCCGTATCGACTAGCGGTTCCCCTTTATTAGAAAAAACTAGCGGTTCCCTAATTTTAAAGTGGTCGCATGTCTTTTAGATACAAGTCGTTTTAATATATTGAGAATTCTCAATATGACCTTTAATTAGGTGATATAATTTTCCAGAAAGCTTTTGTGCTTTATAGTGGCTTTAAAAACAGTATGAGAATATCTGCAGAAGTATGCGTGATTAATTAACTGAAGAACAACTCAAAAAGCACTAGACTATTTAAAAGAAGGGACAGCTTCCTTTTGTAGAATATAACAATGTAATTCTATCTAGTTATTCCTGGGCAAGCACTATGCGGTGTTCAATCCAATTCCTCCTACATTGAATATACAAAACAATCTTCATCATGAATGATCCAACTATTTGATTTCTGAGGGAGATGATATGACTTTCATATGATTACCAATCATGCAAAGCAAAAATGAACCACTTGATAATAGATAATCCATAACAAGTGGCATCTATCTCCAATAATTAGGACTTTTGGCGGACAATCACCTTAACACATTTTGATATCCATGGCCATCTTTGTTGGCTCCATGTAATTTGTCCCCAATCCAATTCACGTTCCCCCCTTTCTATGAAGAATGTAACATGCCTTTAGTTCCTTCTTATTTAAGCATATGGTTATGTGGCTGGCAATCATTTCTCTATACCCAATCGAAATAGGAAAGAGAGCCACAAATTATTTCACCGATTTTGTAGGAGAATAAATGCGGCTGCACATGGGATGATGCAGCAAAGGAACTGTGATCATCCAGTTGTTTAACCACATACCTGTAATGCACGCATATAATCCCTCCTTCAAAATGATGTGCTTTCTTTTCTAGCTAGGTGGTCATACATTTGTGATATCAAATTTGTTGCTTTCCTTGTAGGTCGATGACGTCATTTCCCACATGGACAGGTGGAAGTTCATCAATCCTTTCTCCCCCACCCGGAACACTGCCTCTACTTCTGTTCTTCCCGGTTGCTCTGCTTTTCCTTTCTGTGTGGATTTCAATCAGTCTTCTCAGCTACTAAAACTGAAAGGCACTTGTGATAGTGTGTGAGAGGACGTCGATTTGGTTAGAGCATCCACATATTTGTTGATGGATGTGTGGTAGGAAGAAGGTCCTACTTCTCCATGAAGCTTTGATTGTAGATGCTTTCATTAATCGGTCTCCATAGCTACTTGCTTGTACTTTTGCGGTAGCTGCTTTCTTCTTGTGTGATACAACCAAGTGAAAGAAAGTATTACGAAACAACAACTAATTCCCCATTTCTTCTCATATTGTTATGTGGATGTGTGTGTGTGCCTTCACTTTCTTTTTTCTAGTCACACTTAGTCCTCCATGTCTCACGGCTTGAAGTTGGTTCCATTGCTAAGTGATCACTTATTAATTTTAGTTATTCTCATGTCACGGTGTGCTTTAATTTCTTTTGCTAACAAGTGGCACATATGTTTGTGATGTCGTATTTGTTGTTTTTCTTGGAGGTTAATGACATCATGTACATACGATGAAAAATTGAAATAATTTAAAGACAAGATAAATTGTCTGAATGAATTACAGTGTTATGTAAAAAATGGTGATGCATATCTTGGTCATCCTTGGAGAGCATGTTCAATGAATAAACTATGGTCACATATGTTTTCTGTCTTACGTTCCCATGCCATGAGCCATTACCAAATCTCGTGGACTAATAGACCGAGTTATTTCCTGGAAAGGCATCGGGATGGACACGCAATAAACGTAACCTACCATTAGTTGAATTTGCTCGGTTAGACAAAACTAGCAAAAATCATCTCGAGTGACCTCTAAACAGCCCTACGATGACTCGTACTAGACCTAGTTTCAGACATCCATGATCATGCCTCATGACCATAGGAGACAACAAAGGTACTCCGTTGTGACTCAACTGTTGGGTGGACAATTGTCCCCCTCCGCACCATGACCATCAATTTTTCAAAAAAATCACGCGAAAGACCAGATTGTTAGGCATATATAAGACAAAAATTAGTCCACCATAGTGTCCAAAGCTAATTCATTTTGGAAAGGTCCACTACTTTAGAATAGTCTATTTGTGGTGGTCCCTCACATGGATGACTAAAACATTAGTGATAAGACTCAACATAAATGGAGATGTTTCATCGGTAATTTTCGTACATTCATTTATGGAAGATACTTCTTCCATCTCAATCCATACGGCATTCTCATTTTCTGGGATTCAACTTTGAACATCAATTATAGATATAAATAATATCAGAGTAATGTGCATTATATTGAAATATATGGTTTATCTGCCATGAAAATTACACCGTTGAATTTGTACTTGAATTTTTTTAATGGTTTAAGTTTTGTAGCACATAATATATCTTTAATTCGTCATACTGATGGTCAAAGTATGGGTGAAGGCGGCCCCAGGGAACCTATCATAGAGCTAATAGCCTCGTGGTAGGACAAAATATTCGGTAGAACAACGACAGAGGGACTATGGTGGGCGATGGGAGCACATGCGGGCGGAAGATGAGGAAAAAAGGAAAAGAGAGGACCACCCCGTCGTCGGCCGCTGGCCACCGCCATAAGACGGAGTCCTCCAGCAGCGGCAAGGGAATTGGGTTGTGGCAGAGGGCGTCTTTTGGGTTGTTGTGTGGACACCTCCAGAGTCACCTGAGAGATGCTACGGAGTATGTCTTAGATATGTTGTATCCACTCTGCCACATCCTTTTATGTATAGTTCAGAAAAATGTGAAAGCATGAATCTTTCTATATGTATTCATCTCTTACAAGCTCTAATTAGGTGATAAAGGTTTTCATAGATTACACTTTATGTTAGCACTAATAGTTTTTCCTCAAGAATAATGGTTAGACCATGTATAATTAATCAACTGGGAAATAGATCGAAAACACTAGCTATTTTAATGGAAGCATTAGGTTGAGTTTGATTCAATTTCAGAAAATTTAAAGGAAATCTCCATTAAGAAATCGAACCGCTTGATCTTCTAGGGGAAATGATCATATTTTCCTAGGTTTTCTACTCAATATATTGCACAAATAAACTAAAATTGAACTTGAATATAGTTTTGAGAATTAGATCCCTGATCGAGCTTCTTTCAAATACAGAAAGCCTATACATCCTGTGAACACTTGTCTACTTAATTAGATGAGTGCCAGCGTTAAAAATATTTTCCTTTTGTCATGTGTGCTGGCAAAAGTACATGTGTACAACTAGTGAACTTCTCATGACTAACCATCATACCATATAGCGAAACATAGATACTCCATGAGAACATTGACCACCCTTATCGCACTAGTGTCAGCGGTTCCATCATTTTAATAGTGCTCACATGCTTTTATAGTACATACCATTGTAAGATAACAAAAACATTCAATACATGTCCTTCTTTTGTGATTGTTAATTAGTTGATAAGCCTATCCATAAAGTGTGCATTATGTTGGTACATAAAAATTACTTTTTTTCAGAAGAGCTGCAAAAGTTAGTGTAGTTAATTAACGGAAGAAGAGCTCGAAAAGCACTACACTATTTAAACTAAGGGACACTTCCCTTTTGCTGAATATTACTCCAAACTTTTCTAGTGTGGTCCGATCGATTGCTACTCAAATTCGATCTTATTCCTCCTACACGGAATATACAAAAGAAATATCCATCATGGAAAAAACAATTGTTCCATCTCACAGCAGATGATCTTATTTACATGGGATTACCGGTCAAGATCTTGAGCGAGTAAACAAGAAATGAACTACTTGATACTACATAATGCATAGCAACTGACATCAGTCTCCAATAATTCGAACTTTCGGTGGACAAGCACCTTCAAAGATTGAGATCTAGTTAACTTGTTGGTGCATACCTATACATCCATCCTTGCTGGCACCCTGCAATTTGTCCCCAATTCGATTCTGGTTCCCTACCAAGAATCTACCTTCCCTTTGGTTTCTTCTTGTTTAAGCCTATATCGTCTGGCTGGTCAATCATTTCGCCACATCCAGTTAGAAGAGGAGGGAGAGTAGCAGATTCCACTAGGCTTGTAGGAGAATAAAGGCAGTAGCAATGGACAGGTTATTATCCGTTTGTTTTTCCATATTATACCTACTAATGCACTCATATACACCCACGTGCCAAATGATGTGCTTTCTCTTCTTTTCCAGGCAAGTGGCTCATATGTTTATGACGTCAAATATGTTTATTTTCTTGGATTTTCATGACGTCATCTCCCAATTGAACTTTAAGCTGAGTTAATTAAAGTGTTAATTAAAAACATTTTTTTGGGGAAACTAAGTTCTTTATTTATGCATAGTTCTCAGAAATTTCTAAGGATATAATCTGTAAAATACAATCTAGGGGAGCACTGTCCGAAACTAAACTACCATCAACACAGTCCCACACTTGCTAGATAGTGAAAAGAACTATTAGCTGATCCCTGAACCCAGCTCACCTTAGCTTCTGAAACTCGCTATTCCAACTTCAGGTCCTGAATCAAACGCCCAGAAGCTGACAAGTTCTTGTCGCCGTTGTTTAGCATCATAACAATACCTTTGCAATCAAACTCTATATGGATCTTTCCAATATTCCTCTAACTTGCTGGTAACCCAGACCGGCAGGCCCTGAATCTCCGCTACTTCAGGGTCCGTTGTCGACGAGTAGCCGTAGCTAGCCCCCACTTGATATACGCCGTCCATTATGGGACAGGGTTAATTAAAGTGTTAAGTACACTAAAAGTAAGGCGTGACCCTGAATATCAGAGAGCATTATCCTTAAAAGGCTTTGACACTAGTCCCAATCCAGGTCAATGATCTTCCATGAAAAAGATTGTTCAATTAATGGACAAAGTGCAGTGTAGACGAATAGATTTTCTGAGTCTCGCGTTCCACGACTCTGACCCAGTCCAATGTGTTAAATTGTGATCCAAATTATACCATGTTGGACTAGACATAGTACAACCGGTGTGGGCCTTTGCATTGACGTCGACGCGTACGAGTACAACTCGTTTACTTGTCCTCCAAGGATTCTCATGTATTGCCCTCTTATATACCCCATGTAGTCGCACCTTAGACGGTTTATCGTCTCGTGCTTGTAATACTCCTCCATCATAGTGATTACGCCTTCGTGCGTCCATGGTTTTCTCCCGGAAGGGTTTTCACGTAAAAATCTGTGTCCCTCTGTCTCGTTTATTTCTCGTTATTATCTAACAAGTGGTATACAGAGCTGAAGTTCATATACGAGATTTTCGACACGAGAGATTAGGGTTGCAGCGCGTGCGCGGCCGCACGCGACACGGGATCCGTTGATCCGACGCCGGATCCATTTCTGGTGTGCCGCCGTAGGATTCCGTGACTGACTGGAGCTCCTACCCGTGCGCCTGCAGCGTTGTTGTCTAATCCGCTGAATTCCGTTACTGCTCCCGAGGATAAATCAAGGCGACAAAAAGCCGCAGCAGCGTACACATCAAGTCGCCGAGTTGCCGCCGCTGCTCCGTATGCAGCGCCCCTGTGTGCTGCTCCCGCGTACGTACAGGATCAAGTCCCGATGTACAAGGCTGATCGGTTTTTTCTATTGCCTCATGTGGTCAAACGTACCAAAGTTGCTGCTGCTACTTGCCTCATCCCACTACTTCACGTGGTGGTTCAGGCTGATCTAGTGATCAGATTTCTTTTGGTCCGTTTTCAATTGCTACGGCCTGCTATCTTTCTAGTTCTTTGTCCCGCAATATTAATTCTATCAAGGAGTTTTTTACCGGCTTATACTACTTTGTGTACATAGATTTATCGACTCATGACATCCATGAAGTACGATCTTCCGCTGCTAGATCGTGACACAAGGTTTACCCTATGGCAAGTCAAGATGCGGGCGTTGTTGGCACAGTCTGACTATGATGAAGCACTAGATAGTTTTGGAAAGAATAGAATTCAGGATTGGACTGACGAGGAGAAAAGAATTGATTGTAAGGCTTTGTCACAAATTCAACTCCATTTGCATAATAATATTTTACAGGAAGTTTTGAGCGAGAAAACTGCCGCCGCTTTATGGTTAAAGCTGGAAGGGATTTGCATGACGAAAGATCTCACCAGTAAGATGCATCTGAAGCAAAAATTATTCCTGCACAGGTTACCCGAGGGAGGTAATATTTTAAATCATATTTCAGAATTTAAAGAGATCATATCTGATCTTGCTGCAATGGAGGTTAAGTATGAAGAGGAAGATACTGCTTTAATGTTACTTTGTTCACTGCCAAGTTCTTATACCAATTTTAGAGACACCATATTATACAGTCGTGATACTCTCACGCTTAATGAAGTTTATGAAGCTTTGAACTTCAAGGAGAAGATGAAATTAATGGTGCCTCATGATGGTTTGAGTTCATCCCAAGCCGAGGGATTATCTGCTCGTGGCAGGACAAAGGAGAAGAACTCCAATAATGGAAACAAAGGCAAAAATAAAAATGGCTACAGGGGACGGTCGCAATCCAGAGACAAGAAGTATTGCAGATATTGCAAGAGAGACGGGCATGACATCTCAGAGTGTTTCAAGTTGCAGAACAAGGAAAAGAGGAAAGGTAACAAACAAGGTGAAAATTCTGCTAACATTGCTCGTGATGATAGTTCCGATGATGCTCTTGTCGTTATTGCTGGATGTGCTGAGACCAATGATGAATGGGTACTTGACACTGCATGTACTTTCCATATGTGTCCGCATAGAGATTGGTTTAATACTTTTGATTCCACTACTTCTGTTGGTTCCGTTTTGGGTTTTGACAATTCACCATGCAAGATTGAAGGAATAGGTTCTGTTCGAATCAAGATGTTTGATGGCATGATCAGAACTTTGACAGATGTTCGGTATATTTCGAAGATGAAGAGAAATCTTATCTCTGTTAGTGCCCTTGATGCAAAGGGTTACAAGTATTCAGGTGGAGATAGTGTTTTGAAGGACACCAAAGGCTCCCTTGTTGTCATGAAAGGTGATTTAAGTTCGACAAATGGTCTTTATTATCTTCAAGGTTCTACAGTTTCAGGTAACGCTACTCCAGTTGTTTCAAAGAATTTTGATTGTGATGCTGCTAACCTTTGGCATATGCGTCTTGGACATATGAGTGAACTTGGTTTAGTAGAGTTAAACAAGAGAGGTCTTCTTGATGGGTATGAACCTGGTAAATTGAAATTTTGTGAGCACTGTATCTTCGGCAAGCACAAGAGGGTGAAGTTCAACACTTCGACTCATACAACAGAAGGTATTCTTGATTATGTGCATTCTGATTTATGGGGACCATCTCGCAAGAAGTCAGTAGGTGGTGCTAGTTACATGCTGACTATTATTGATGATTATTCGAGAAAAGTTTGGCCTTATTTCTTGAAGCATAAATATGAAGCATTCTCAGCGTTTAAGGAGTGGAAAATTATGGTTGAAAGACAAACTGAAAGGAAGGTAAAAATACTTCGCACTGATAATGGTATGGAATTCTGTTCTAAACAATTTAAAAATTATTGCAAGTCTGAAGGCATTGTCAGACACTACACCGTTTCTTATACTCCTCAACAAAACGGTGTTGCTGAGCGTATGAATAGGGCCATTATTTCCAGAGCCTATTGCATGTTGTCCAATGCAGGTTTGCATAGGCGTTTTTGGGCTGAGGCCGCTTCCACTGCTTGTTATCTCATTAATCGTTCACCATCTATTGCTCTTAATAAGAAAACTCCAATTGAGGTATGGTCTGGTTCACCTGCTGATTATTCACAGTTGAGAGTTTTTGGTTGCACTGCTTATGCTCATGTTGATAATGGAAAATTGGAGCCTAGGGCTGTTAAGTGCATCTTTCTTGGTTATAAGTCTGGTGTTAAAGGTTATAAATTGTGGAATCCTGAAACCCAGAAGGTTGTTATTAGCAGAAATGTTATCTTTAATGAATCTGCTATGTTACATGATGTTTCATCTACTAATGTTCCCATTGAGAGTGAACAACAGCCTATTGTTCAGGAGCCTACTGTTCAGGTAGAGCATGTTATTGAAACAGGTGATACATCTGGTAATGAAATTGTTGATGCACATGATGAACCCGTCGTTGATGATGAACATGTCACTCCCACTCCAAATCAGCCTATCGTTCCACCCAGTTGGAATCTTGCACATGACAGAGTTAGGCGGGGTATTAATAAACCTGACAGGTTAATTGAAGAGTGCAATATTGTTTCTTTTGCTTTATCTGTTGCAGAAGAAATTGAAGGTAATTCTGAGCCTTCTTCATATTCTGAGGCTATTATTTCTGGTGATAGTAATAAGTGGATGACCGCTATGCATGATGAGATGGAATCACTTGAAAAGAATGGCACTTGGGATTTAGTAAAATTGCCCAGAGAGAAGAAACCTATTCGTTGCAAGTAGGTTTTCAAGAAGAAAGAAGGTGTTTCTTCTAATGATGAGACAAGATATAAAGCAAGGTTAGTTGCTAAAGGTTATAGCCAAATTCCATGTATTGACTATAACGAAGTCTTTTCTCTTGTTGTGAAGCATAGCTCTATTCACACTTTACTCAGTATTGTTGCCATGCATAATCTTGAGCTTGAACAATTGGATGTTAAAACTACATTTTTACATGGAGAATTTGAAGACGATATTTATATGGAATAACCTGAAGGTTTTGTTATTCCTAGAAAAAAAAAAGCTTGTCTATAAGTTAAAGAAATCTCTTTATGGATTGAAGCAATCCCCTAGATAGTGGTACAAGAGATTTGACACCTATATGCTCTCTCAAGGTTTCAAAAGGTCTAATTATGATAGTTGTGTTTATTTGAAAACTGTCAACGGTTCAACTATTTATTTGCTCCTTTATGTTGATGATATGCTTATTGCTGCAAAGGGTATGTCAGAGATTAATGAACTAAAGAAGCAATTGAGTAATGAATTTGAGATGAAGGATTTGGGTGCAGCAAAGAAAATTCTTGACATGGAAATATCCAGAGATAGACCATCTGGAAAAGTATATCTAAGTCAAAAGGGATATATTGATAAAGTTCTTCGTCTTTTTAATATGCATAATGCCAAGCTGGTGAGTACACCTTTAGCTGCACACTAAAAATTGTCATCAGCTTTATGTCCTAAGTCAGATTCCGATATTGAGTACATGTCTAGAGTTCCCTATTCAAGTGCAGTTGGTTCACTTATGTATGCCATGGTTTGTTCTCGTCCTGACTTATCATCTGCATTGAGTGTTGTCAGTAGATACATGGCTAATCCTGGAAAAGAGCGTTGGAAAGCAGTTCAGTGGATTTTCAGATACCTACGAGGTACTTCTAGTGCTTATTTACAGTTTGGGAAAACTGGAGATGGACTTGTTGGTTTTGTTGATTCTGATTTTGCTGGTGATTTGAATAAGAGAAGATCACTCACAGGTTATGTTTTCACCATTGGTGGTTGTGCTGTGAGTTGGAGAGCAACTTTGCAGTCTATTGTGGCTTGTTCCACTACTGATGCCGAGTATATGGCTATTTCTGAGGCATGCAAAGAAGCTATCTGGTTGAAAGTTTTGTACACTGAGCTTTGTGAAGATTCATCTTGCCCTACCATATTTAGTGACAGTCAAAGTGCTATATATCTTACCAAGAATCCAATGTACCATGAGAGAACAAAGCACATTGATGTCAGATATCACTATATTCAAGATGTTGTTGCTGAAGGTGATTTGAAGGTATGCAAGATAAGTACTCATGATAATCCTGCTGATATGATGACAAAGCCAGTTCCTACCAATAAGTTTGAGCTTTGCTCATGCTTAGTTGGTATTTCTCACTAGTCTTATGGACTTTGACGCACAAGGTGTTTATGCTGTTTTGGATGGAGTGATCTACTTTCTTCGACTATTTGAGGGAATTTGGATCAAGGTGGAGATTGTTAAATTGTGATCCTAATTATACCATGTTGGACTAGACGTAGTACAACCGGTGTGGGCCTTTGTGTTGACGTCGATGCGTACGAGTACAACTTGTTTACTTGTCCTCCAAGGACTCTCATGTATTGCCCTCTTATATACCCCATGTAGTCGCACCTCAGACGGTTTGTCGTCTCGTGCTTGTAATACTCCTTCATCATAGTGATTGCGCCTTCGTGCGTCCGTGATTTTCTCCCGCAAGGGTTTCCACGTAAAAATCTGTGTCTCTCTGTCTCGTTTATTTCTCGTTATTATCTAACACAATGAAGTGATTGATTATTCTGAGATGCAAAATATTCCCCGGAAGAACACAATGAGGCATGAACGCACAATGAGGCACGAACGAGAGCAATGAACACCGAGTTGATGGGCCATGCACATTGCAGTCCATTATGCATTGGCAAAAGTTTGGTAGCATCTTCAGGATCTCGACTGTGCTTTGCTTGCCATGAAAATTCCGGCAAAAAAAAAATCTATGTTTACAGTGAACTTTGTTAGTCTTTTTGTTTGCCAAGTATATTTGGCAGAACAACGAATGTCATAACTAAATCCTGCTTGTCTTGAAGACCCGCGGACGTTCCGCAAGGGAGTGGGTATCATGAGCAAGGTTTATCAACAAGACGGGCCAAGCATCATTGCTGAAACTCAAATAGTCCGGGGGAATTATGAAACATGCCTTGGGACCACATGCCCTAGGAGAGACTAGTGTCTACCTTTTTTGCAAAAAAGGAGGATGATCCTCGGCTCTGCATCAAAGCGATGCATGTACCCATGACTAGTGTCTACATACAGCCATAAGGTGTTATCGACCCATCATCCACCATCGCCTTGGTCATTCTGAGAGAATTTTCTCGTGGCCATTGTGACTATGAAAAGACTAGGCAAATGACAAACGTTAGGATAAAATTCCACTTCCTCATTAAGCAAATATAAACACTCTTATATATCTTTACAGAGGGAGTACCTGCCTTGAAGGAGTCGTGGTCCGAGATGAATGAGCAGGGAGAGAGAGAGCATGGATGACGGTCGTTCTTGCCGTCCACGAGGCAACAGGCCACCCTTTTCCAACCGCCCGCGGCATCTTTGCTGCCTCCGGAATCAATCCTCGATACTGCCGCCGGTGCGGCACCGCCCGCCACGATGCGTCGCGCTTGCCGCCCACCACCCTGATTTGACTGAAGGGAGCACGACTCCGACACGATAACACCACCACCACTGTGCTCAAGCCGGAGCTGTCGACCCGAAGACGCGCCTCCCGGTGAAGAGAAGACGCCCTTCCGAAGGTGTTGGACGAACCTGATCTCTGTAGATCGGGACACTGGGGTGGCGAGGGAGAAGTGTGAACCCGGACATGCACTGGGGTCTCCACACACGAGCTCATCGTCTCGGCACCCTGAGCATATATACCCCTACCACCACCACCACCAACCACCACTATCACTACTCGAGTAATACAGCCAGATAAGCCTCCTCGGTGCATCTCCAATCCAGATAGTCTTGCCCAGTCTAGTGCAAGTGCAAACAAAAGAAAACAGAAAGACGCGGCCAGGAAGTCGAGTCGCCACTCGCCAGCAAGAATGTGCTTGGAGTTCAGCTCCTGTTTCGGCGGCGGCATAAAGGACGACTACGGCGGCGAGCGGCCCAGCCATGGCGTCTGTGGCGGCCGCGACCGCGGCCGCAGGGGTGACCGCAGGAACGGGAACGGCTACAACGCCGCCTCCGATCACAAGCCGGCGACCGCCTACGTTCGCCAGCCCCTACTCCCTCCCTTCCCTCCTCCCTCGCCGCCGCCGGCACGCGCCGCCGGGCAAAGCCCGGCCGGCGTTGGTGGCGGCGGGGCCTCCTTCCCCTTCCTCGCGATGGGCTGGCGCGGGACAGCTGCATTGAGCGGAGGTGCGCGGCTCTGCAGGGCGGCATGGCGCATCGGCGACGGGGCGGCTGGTCGGGGGCGTCTTGGTGCGGCGGCATGGGCGGCTGCGCGGCGGGGTGTGGCGGGGCGTGCCCGTGCGTGCTGGCGGCGGCGGTTGTCCCAGGCCCAGATCTGGCTCGGGTGACCTCCCTGGCCGGCAGCCAGTGGGTGGCGCGGGTGGATTATTAATTTCTTCTATTTGAAAGATTATGAATATAAAAAATGGTCAAGATACCGAACTTCCCGGCGTGCTTCAGAATATGGGTGATGTGAGTGCATTCCTGCTGATACATGAGTGAATATGGAAACACGATAAACGGTTCTCCTTTTATTGATCGATGGTGGATGTAGCTATTGGCATGAGGTCTCCGATATCAATTACATCACTTATCAAGGCACCAGACTTGGTGTTCTCATGACCTAGCGGTAGCTGAACCCATGTGGAATAGATGCTACAAACATAAAGATAAAGACACTTTGTGTGATCGGGCTAAGAATTTGATCCATACAGTACCGGTCTCTTTGAAATGTTGTTCATCACGAGGAAGACTATGTTAGTACAGTTTTGAGATCATATCCATTAAATATCCAGTTCAGGAAAGCACCAATCCGGAATAAATGAACTGCGTAGGTGCATTTAGTACGAAGGTTGATACGTATCATCCTAACAAATAAAACCGGACGCTAAAACCGGACGCATTCCATTGTAAGTTGACACCTTCTAGGGTTTTCTGTGTGAAATTTATGTATATGGATTTAGTTCACTCTTGTTCGATCTTCCATTCAAAGCATATTTGGAAAACAGAATTACCACTCAAAATTAATAATTTCATGTGGTGTGATCATAGGGGAGTGATAATCTCGCGGAACGAAGATGGTTACGTAGTAAAAGAATGTTGTTTTTGTGATCAGGAGGAAACAATCCATGTTGCCTTCACTTCAATCCAATCCATGTTCATTTCACCCACTCGCATCATGCATCATCATATATAATAACAAGTTCTACTAATTAATCATCATCATACAACTTCTACTCGTTATTAATAACAAGTCATACGATCATCATTATGAGGTATAAATACCCTCTTTAAGATAAAATAGCATAAAACAATATAGACCCTGACTCTCGATTATGGAGAATGGAGATCATCCTTTCTCCAATTCTTGCGCTTCGCTTCCTTTTGCTTCCAAGAACCTCCTTACGACTGTCCATACATTTTTCCCATTCTTTGATTGTCATGTCTTCACTTCTTTTAGAAATCCGGTATGGATAGTTGAGATTCGTAGGACGACCTGGTTGTATGTTCAAAATATCAAGGTGACCGTGCGTATACATCAGATGAGGCACACAATCATTCGGGATTATCTGTTGAAAAACATAGTAATAACTTTGTAGTTAGCAATGATGTACTAGTTTTAGAAGTATGCAAAAGATGCACGGATGTTGTAATAGTAAAAAATCTTACCAGGGTATCTCCATGGTAGTTACCGTAGTTCAACACGTGCACTAGTGGCACGTATTGACCATAATGTTGAGGAGTTCGATTGTAGATATTGTAATTCTTAAGATCATTACAAAATGCAATCAGATGATCTTCTCCTTGTAAGTTAATTCGGAGCCATCGGTGTAGTGGGTTTTGTCTACCATCTTTCGCACATTCTTTGAAGAATGAAAATAAGCTGTCAATGGAAATAAGCTGTCAACTATTTTGAAATAAACAATATAAATTACTTAATAACTATGCTTGAGAAGCTCACATAGGGGAAGAATTGGAAGCGTATCAACAAGGACCCAAATGTCTATATTGTCTTGCTCGATTTCAGGATCACGAAGATCCATGGTGAAAAGCATACCCTCATCAAAACCATACATCTTGCAAAGTGCTTCCCAATTTTTGCAACCAAAATGGGTTACACTCTCATAATTGTACAGCTTTACTTCAAAATCCACATCATGATGGGTCCTTAGGTGAATTTTCTTTGTTTCAATTGTTTCATGGTCTGCAAAAGTCATCCTCTCTAAGACATAGCGTCTTGCATAGCATGGGATAAGCTAGTCGAATTGGAAAAGATGAGAAGTACATGTTAAAATAGTTGAAGTCGTGCTTAATTACGAAAAAAAATATAGTCGTCGTTGCGTACTGTTTCAACATCGAAGGTCTCCTCGAGCTTAATGCTGAAGCGCCGATCTTAGTCCAGCTCAAGGAACCTGTCGCACATACCTCGGTCATCGTGGCACCAGTCGCACTCCCCTGGGTTCATAATTCAAATATTAAATTTGTACAATTAAATATATGTACTAAAAAACTCTAAGCTCTCATGTGGTGTACATATTCGACCGTCGGTGATGGTAGCTCCTCCTTTCATTCCCGAGTGCATTACACCAAATTGTCTAGCACACGGGAATGGAGGAGAAGCTACCCCCACGACAACAGTCAGGATTCTTTTTCCTCATATATATATATATATATATATATATATATATATATATATATATATATATATATATATATATATATATATATATATAGGCTCTCCCTCACTGATTCCTCTAGGTGGAGACTCGACAGACTTAAAGTCAACCCGAGGACACAAATTATAGGACTCATATATATTGACATGGAGATTTTGCTGGTCTCACCTCGAGGTCGGAAGGGGGTCGGTGACGGGGATGACGGCGCGGATGAAGGAGGGGGCTCCTAGACTTCTGCATAATGCTCTCCAATCTTAGCATGGAAAGTAGGAGTACTTTTCCAATTTAAGTATTCAATAAGCAAAACCAAATCGTAAAATAAAATAGTATTCAAACTAGCATGCATTCAATTATAAGCAAAACTACATCATCTCTTGTGTCCGTACATCATCGAATATTATCACTATTAATACTCCTCGAATACTATTATACATAGCATCACTAATACAGCTAGAACTGTAGCGCGCGATGGGTATCGTCGCGGGCGGTGGACACCCAAAGAGAAGGAACCATCACAGGATCATAGCACCAGTGAGATCCCTGAAGAACCTGCCAGGTATAGTCAAACCTGCCCTCCAACGCAACCATGTAGCGACGGACGTGCTCGTCCTCCTCGCTGACACGGTGACGTACCACCTCCGCGGTGTCCGGAAGCCTCGGCACCGTCACTGGCCCATGCGACCACCACCAAACAAGGATCGGGTCAACAATAGGCTGGCTCCTCACCAACCTATGCCCCCCCCCGAAAGGTAGCACCTCCCAATACCAGCCCGACGGAGCCCAGTCCCGGACCTGGCCCCTCTGATCAAGCCGACCTCCTCCACCGAGTCGACGACGAGGATGCGGGATAGGCATCATCGACGTCGATGCGGGATTAATTGCTTGAACTAAAACAATAAACTAGTTCTATTAATTTTCTTGCTAATATAAAGTAGTTTTATTAATTAATCAACTAGTTCAACTACTAAACACTGACTATAAATAAATAAAATAAAATAGTTCTTACTAAAAATAAACTACTTCTATATATAGTAAAATTTAATATAGTAGTTTTATTAATTAATCAACTAGTTCAACTACTAAGCACTTACCATAAATAAATAAAATAAAGTAGTTCTTACTAAAAAATAAACTACTTCTATATATAGTAAAATTTAATAAATTAGTTTTATTAAATCAACTAGTTCAACTACTTAGCACTAACTAAAATTGATATCTACTAATAATTAACCTAAATAAAAAATAAATACATATATAAAAAAACATATATAAACAAAAAAATGCTATGAACATTATATTCATACAAACATACCACATCCATACATATATATACATACACAATATGAACATATATATACATAAATTGACAAAGAAAAATTCTATAAACAAAAAAATCATTAAAATTCTATGAATAAAATCACAACAGAAAAAAATCATAAAAATTCTATGAACAAAAAAAATCATAAGAAATTGACATATTCGATCTTTGCATATATATGAACATACAAACATGCATATTCAACAATAATATCACCAAAAAAATCTATGAACAGAAAAAAAAATCTAACACAATATGAACAAATTACACAATATGAAAAAAAATCTAACAAAAAAATCTATGAACGAAATCTAACTCAATTAACTATACACATCTAAATTACTACACATCTAAATTAACTACACATCTAATTAAATTGACAAAATTCATATAAGCTCAGGGGGATGGCGACGGTGTGAGGGGCGCGGCAAGGGCGACGGGCAGGGGACGGCGACGGCGACGGTGCATGAGGGTCGGCGTGACGACAGGCGACGGTGAGGGGCGGCGCGGCGACGGGCGACGAGCGAGGCAGGGCCGGCGGCGTCGCGGGGCACGGGGCGCGAGGCGGCG
>LT934116.1:38380813-38397810 GCA_900231445.1 Triticum turgidum subsp. durum | reverse complement strand
GACAATTTGGGGAGGTAATTTGTAGCCAATATCCTTGGGGTTTGCTTGATGAAGTGGTTTACAAATACTATGATGGGGGAAAGAATTGGGTGACAGTTAGTAATGATGAAGAGCTAGCTACCATGTTTGTTAGGCATAAAGAGAAAGATAATTTCCATGTGAGGCTGCAAGTTGATGTGCTTGAGCAGGCATTTGGACCTAGGATGGCGGGTGCAACATCTCGGGGAGAATCAAGTCGTCGTAATGGCATCTCTAGCCAGAACAGTTCAGTTGGTGCACGGCGACGTGGTGGCTCGACAAGTGTGGGCAACAGCAGTAGGGTCCCCCTTGAAGTGGAGCCTGATGGCTACAATTCTGGGGTTGATGAAGAGAAGTTATATTCTGATGTTATTCAGAATTTACGACGGGCACCTAGGGCTGAAAACCAAGATGAGGCTCACAATGCAGTCCGTGTGGATGATGACGCAATGGGTGAGGACGAAGACCTTGCAGCTGTTCAATGGGACCCTTTGAACCCTCAAATGGAAGAAGGTACAGTTTTTGCATCCATGAATGAGTGTAGAAATGCACTTGTCACATACTGCATCAAGGTAGAACGTACTTTCAAAGTTGACAAGAGCGATCAACTACGTTACAGAGTGCAGTGTCCGACTGAGGGTTGTCCATGGAGGCTTCTTGCAGCTAAAATGCGGAATAGCACTAATGTTCAGGTCAAAGTGAATCCTTTTAAGCACACATGTCAGGAATCAACCCTTAGGAAGGATACAATCAGTAGAGCCAAATCAAGATGGGTGGCAGAAGAAGTAAAAAAGTGGGTGAAAGAAAACCAGCAAGAGGGTCCAAAGGAATTGCAGAAGAACATCAAAGATAAGTTCAAGATAGATTTACCATACATGAGGTTGTTCAATGGTAAACAACATGCTATGGATTCTATTTATGGTAACTGGCAGGAAAGTTTTCAATTGTTGTATTCATTCAAAGGTGAAGTGGAGAGGACAAGCCCAGGTAGTATTGTAGATATTGATCACCACACCGTGGAGTACACATTCAGGGGAGTGACAAAGACCAAGGAATGTTTTAGAAGGGTTTTTGTCTGCTTTGAGGCTTGTCGCCGGGGTTTTTTGGCAGGCTGCAGGCCTTATTTGGCTATTGATGCCACTTTTCTCACAGGAAGGTTTAAAGGACAGTTAGTAGCAGCTTGTGCAGTTGATGCACATAGTTTTGTATTTCCAGTTGCCTATGGTGTGCTAGAGACAGAGTCTGAGGAGAGCTGGACTTGGTTTTTGCATAATCTCCGCCGGGCTATTGCACATCCCAATGGGTTGGTCATTCATACAGATGCCTGCAAAGGTTTAGAAGTGGCCGTGGACAATGTGTTCCCTGGAGTAGAGCATAGGGAATGCATGCGTCACCTTGCTGCAAATTTCATGAAGAAATTCAAAGGAAAGGTGTATACCGACAATTTATGGCCAGCATCTTTGACATGCAGTGTGAAGAAGCACAACTACCACTTGAGGCAGTTATACATGAATCCCAAAGTGAAAGAATACTTGGAAACACACCACTCCAAGTTATGGGCTAGAAGCCAATTCAGTGAAGTGAGCAAAGTTGACTATGTGCACAATAATCTAGCAGAGTCTTTCAACTCAACGATCCGGAAACTAAAGGGTCATTATGTGGTGGATTTGCTTGACAGAATAAGGATAGAATACATGCAGAAATTTCATTATCGTGCAGGAATAGCCGAGGCAAAATTCATGGGCGACATTATCATCCCTGCCGTGATGAATGAACTGAAGCAGAAGACAACAGGCTTGGAAATGAACATGACGCTTTGCTCGGGTACCACAGTAGAGATATCATATTTGGATAAAGAGAAGAGGGAATGGAGATATCCAGTGGATTTAGAAGCTAGAACTTGCAGTTGTAGGCAATGGCAGATAACTGGGTTGCCATGCATTCATGCCTTGTTTTTCATCACTTCTCTCCCAGGTCCAGCAGGGAACATACAGTAGTATGTGCATGATTACTACTCTGTTGCAAGGTTCAAAGCGACATATACTTATGCCTTGCCTGCTATGGAGGGAAAACAACAATGGGACATGGTGGACCCTGGATTCAAGCTTTGCGCTCCAGTTCTGAAGAGAGCAGCAGGTAGACCAAGGAAGAGTCGAATAAGACCTCGCAGCGAAGGAGCTGGACTTGGAGCGAGGAAGGGTAAGTGCACAAGATGTGGTGGGTCTGGTCATTTCGGTAAGTATTGTGATAACACAGTAGATCCATCATTCGGAGAGAGTTTCGATGAAGGCTTCGATGAAAATGTTGGTCAGCAGCCGGTTGCCTCAACAGATGATGAAAATGTTGGTCAACAGCCGGTTGCCTCAACAGATGATGAAAATGATGGTCAACAGCCGGATGATTTTGACGATGATCCAAAATATCCTCCAAATAATGATTCAAGTGAGGCTCCAAATGGTAATCCAAGTGAGGCTCTAAATGGTGATCATGGTGATCCAAGTGAGGCTCCAAATGATGATCCAAGTGAGGCTCCAAATGGTGACCAACCTTCTGTTGTTGCGAGTTCTGCTAGGTATGTAAATCTTGCAAGGGTCAAATACTACTGTACATCTATCACTTGACACGATCTCATTACCGTTTATGTTTGGACCCTTTATGTTTTGCACAGCTCTATGGTAGGTTTGAAGAAGACGCGCAAGGTACCGACAACCAAGAGAAGAAGAGAAGAAACAATGAGCACAAGGTGCACGAGGAGCAAAGTGATGACAAGAAGCTCAAGGAACAGACAGAAGCCCCAACGCTATCTATGAACAATTATGAAACATTATGAATAAGGAATGATGTTGTATTATGAAACATTTATCACTTGACATGTTGTATTTCTGTTGGATGATGTTGGACCTATGTTAGAAGTATGTTTGACATGATGTTTAAATATCTGTTGGATGATGTTTGAATGAGCACATGGTTTTTCCTTTTTTTTGATTTTTTTGAATTTTATTTTGCTCATTTAAATTCTGGTCAAACCTAACTTTGACCAAGATTTAAGCAAGTCTAAAACATCAAAATGAAAAACTAAGCCTGGATACTTCTTAGTCAATCCAAAATGAAGTTGTGGTGAGGTTTTTGAAATTTTCATGAAAAATGTGCTAAAAAGAGGGGTCCAAAGGTAGGGTAAACGGCCTCATTTCTAAGCAAGGTTTTTTTCGACCTTATCTAAATCAGTCAAATAACTTTCCTACACATATATTCTATATGTACAGACTATGTGCGCTGGTTTTTCCATTTTTTGATTTTTTTTAAATTTGTTTTGCTCATTTGAATTCTGGTCAAACTTAACATTGACCAAGATTTAAACAAGTGTAAAACATCAAAATGAAAAACTAAGCCTGGATCCTTCTTAGTCACTCCAAAATGAAGCCGTGGTGAGTTTTTTGAAATTTTCATGTTCATTTCCCCAAAACACTTCTCTTCACTTCATACAAGAGAGTTTGAGATACTCGAGATATCATACAATACACATGAACTTATCATTTAAATGTATGTAAAGCTTGTTTATCAACTTAAATCGTTAGTATATGACATAAGAAGACTATGTGCGCAGGTTTTTCATTTTTCTGATTTTTATTTAATTTATTATGCTCATTTGAAATCTGGTCAAACATAGCTTTGACTGCTCCAAACCCCTCCCAAAGCCCGCTAACCCTAGCGCTGAATAAGGACCGTTCATCTAACCCTAGCGGTGATCAAGGGTCGTCGATCTAACCCTTCTAGAAGGAATCTGCGGGGAGGAGGGGGGCGATCCGCGAGATGCAATCTGATTGGCTGGGAGATTGTTTTTTTAAGAAATATCGGGCGCGCTGGATGGACCGTTGGGGCCTGAGACTGCATTAAATAGCCCGTCTCAGCCTTTCCAGGCCTTGCATGCATGGAGGCGGCTACGTGGGTTTGCGCATGCGCGGGAGGCGGCGACGTGCATGCATGCGAGTGAGGCGAGCGAGGCGCGCTAGGCGAGCTAGGCTAGCGAGGCGAGCTAGGTGGTTCAGGGCAGTGGTTCAAGGCAGCGGTTCACATGCACTGCCCGGTCAAAGATGCATCGTTTTCGTGCAAAAATTTAAGTGTGCAAAACGTAACCGATACACACACGCGTCCGGATTCACACACGCACCGTTCTCATCCTTTCTCTCTTCCTCTCCCACCCACAGGCCTATAAATGGGGTGCCTCTCTTCCTCTCCCACCCACAAGCCAGATCCGATCCTCTCCAACTTCAAACACCCAAGCGACCGAGCCCTCCCCAAGCGAGGCCAAGTGAAGAAGATGCAGTTCAACGGGCCGACCTTCAGCCGTCCGCCTGTGGTGCCGGAGCTGCACTACCCACCGGGCGTGCTCGTGGAGAGGGAGCTCCGTGTGTGGGCTATTTCAAGGTGGAGGGGTTCCATCGAACTCACCCGCGCCTTCCTCAGAGCCGGCTATGCCCACCTCCCACGGGGCTCGCCGAGGATGTTCACCCTCAACGAGGTTCGTGACCGCGGCGGCATCCTCCTACTGCTCACGGTCACCTTCACCAACCCATTTGACGCGCGCGAGCTCCTCGGCCAAGTCTTTTGGTGCGGCTGCGAGGCCATCTTCTTCACCGTCTACAACATCTACACCAACTACGAGCGCATCTTCCCCGCTCCAGGCCAGATGCACTCCCTTCCCTACGACGAGGAGGAGGAGGTGTGAAGATGAAGACGGTGTTGAAGGGGCGCGCACGGCCAAGGTGGAAGAAGGAGGTCAAGATGAAGATGTTCAAGCCCGGAGTCAAGCTCGTCATGTTTGGTTTTTTATTTTGTTGCTTTTCTATGTCGTGTCGTGTCGTGTCATGTTTCATCATGTGTCCGTGAACTGTCCATGAACTTATCTAAATTATTGTAATGGTACGGTGTGTTCCATCTTATTATGTGTGTTAAAAAATGTCCGTGCCCAAACTTATCATTTCTTCCCTAAACAAGTCATGAAGTTCGAGAACTTGTGGTTTTCGGAGGGGGTGAGAAGCCCTCTGTTTCATTCAAACAAAAAGTCATGAACTAACATGCAAATTTATTCCCTTTAAATCCTAAACCAAGTGCCACTCTAACCCTAAACCAAGTGCCACTCTGACCAAAATCATGTGGTAGTGCAACATACATTTTCAACCTTCCAACCCTCCAAAATTTAAGTGCAAAACAAAGGAAAACCACTCTCACGCGTGTGCAACATTCACGGTCTCACTATTTTTTTTTTAAAAAAATTTCACAGTCTCACTATGTATACCTTCTTTCCCTACCAATGTCAAAGTCTTGCCATCTGTCCTAGCGGTTACCAGCGTAGCCCTAAACACCACAAACCCACGCGGTCCTGGGTTCGAGTCCCCAGGCGCACCAATTTTTTGTGCATTTTCCACCCTTCATTTTTTAGACATATTATGTTTTTCTCAATGTAATGCCCTTAAAAAATGTTCATTTATTTTGGCACCTGGCGTAAACCTCTACCAGAGCTGAGGCACATTTTTCATGACATTTTGGTCTTTGATTTAAATCACGGTGTATTTGAATTGGATTAATTAACAGCTCCAAAAAATTTCTAACATTAATTGTTTGGCTCCGGAATAATTCAATTAGCTTCCACAAAAAGTTTCAGCATTATGATTTACTGCCTAAATTAAATCAGAATAGAAAACAGAAAAATACGCAAGAAAACCCCTGAATGGGCCTAATTGGATGCAGTTGGCCCATTAGTCTAGCCTGCACTTGGCTCTACGCTCTGAATTTGGCCCAAGAGCAACCTTTTTTTGGACAGAAAGGCAGAGCAGAGAGCTGCATTTCATTGATCAAAAGTTTCTGAATTCCTAATTTCTTCTCTTTTTTTCCAACATATTTAAATGTTGGTCACTTCTTCTCTTTTTGTTTCAACATTTAAACAACTTTAACCAACATTTAAACTAGGTGAATTTCTCAAACAATTTCAAGATTACAAATTCCTTCATAATTCATGCCTTTCCATACATTTTCAACATTACAACCAGTGCGATTACCATACCTACAAATGCCCAAAAGTATTTGCAAATGGGTATTGGTAGTGCTTGATCTTCAAGCTTCGTAACCTTCTTCTTCAACATCCTAAGCTCAATAGCTAGCTCTCTGTCAGTGCGTGCTTCGCCATCCATCTCTTCTTTCGGAGCTCGTGGTGTGGCCACTGCCGTTCGTGGCAACATGCGCAACCATTCTTCATGCTCTTCTTGCAGTTCATTCATCAGAGTCTTGGCCA
Source organism: Triticum turgidum subsp. durum (assembly GCA_900231445.1). NCBI lineage: Eukaryota > Viridiplantae > Streptophyta > Magnoliopsida > Poales > Poaceae > Triticum > Triticum turgidum. Next base: position 38,391,503 of record LT934116.1, on the reverse strand, counting down.
GAGCATCGACCCAAAGAAAGAAGCATGTCACCTGCATGAACACTAAACAGATCAACCCATTGCTCAAACATCCCGATGACGAAAATGGTGCAATTGCCCCGATTCTTACCCCATTCTCGCTGCACACATAGAACGGACGATTCTGGTTTCTCGGTGTCTGAGAAACCCTTCGATCAACGCCCGCCCGGTACCGCGGACAGACGAAGACAGGCATGTCCACACGCGCCCGGCTCTGCATCCGCGAGGTGGCGCGGGAGCTTGAGGAAGACATGGAGCTTGGAGCCGAAGGGGATCTCAACGCCGCCGCGCCCTCCACTGCCAGCTTCCCACCGCCGCGCCCTCCACAGCTAGCTTCCCGCCGCCGTGCTCTCTCTCTCGCCGTGGTCACCGCCGTGCTCTCTGTCGCCGTGGTCACCACCACTGTCGCCCACTTATATAGCACACCCGCCAACGGCTCTCTGCTCAACGGCTCTTTGCTGGGTCCCACAAGCCACGCGTGCAACGGTCTGAATAAAATTGGCCGTTTCTGCCGCCTGGTCCCACCTGTAAGGGCCGAGTCAAAAGGTTGACCTGACGGAGACGGCAGAGTTCACGGAACGAGTCGGTGCGCACGGACTAGGGGCAAAACTGAGCACAATTCGCATCTGAGGGCAAAACTGAGCACATGGACACCACTGAGGGCAAAAGGATAATTAACCCAAGAAGATATGGTCAAATTTCAGTTTTTAAAAAAACAATTGGTTAAATTTGGTCAAACTACTTATTCAAGAAGTATTAATGTTACTACATAATTATTCAAGAATATTAGTGTTACTAAATAATTATTTCAATTTTTTGAATTTTGGTCAAACTATGGTCAAACTTATTCAAGAAATATTAGCGTTACTAAATAATTACTGTTTTTTTAGAATAATAGTTTCAAACTTAAACGGTGAAATGTGTGACTTCATGCTCAAGCTAAACTCCTGAGGGTTAATAGGATTGACATCTTACTATTGTCAGGAAAACAACAAGTGCAGACTTGGAAACGAAGGAGAATAGAACCTGAAAGTTAAGCGTGCTTGGGCTGGAGTAGTGAGAGGGATGGGTAACCGGTCGGGAAGTTAGATGATTTGGAATGATTGATCCACACTTGAGCAGTTAAGAGAGGTGATTAGAGACTAAATCATCAAATAATTCAGAAAAATTAAAAATAAAAAAATCAAATTTTTTTTCCAAAATTTTCAAAAAAAAATAAAAAAAAACCTTTAGTACCGGTTGGTGCCCATACTAGGGCGCGAGCTCACGCCACGTGGTGGCACTTTAGCGCCGGTTCGTGCCGAACCAGTATTAAAGGGAGGGGGCCTTTAGTGCCCACACTTTAGTGCCGGTTATGGAACCGGCACTAAAGGCCCTTACAAACCGGTTTTAAAGCTCCATTTTCTACTAGTGAACCTACGGTCTTCCATCCATGCATTCCTCCGGAATCGTTTGATACTCCTGGGATGTGCCTTGCTTGCAGCCCACCACTGCATCGTTTGCAAGCGTGTGACTCTCTCAAGGTGCGTGCCTCCCTCTGATTCCGCACGCAATTCAACAATAAGTAATTCCAGGATTTTACATGTCTCGAGTATGATGAAGTAGATAAGTTCTTGCTAACTTCCCGGTGCCTCCGACTCCAACTTATGTGAGGCCCTGAAGAAATTCCACTCGACATTTCTAGAAACTGGACTACCATTTTCTTATTGACGAATCAAAAGGATTAGAAGTGATAGATACTTCAAACTCCCATCATGCATTAGAGTACGGTTTTTGTTGATGTTGTGTTCACAAGTGCATATGCGTGAGATATGAGCTGATACTTAAAAGGGGAAAGGGGGTGAGCCGGGCTTCTTTTAATGACAACTGAGGTAGAAATTCACATGAGGTCCCAAATGTTAGCTATGACGACTGCCTTGTTGTTTCCATGACCTGTTCCTAGTTGTACCCATGTGGCATCCATGCAATGAGTAGAAGGACAAGCGCATTTCGAAATGAAAAATCCCACATGCATGGGTTAATTTGAGGTTGATCGGCACATTAACTTTCTGAGTGTGGGACATTATAGCCTATAAAACGTCCCCGCCCCTTACATTTCATGTTCTCCTGGGATGTACACTCCCTAATGCAGCGAAGCGAAAGAAACGAATCTATTTGCAAAAGAGAGAAAGAAACAAACACTAGTTTATTTTTCTAAAAGAATAGTTGGTTACCATGTTTCATGGACTAAATCATATGGATTAAGGAAAAAACTACGTAGGTCAATAAATGTTCGACAAGACCATGTATCAATTGATCACGATATGAGATTCGACACGTAGCTTGACCGTCCAAAACAGCATAGGCACAATTTTTGTCTAAGCAGCGAAAACCAACTAGTTGGGCATCGTTTAACTAGCAAAAGGTGGACTACATAGGGTACACGAGCATCCTCCAGAATACGCTCGTGCTAATGGTCCGTGCAAAGCTTATTTTTCTACAGACGTAGGGATAGACTTTGGGATCTCTTTGCCCAGGAACGACTGGAGCATGACTACAATCTTCGGGTTTTAGTGAGGCGCCACCGTGTGCCATCAACTTTGTCACCATGTATATGTGCTTACCGATCGCATAAAACTTTTGGTGATCTACAAGAACAAGATTTTACAGGATTTTGGTCTAAATAATAAACAAGATATAGAAAGAACACACCGGGGACATCACCCTAAGAGCAACCACAAGTAAATTGGATCACCCGCCGTTGCATTGGAGGATCGACACAATCAACACAACACAAAATTCAATCCAAAACTATAACCAGTTAATAAAACAAGCAAGAATGGGACCGCTATCCATGCTGGATAATCACCTCTCTAGTTGCAGGGACAACCAATTATCCAAATTGTGATTTGAATCAAGAGCCACTCATATACTTGCAGAGAATTTTGTTACCGTCAGTCCGTTTGCTTACCTGGTTGTTTTCGATGCGAAGACTTGCCGATGACAGATGATTAGGACGAAGTTATACCTATCTTGAAAAATCTGTGTTCCAAAAGCAATGCCCGTGGAGGGTGAGAGCAACGGCAGCAGCCGGTCTTTCAGGTCCACGAGGCAACACGCCTAGGACTCGGCCAGCCATGCTACATTCACGGGCTTATTACTTGGTTTTACGGAGTTCCTCCTAACATGGCAAGTTACTATTAGATCAAGGGGGAGGTTGGGCCCCACCCACCTAAAAATCAGTGGGGGTCGGTGGAGAGATTTTATCGTTAGCCCCGTAACAGCTCCGCAAAATGCCCGTGTGTTTAGCATTTTTGGGACACGGACCCAACAAGACGAACCAACCTAGCATGCATCGTCAAACCCACACCGGAATTGCCTGCCTCCAGAATCGAGATGCTACCCGTTGCACCGCCCCTTACCACGTGTCACGCTCGCAGCCCACCATGGGGGAGCGCGACCCCAGAAGACCAACGCTAGCATGTCCACCACCACTTTGTTCAAGCTCAAACTCATGCGCTCGGTGTAGATGAGGGTGCAACAACTACGGACCAGGCAGGGGAGATGTGTGTTTGCGCGTGTAGTGTGAATTGCATGAGGCCCCCACAGTATATATACTCGGGACATTGTCATTTCCAAGCGTCATCAGTACCACTAGTCAGTAATCTAGTCAGTTAAGGATCCTCGGAGCACTACAAACCAAATGATAATGTGCTTCAAGATCGCCTCTTTTTTGGCGGCGGCCGAATGGACTACTACGACGCTGAGTGGCCCAGGCATAAGTAGGGTACCTTTTTTTTCCAAAAAGGAGGATAGCCCCGGCCTCTGCATCGAGCGATGCACATAACCATAGCCGTATGCAGGGTAGTGACCGTTGTCGCAGCTGCAAAGGGAACAACATAAGCGCATAGAACACTAGTGCAGAACCGGCCTATAGCCCCGGTTCGTAAGGGGCTTTAGTGCCGGTTATGTAACCTCATATGGGGAGGTTGGGACGCACTAAAGGGTGGGCACTAAAGCCCCCCCCCCCCCCTCTTTAGTACCGGTTCGGCATGAACCGCCACTAAAGTGCCACCACGTGGCACGAGCCGGGGCCGGGTGGCGGAAGATCTTTAGTACCGGTTGGTAACACCAACTGGTACTAAATGTTTGGGCTGTTTTGTTTTTATTTTTTATTTTTACTTTAGTTTTGTGTTTTCAATTTAATTTAGAGATTGTTTTTACATTATAATGAGTTGTTAAATCATTAGGTGAAAGTACCGCAAATTAGTTTCAACTGGGATGCATGCATGGATCCTAGCTAAGTGATCAAATTATATATGCCATATCCATATTACTTGTGATCAAGTAATATGGATATGGCATATATAATTTGATCACTTAGCTAGATAGGATCCATCCAGTTGAAACTAATTTGTGGTTTCTTTCATAAATGATATAATAACTCATCATAGTCGTCATTAGCACTATTTAATCATCATAGTCCACACCGCTATCTAATCACCACCAATATATACTAGCTTAAAGAAGAAACTAAAGAAGAAACATTCACTTGTACCAGAAGGAAAGATATCATCGAGTTAAGCATGGTCATGACTATAAGCGTTGATATATAAGACCACAAAAGCAAATCACTCTTTGAGATTAAGTTCAGGATGAAGAACACGGACATGAGAGGACAAGTCTAAGAGCATGCCACTACTAGAAAAAGGCCTGTTAGTGGCGCACCTATTTTGGCCATTAATGGCGCACTACAGGTACGCCACTAGCATCACGCCATTAGAATTTTTTAGTAATGGCGCACCTATAGTGCGTCATTATTATGCCTAAAGGTGCGCCATTACTATCTGACTTAGTAATGGCGCACCACATAGAAGTGCGCCATTACTAACAATTTTTTTTCAATTTTTTGTTCAAAAATTTATTTTTCAAAAAAAAAATCATTTTTTTCTTAATCTCGGGTCACTATGGCTTAATCTCAAGTCAATATGCTTAAACTCAAGTCAAATTGCACTCCGTGGTCAAACTTCCCAAAAGGTCACCTATCCTCACACTACTCCAGCCCAAGCACGCTTAACTTCAAAGTTCTATCCAACCCCAACACCAGCTCACTTAACTTGCACTTGTTGATATATCTAGCATATCAATCCTATTAAACCTTGTTGATGTTTAGGACTTTGTTCATGTTCATGAGTGTGATGAAATTTTGAAAAAATATTTCAAACTTCCGTTGATATTACGTATCATATTTTGAAAAAATAATCCCAAAAAAATTTGAAACTATTTTTTTCTGTTACTAGTGGCGCACCTAGCAAACGGTGCGCCACTACTAAGTTTGAATTTTTTGGAATTTTTTTGCCTCTCCAGATCTTGAAAGCCCCGTAACTTTTTTTCTGTTAGGTTTTTGAGGATTTTGAAAATGTTTAACAGGGTAACTTTTTGAGTAGATGATTTTTCATATAAAAAACTTTTTAATCCGAGTTCGTATGCAAAAGCTATGCCCATTTTCCAAATTCTAGAGAGATTTTGCAAATAAAGTCGAAATTCATATTTGTAATTTTTCCCAACAACTAGACCACATATCACATGGGAAACTTATTTTCTTTTATTTTTTTGACATTTCCATCAGTTTCTTTTATATTTTTTAACTGAACAGGCGGTCCACGTGGGGGGGTGCATTCGGAGGAATTTTTGGTCGAAGTTAGTAATGGCGCACCATGGGTGTGGTGTGCCATTACTAGTTAAAACTAGTAATGATGCACCACACCCACGGTGCGCCATTACTAACTTTGAAAAAAAATGTTAGTAGTGGCGCACCGAGGGTGTGGTGCGCCATTACTAGTTTTAACTAGTAATGGGAAACTATCCACTGGTGCGCCAATACTAGTTACGAAAAAAAATAAAAAAAAAATTGTTAGTAGTGGCGCACTATCCCCTGGTGCGCCATTACTAGTTTTGAAAAAAAAATGTTAGTAATGGCGCACCGTGTATGTGGTGCGCCAATAGTATTTGGAGTTTAATGGCGCATCTATATGTGGTGCGCCATTAATGTCCATTTCATCTATAGCCTTTTTCCTAGTAGTGTGCTAATCACTCCTGTTGCTCTCTCTCACGTAAAATAGCATAGAACTTGTATAGCTCTCCTGATTCATCATATTGGAGCATGCTAATGAACATATCTCCTAATCGTGGGCTGCGGTTCTGATTGCTGCCCCCTAGTACTTCTCTGCGATCGTGGACAATTCTTCTCTAGTCTTTCACTATTAAGCTTTCCTCGCTATTAGAAATCCTGAATGCACTAAACTGCATTATAGGAGGTCTTGGCCGTAAGCTAACCAATCTCATGCGACCTTAAGTCTCGATCCACTGAGGCACAACGTTCATCGGGAGTCCCTGTTGAAGAACATCGTATAGTAACAAACTTAGCAATGAAGTTTAGCTTAAAAAATAATGTATGCAAAAGATGCACCAAGGAAAAATAGTAAAAAGCTTATCATCTTTCCTAAATAGATGTGACCGTAGTTCAATACGATCACTATTGGTTGCACGTTTTGAGTACTAAGATTTTTAAGTCCAGAAAAATAGTTTGTCTTGACAATATGAAGATCCTCAAGCCATGAATCATAATGATTTATCTCCTCGTAGTTTAGTTCAGCCCGGGACAATGGAAGGTCCTGTCTACCAAGTACTGGACATGTTTGCTTGAATGGAAATAAGCTGTCAATAAAAAGTAGTTGTCAACTTTTTTTGAAAAAACAATATCGAAGACATAAATATGGTTGAGAAACTCACATAATGGTAGAACTAGATGCGTCTTCACATCGACCCAAATGTCTCTATTACCTTCAATATCATCTTCGGGACGAATATCAAAGGTGATAAACATATCAGGTTAAATGCATAAGCCTTGCATAGTGCTTGCCAAGTTTTGCATTCAAAATGGGTGTAGGTTTCTTAATTGTATAATTTGACGTTGAAGGTATAACCATGCTCGGTCTTCAAGTAAACTTTCTTTACCTCCATAGTTTTGTTAGGACTAAAACCTATCTTATATCCAAGACAAAAATTCTTGCATGGTAGGGGTTATGCTAGTAGAATAGTGAAAATTTAAAATAATAAGTTGAAGCAAATTAAGCATATATAAGTCATGCTTAATTACGAAAAAAGACTTGTCGTTGTGACTTACTGTATCCACTTCGAAGGTCTCATCCAGCTTGATGCTGAAGCGTCTATCATCAACTAGGAAATTTTTGTCGCACAGGCCGCGTTGGTCTTCGCAGTCTTCGCACATAATGAAATCATTTTCGTCGTAAGACGACATTTCCTATGTTCATAGGTGAAACATTAAACACTTATTAATTATATTAATTCAACTAATTAGACTAGTTTTATTAATTCAACTAATTAATTCAACTAAGCACTTACTAAAAACATACCTAAATAAAGTAGAGCTCATAATTCAACTAATTCAACTAACTAGTTCAAGTAATTCAATTAATTCAACTAATTAGACTAGTTTTATTAATTCAACTAGCTAGTTCAACTAATTAATTCAACTAAGTACTTACTAAAAATATACCTAAATTAAGTATAGCCCCTAATTCCACTAACTAGTTCAACTAATTCAACTAATTCAACTAAACTAGTTCTATTAATTCAACTAGCTAGTTAAGCTAATTAATTCAACTAAGCACCTACTAAAAATATACCTAAATAAAGTATAGCTCCTAATTCAACTAACTAGTTCAACTAATTCAACTAATTCAACTAAACTAGTTCTATTAATTCAACTAGCTAGTTCAACTAAACTAAGCACTTACTAAAAATAAACATAAATAAAGTATAGCTCCTAATTCAATTAACTAGTTCAACTAATTCAACTAAACTAGTTCTATTAATTTTCTTACTAAAAAGTATACCTAAATTTTAATTAGATGATCAAATCTCATATACCCAAATTTAATATGTATCAATTCATCTAACATTAATATAATTCATCTATAACTAAAAGTATAAAAAACTAACTCATCTAACATTATCTAATTCTTATATAATCTAACATTTATATAATCTAACATTTTGACATTAAACATTTGTGTGTGTGTGTGCGCGTTTGTGTTTACGTCTGTGTGTGTGTGTGTGGGTGTGTGTGCATATATGTGTGCACAGGAGGCTGCTGGCGCGAGCGGTAGGGGGCCGGCCGGGGCACACAATCGATCTTACAGCGCAGGGGGGGTGACGACGACGACGGGGCCAGGAGGCGGCGACGACGTACGGTGACGAGGGCGGTGACGACGGCGACGGGGGCGGCAGCGACAGCGACGGGGGCGGCGCACGGATGGGGGCAGCGACCACGGCGGCGCACAGACGGGGGCGGCGACGATGGGGACGGAGGCGGCACGGGGACGGGCGTGACGAAGATGAAGATGATAACTGAAAATTTTCGTAAGTGATGGTTATATAGGGGAGGCCTTTAGTACCGGTTGGAGATAGGAACCGGTACTAAAGGTTAAATTGGGCCAGGCGAATCGGTGCGAAGCGACCCCATTTAGTACTGGTTCGTGCCCCCACCCGGTACTAAAGACCCACCCTTTAGTACCGGTTTGTGGCACGAACCAGTACTAAAGGGGGTGCGCTCCTGTTCCACGGTGCTCATTGTTTACTCCCACCTCGCCGAGCGAACGACAGCCACACTAGTTTATAAACCCAGTCGTGGTTGCTCCTTCGAGCTCCTATATAATGCAGGCCTTTGGGCCTAACTTTGCCGCGCTGCCTGTGAGCCTGCTGGGCCTTATGGTCCTGCATATGCACGCCCAAGGCTGAGCAGGCCCACTGGGCAGCGCGGAAATAATTTTTTTATATAGTTTTTTCTATTTATTTGTGTGTAGTTTTTTTGCTGTATTTAGAGTTTCTTATATTTAATATTAGTGTGTTTTATCATTATATTCATATTTGTAGTGATTTTCAGTTTATTTTCTGGTGCTTTTCACTTTCACGGTGATTTAGCTCTGAAAACAAATCAGTAAATGCATCGAAAATAGCAAATTATGTCAGAAAGGGTTGAAAGTTAATGACATGGATTTGAATTCTGCATCTGAAGCCAAAAAAAGTCCGGAGTTGTACTAAATTATTAAAATATTGAATAGCCGGTGTAACAGATGAGTTTTCGTCCGAAACTCTGATACTTCCTAAGGGATTGTCCAGTTTATACATGAAGTGCATCCAGTTTTTGCCGTAGCCCTCTCTACTTTTTTGCACATGCTATGCGGGTGAAATGATGATACTTTGCCAAGTTTCAACCTTTTCAGAGTTCATTTTGTACTGCTTTTCACTTTGACGGTGATTTAGCTCTGAAAACAAATCAGTAAATGCATCAAAAAGAGTAAATTATGTCAGAAAGGGTTGAAAGTTGATGACGTGGATTTGAATTCTGCATCTGAACGCAAAAAATGTCCGTCTTTGTACTAAGTTATTAAAATATTGAATAGCCGGTATAATAGATGAGTTTTCGAAAGAGATTGTGGATTTGAATTGCATCCAGTTTGTACATGAAGTGCATCCAGTACTTCGAAAGAGATTGTGGATTTGAATTGTGCATCTGAACACAGAAAAAATACATTGATCAGTACCGCCTTTCAGCCAAAACACGCTACTGCTACAGAGAAATACATAAAAAATACATTGATCATCAATGATCTTTTTGTATAGAATCTAAATTGTCAATAGGAATCTACCCCGATTTAAGAACCGGCGAATACTCCTATTGCAGCCACAGATCCTACACACAGAGTTCAATGAAGGCCAAGTGGTTGTGATAGTTTGAGAAGTAACATATTTAAGGTGGTAAAAACTCTGTTAGCGAAGCGAGGTGGGACTAAAAAACAGCTGCAGAATGAATCAGCTAGAAACCTCTAGTACCGGTTTGTGGCATGAACCGGTACTAAAGATGCTGGTGAGGCCCTAGTCTGACCACAGTTTGCAAGTGCCTCTTTAGTACCGGTTCGTGGCACGAACGGGTACTAAAGGTTCTCCACGAACCGGTACTAATGATCTCCGTCCCCCAAGCCGTTGGGACCGACACTAATGATCACATTAGTGCCGGTTTTGTTACAAATCGGGACTAATGTGCCTCACATTAGGCCCTTTTTCTACTAGTGGAATGATGGCACGGACCGCTAGTTGGCGTCGTCTTACCACCGACAGACCATCAATGAGGCGGGGCTCAAGGCCCGCCATGATGGCGCATGAAAAGTATACCATGCCAAAGCTAGTAACCGTTGCGCTTACGCCGCCTCTGTGCATTAAAAGACCGTGAGAAACTGAAGCTACCTGACTGGCACAACAGGCTAGTGACGACGCCGGTTACATCTACACCCTACGATTCTGCGAAGCTGCTACGGATATTAGGGAGCACACTGCTATGGATTACCACCAGTATCCAACCACTACTACTACTATCGCAGTGTATTCTGGGACTCTCGCAATGGCTAGGTGTTCCGCTCCGAGACTCACTCGGCTTTGGATACTCTTTGGAATGTAATATATGATTTTACGATTTTGGTCTATAGGTTTAAAGACCAGGCTGCTAGAGATGCCGCCTTATCTTGGCGCCTGTTCCTCTCCTCGCGTTGTACTCCCTGATTTACTTTGACCCCATTGGGCATTCTAAATAATATATTCAGGTGGGGAAGCA
>LT934116.1:38348070-38380563 GCA_900231445.1 Triticum turgidum subsp. durum | reverse complement strand
AACTCTCGCAAGGTCGCAAGGTACTAGGTAGTTGCTAGAATTACTTAGTGTGTCAATTCATCAATCCCTCCTCCGCCCTGAACATTACGCCTGCTTCCGTTGCTCTGTTTTTCCTTTTTCTTTGGACTTCCATCAGTAATCTCAGCTGCTGAAACAGAAAGGCGCCTTGAATAGTGTGTGGGAGGATGTGGATTTCCATTAAAGCCTCCATGTATTGTCTATGGATGTGCAATATACCCAAGTTCCAATTCCAGGAAGCTTTTGATGGCAGATGCTTTTATGAGTCTGCCTCCATTATTGATTGCTTATTATACATTTGGTGTTCATCTTTCTTCTTGTATCATCCAATCAAGTGAACAAAAGCATCATGAAATCACAGCTAACTCTTATCTTCATATGTGCATGTGTGTGGCTTTACTGTCTTTGTTTTGGTCAAACTCGGTGCTCAGATGCTCACTTCCCAGTCTCAAGGCCTGAAGTTGGTGTGGTCCCTCTTACCTCCTCTGTTCACAAGAGAGGTAAGAGTATATAATAGATTTGAGCCATTGATTTCATTAAGTAGTGAATCTTGGTAACTCTTACCTTCTTTGCTCCCATGTGAAAAGAGGAGGTAAGCAGTGTTGGAAATATGCCCTAGAGGCAATAATAAAAGTATTATTATTATATTTCCTTGTTCATGATAATTGTCTTTTATTCATGCTATAACTGTATTATCCGGAAATCGTAATACACGTGTGAATACATAGACCACAATATGTCCCTAGTGAGCCTCTAGTTGACTAGCTCGTTGTGATCAACAGATAGTCATGGTTTCCTGGCTATGGACATGTGATGGACAAGACCCAATCCTAAGACTAGCACAAAGATCGTGTAGTTCGTTTGCTAGAGCTTTGCCAATGTCAAGTATCTCTTCCTTTGACCATGAGATCGTGTAACTCCTGGATACCGTAGGAGTGCTTTGGGTGTATCAAACGTCACAACGTAACTGGGTGACTATAAAGGTGCACTACAGGTATCTCCGAAAGTATCTATTGTTTTATGCGGATCGAGACTGGGATTTGTCACTCCGTGTAAACGGAGAGGTATCTCTGGGCCCACTCGGTAGGACATCATCATATGCGCAATGTGACCAAGGAGTTGATCACGGGATGATGTGTTACGGAACGAGTAAAGTGACTTGCCGGTAACGAGATTGAACAAGGTATCGGTATACCGACAATCGAATCTCGGGCAAGTAAAATACCGCTAGACAAAGGGAATTGTATACGGGATCGATTGAGTCCTTGACATCGTGGTTCATCCGATGAGATCATCGTGGAACATGTGGGAGCCAACATGGGTATCCAGATCCCGCTGTTGGTTATTGACCGGAGAACGTCTCGGTCATGTCTGCATGTCTCCCGAACCCGTAGGGTCTACACACTTAAGGTTCGATGACGCTAGGGTTATAAAGGAAGCTTGTATGTAGTTACCGAATGTTGTTCGGAGTCCCGGATGAGATCCCGGACGTCACGAGGAGTTCCGGAATGGTCCGGAGGTAAAGATTTATATATAGGAAGTCCTGTTTCGGCCATCGGGACAAGTTTCGGGGTCATCGGTATTGTACCGGGACCACCGGAAGGGCCCCGGGGGCCCACCGGGTGGGGCCACCTGCCCCGGGGGGCCACATGGGCTGTAGGGGGTGCGCCTTGGCCTACATGGGCCTAGGGCACCAGCCCCAAGAGGCCCATGCGCCTGGGGAAACCCTAAAGGTAGAGTCCCAGCAGGGGAAGGCACCTCCTAGGTGCCTTGGGGGGGGAGGACTCCTCCCCTGGCCGCCGCCCCCTTGGAGATTGGATCTCCTAGGGGCTGGCGCACCCCCCCCCCTTGGGATCCCTATATATAGTGAGGTAGGAGGGCCTCCCAAAATACACCTTATGCCTTTGGTGCAGCCCCTCCCTCTCTCCCAAGTTCTTCTCCTCTCCCGTGGTGCTTGGCGAAGCCCTGCGGGATTGCCACGCTCCTCCACCACCACCACGCCGTTGTGCTGCTGTTGGATGGAGTCTTCCTCAACCTCTCCCTCTCTCCTTGCTGGATCAAGGCGTGGGAGACATCGTCGGGCTGTACGTGTGTTGAACGCGGAGGTGCCGTGCGTTCGGCACTTGAACGCTTCCACTTAGCGATCTACAAGGGTATGTAGATGCACTCCCCTTTCTACTCGTTGCTGGTCTCTCCATAGATAGATCTTGGTGTTACGTAGGAAATTTTTTGAATTTCTGCTACGTTCCCCACCAGTGGCATCAGAGCTAGGTCTATTGCGTAGATGCTTTGCACGAGTAGAACACAAAGTAGTTATGGGCGTTGATGTTGTTCAATATGCTTACCGTTACTAGTCCAATCTTGTTTCGACGGTATTGTGGGATGAAGCGGCCCGGACCAACCTTACACATACTCTTACGTGAGACAGGTTCCACCGATTGACATGCACTTGGTGCATAAGGTGGCTAGCGGGTGCCAGTCTCTCCCACTTTAATCGGAACGGATTCGATGAAAAGGGTCCTTATGAAGGGTAAATATCAATTGGCATATCACGTTGTGGTCTTGCGTAGGTAAGAAACGTTCTTGCTAGAAACCCATAGCAGCCACGTAAAACATGCAACAACAATTAGAGGACGTCTAACTTGTTTTTGCAGGGTATGCTATGTGATGTGATATGGCCAAGAAGAATGTGATGAATGATATGTGATGTATGAGATTGATCATGTTCTTGTAATAGGAATCACGACTTGCATGTCGATGAGTATGACAACCGGCAGGAGCCATAGGAGTTGTCTTTACTTTTTGTATGACCTGCGTGTCATTGAAGAACGCCATGTAACTTACTTTACTTTATTGCTAAACGCGTTAGCCATAGAAGTAGAAGTAGTCGTTGGCGTGACAACTTCATGAAGACACGATGATGGAGATCATGGTGTCATGCCGGTGACGATGATGATCATGGAGCCCCGAAGATGGAGATCAATGGAGCTATATGATATTGGCCATATCATGTCACAACTATATAATTGCATGTGATGTTTATTATGTTTATGCATCTTGTTTACTTAGGACGACGGTAGTAAATAAGATGATCCCTTACAAAATTTCAAGAAGTGTTCTCCCCTAATTGTGCACCGTTGCTACAGTTCGTCGCTTCTAAGCACCACGTGATGATCGGGTGTGATGGATTCTTACGTTCACATACAACGGGTGTAAGACAGTTTTACACAGCGAAAACACTTAGGGTTAACTTGACGAGCCTAGCATGTGCAGACATGGCCTCGGAACACGGAGACCGAAAGGTCGAGCATAAGTCGTATAGTAGATACGATCAACATGAAGATGTTCACCGATGATGACTAGTCCATCTCACGTGATGATCGGACACGGCCTAGTTGACTTGGATCATGTGATCACTTAGATGACCAGAGGGATGTCTATCTAAGTGGGAGTTCATAAGATAAACTTAATTATCTTGAACATAGTCAAAAGACCCTTTGCAAATTATGTCGTAGCTCGCGCCTTAGTTCTACTGTTTTAGATATGTTCCTAGAGAAAATATAGTTGAAAGTTGAAAGTAGCAATTATGCGGACAATAGAAAGCTTATGTCCTTAATGCACTGCTCAGTGTGCCGAACCCCAAACGTCGTTTGTGGATGTTTCGAACATCGAACATACACGTTTTGATAACTACATGATAGTTCAGTTAAATGGTTTAAGTAGAGGCACCAAAGACATTTTCGAAACGTCGCGGAACATATGAGATGTTTCGAAGGCTGAAATTGGGATTTCAGGCTCGTGCCCACGTCAAGAGGTATAAGACCTCTGACGATTTTCTTAGCCTGCAAACTAAGGGAGAAAAGCTCAATCGTTGAGCTTGTGCTCAGATTGTCTGAGTGCAACAATCACTTGAATCGAGTGGGAGTTGATCTTCCAGATGAGACAGTGATGTTTCCCCAAAGTCATTGCCACCAAGCTGCTAGAGCTTCATGATGAACTATAACATATCAAGGATAGAGATGATGATCCTTGAGGTATTCACGTTGTTTGACATCGCGAAAGTAGAAATCAAGAAGGAGCATCAATTGTTGATGGTTGATGAAACCACTAGTTTCAAGAAGGGCAAGGGAAAGAAGGGATACTTCATGAAACGACAAATCAGCTGCTGCACCAATGAAGAAACCCGAGGTTGAACCCAAACCCGAGACTAAGTGCTTCTGTAATAAGGGGAACAACCACTGGAGCAGGATTACCCTAGATACTTGGTAGATGAGAAGGCTGGCAAGGTCGATAGAAGTATATTGGATATACATCTTTCCCTACTAATAAAGCAAATAGTGCTTCTGGTCGTCCGTAAAAAAAATACCCTTAAAGTTGCTATAAATTACCCGCTGTGCCACTCATAAGTCAAGAAAACGATTCGATTTTTTGAAAGTCATCGTCGCGCACAGGAGTTTATAAAATAAATACCCCGCGCATGTCACAGACGCTCTACCAGCTCAGTGGTTGAAGCATATCTTCTCCACCGCGCAGACCCGGGTTCGATCCCCAGGGTCGTCCTATTTCCTCTACCTTTTTGTCAAGCACCTCCTCCCTCCCACATACGCGTTCATGGGCCGGCCCGTGGGGCGTGACGCCCCTATTCTGTTTTCATTTCGTTTTTTCTTTTCTCATTTCTGTTTTTGTTTTTCCTTGTTTAAATTAATTCGAGATTTTCAAATTACAAAAGGTTGCAAGCTTTGAGAAAAATATTCGAGAAATCATAGAATGTTTATGAATTCAAAAAATGTGTGAGAACTCATAAATTTTCCGCAGTTTTCATTTTTTTGGTGATTCACAAAACTGTTCGCAAATTATAAAAAAATCACAAATTTTCAAAATTTGTTCCCCAATTATAAAAAAAGTTTATCGATACAAAAAAGGTTTGCTAACTCAAAAAATGTTCATCAATTCAAAAAATATGCATGCATTTCAAAAAATGTTCGTCTGAACAAAACAAATGTTCATGAATTCGAAAACAATTCATGCATTTCAAAAAATGTTCGTCTGAACAAAACAAATGTTCATGCATTTAAAAAATGCCCAAAATTTTAAAACAAATGTTTCTCGATTAGAAAAAATGTTCGTCGATTCAAAAGTCTTTCATGTCTAGGATTTGGGTAGTTTTTGGAAAGTCTTTTTATGTCTAGGCGCTAGGAGTAGTTTGTGGTCCATGAAATTTGTTTTTAAAGTTTTAAACAATCTCTAGCGCGCGTGCCATGCAGTGGCAAGCTCATTGCCTTGGGATTTACCATGTCAAATGCATTGCGATCACATGCATATCGTGTACATCATCAACGAGGGTGTCGGAAGAAAGATAAGTGGAAACATGGTGAGCCACCATGTGAAAATAAAGAACACTCATAATTTGGGGTATTGAGTCATACTTATTTGGCTGGCGTGTTACTTTTTTGTCTCCCGTTGCAACGCACGGGCATGTTTGCTAGTTATGTTAATGTGTACTTTACTAGTACTCCGAGTAGCACCAGGGTATTAGATACCGGTTCGGTTGCTAAGTGTTAGTAACTCGAAATAAAAGCTACGGAATAAAACGGAGACTAGCTAAAGGTGAGCTGACGATATGTGTTGGAAGTGTTTCCAATGTTGATATGATCAAGCATCGCATGCTCCCTCTAACATCGAGATTTGGTGTTTGCGTTGAGCATAGACATGATTGGATTATGTCTATCGCAATACGGTTATTCATTTAAAGAGAATAATGGTTACTCTATTTGTTTGAATAATACCTTCAATGGTCTTGCACCTAAAATTAATGGTTCATTGAAATCTCGATCGTAGGGATACACATTTTCATGCCAAAAGATATAAGATAGTAATGATAGTACCACTTACTTGTGGCACTGCCATGTAAGTCATAATGGTATAAAACGCATGAAGAAGCTCCATGTTGATGGATCTTTGGACTCACTCATTTTTGAAAAGTTTGAGACATGCGAACCATGTCTATTGGTATATATGCATGAAGAAACTCCATGCAAATGGACCGTTTGAACTCACTTGATTTTTGAATCACTTGAGATATGCAAATCATACCACATGGGCAAGATGACTGAAAAGCCTCGGTTTCAGTAAGATGGAACAAGATAGCAACTTGTTGGAAGTAACACATTTTGATGTGTGTAGTCCAATGAGTGTTGAGGCATGCAGTGAATATCGTTATGATCTTACTTCACAGATGATTCGAGTAGATGTTAAGAATATTTACTTGATGAAACACAAGTCTGAATTATTGAATGGTTCAAGTAATTTCAGAGTGAAGTAGAAGATCATTGTGACAAGAGGATAAAATGTCTATGATATGATCATAGAGATGAATATCTGAGTTACGAGTTTTGGCACACAATTAAGACATTGTGGAAATTGTTTCACAATTAATACCGCCTGGAACACCATAGTGTGATGGTGTGTCCGAACATCATAGTTGCACCCTATTGGATATGGTGCGTACCATGATGTCTCTTATCGAATTACCACTATCGTTCATGGGTTAGGCATTAGAGACAACCACATTCACTTTAAGTAGGGCACCACGTAATTCCGTTGAGATGACACCATATGAATTATGGTTTAGAGAAACCTAAGTTGTCGTTTCTTAAAGGTTTGGGGCTGCGACGCTTATGTGAAAAAGTTCAGGATTAAGCTCGAACCCAAAGCGGATAAATTGCATCTTCATAGGACACCCAAAACAGTTGGGTATACCTCCTAATTCAGATCCGAAAGCAATATGGATTGTTTCTTGAATCGGGTCCTTTCTCGAGGAAAGGTTTCTCTCGAAAGAGTTGAGTGGGAGGATGGTGGAGACTTGATGAGGTTATTGAACCGTCTCTTCAACTAGTGTGTGACAGGGCACAGGGAGTTGTTCCCGTGGCACCTACACCAATTGAAGTGGAAGCTTATGATATTGATCATGAAACTTCGGATCAAGTCACTCCCAAACCTCGTGGGATGACAAGGATGCGTACTACTTCAGAGTGGTACGTAATCCTGTCTTGGAAGTCATGTTGCTGGACAACAATGAACCTACGAACTATGGAGAAGCGATGGTGGGACCGGATTCCGATAAATGGCTCGAGGCCATAAAATCCGAGAGCGGATCCATGGACTTTGGTGGACTTGCCCGATGATCGGCAAGCCATTAAGATAAGTGGATCTTTAAGAAGAAGACGGACGTGGATGGTAATGTCGCCGTCCATGAAGCTCGACTTGTGGCGAAAAGTTTTTCACAAGTTCAAGGAGTTGACTACGATGAGTTTTTCTCATCCGTAGCGATGCTTAAAGTCCGTCAGATTCATGTTAGCATTAGCTGCATTTATGAAATCTGGCAGATGGATGACAAAACGAGTTTCCTTACCAGTCTTCGTATGGAAAGGTTGTATGTAATACAATCAGAAAGGTTTTGTCGATCCTAAGGATGCTAAAAGGTATGCTAGCTCAAGTGATCCTTCTAAGGACTGGAGTAAGCATCTCGGAGTTGGAATGTACGCTTTGATAAGATGATCAAAGATTTTGGGTCTATACAAAGTTTATGAGAAACTTGTATTTCCAAAGAAGTGAATGGGAGCACTATAGAATTTCTGATGAGTATATGTTGTTGACATATTGATGATCAGAGATGATGTAGAATTTCTAGAAAGCATATAGGGTTATTTGAAAGGTGTTTTTCAATAGAAAACCTGGATTAAGCTACTTGAACATTGAGCATCAAGATCTATAAGGATAGATCAAAATGCTTAATAATACTTTCAAATGAGCACATACCTTGACATGATCTTGAAGGTGTTCAAGATGGATCAGTCAAAGAAGAAGTTCTTGCCTGAGTTGTAAGGTACGAAGTTAAGACTTAAATCTCGACCTCGGCAGAATAGAGAGAAAGGACGAAGGTCGTCCCCTATGCTTAAGAAGTAGGCTCTTCAGTATGCTATGCTGTGTACTGCACCTGAAGTGTGCCTTGCCATGAGTCAGTCAAGGGGTACAAGAGTGATCCAAGAATGGCTCACAGGACAGCGGTCAAAGTTATCCTTAGTAACTAGTGGACTAAGGAATTTTCTCGATTATGGAGGTGGTAAAAGAGTTCGTCGTAAAGGTTACGACGATGCAAGCTTGACACCTATCCGGATAGCTCTGAGTAGAGATACCAGATACGTATAATGGAGCAACAATTTAGAAAAGCTCCAAGTAGAACAGTTGTTTGGAATAGCTCCAAATAGAGCGTGGTAGCTGCATCTAGGAGATGACATAGAGATTTGTAAAGCATACACGGATTTGAAAGGTTCAGACCCGTTGACTAAAACCTCTCTCACAAGCAACATGATCAAACATAAAACTCATTGAGTGTTAATCACATAGTGATGTGAACTAGACTACTGACTCTAGTAAACTCTTGGGTATTAGTCACATGGCGATGTGACCTGTGAGTGTTAATCACATGGCGATGTGAACTAGATTATTGACTCTAGTGCAAGTGGGAGACTGTTGGAAATATGCCCTAGAGGCAATAATAAAAGTATTATTATTATATTTCCTTGTTCATGATAATTGTCTTTTATTCATGCTATAACTGTATTATCCGGAAATCGTAATACACGTGTGAATACATAGACCACAATATGTCCCTAGTGAGCCTCTAGTTGACTAGCTCGTTGTGATCAACAGATAGTCATGGTTTCCTGGCTATGAACATTTGGATGTCGTTGATAACGGGATCACATCATTAGGAGAATGATGTGATGGACAAGACCCAATCCTAAGACTAGCACAAAGATCGTGTAGTTCGTTTGCTAGAGCTTTGCCAATGTCAAGTATCTCTTCCTTTGACCATGAGATCGTGTAACTCCTGGATACCGTAGGAGTGCTTTGGGTGTATCAAACGTCACAACGTAACTGGGTGACTATAAAGGTGCACTACAGGTATCTCCGAAAGTATCTATTGTTTTATGCGGATCGAGACTGGGATTTGTCACTCCGTGTAAACGGAGAGGTATCTCTGGGCCCACTCGGTAGGACATCATCATATGCGCAATGTGACCAAGGAGTTGATCACGGGATGATGTGTTACGGAACGAGTAAAGTGACTTGCCGGAAACGAGATTGAACAAGGTATCGGTATACCGACGATCGAATCTCGGGCAAGTAAAATACCGCTAGACAAAGGGAATTGTATACGGGATCGATTGAGTCCTTGACATCGTGGTTCATCCGATGAGATCATCGTGGAACATGTGGGAGCCAACATGGGTATCCAGATCCCGCTGTTGGTTATTGACCGGAGAACGTCTCGGTCATGTCTGCATGTCTCCCGAACCCGTAGGGTCTACACACTTAAGGTTCGATGACGCTAGGGTTATAAAGGAAGCTTGTATGTACTTACTGAATGTTGTTCGGAGTCCCGGATGAGATCCCGGACGTCACGAGGAGTTCCGGAATGGTCCGGAGGTAAAGATTTATATATAGGAAGTCCTGTTTCGGCCATCGGGACAAGTTTCGGGGTCATCGCTATTGTACCGGGACCACCGGAAGGGTCCCGGGGGCCCACCGGGTGGGGCCACCTGCCCCGGGGGGCCACATGGGATGTAGGGGGTGCGCCTTGGCCTACATGGGCCTAGGGCACCAGCCCCAAGAGGCCCATGCGCCTGGGGAAACCCTAAAGGTAGAGTCCCAGCAGGGGAAGGCACCTCCTAGGTGCCTTGGCGGGGGGAGGACTCCTCCCCTGGCCGCAGCCCCCTTGGAGATTGGATCTCCTAGGGGCTGGAGCACCCCCCCCCCCTTGGGATCCCTATATATAGTGAGGTAGGAGGGCCTCCCAAAATACACCTTATGCCTTTGGTGCAGCCCCTCCCTCTCTCCCAAGTTCTTCTCCTCTCCCGTGGTGCTTGGCGAAGCCCTGCGGGATTGCCACGCTCCTCCACCACCACCACGCCGTTGTGCTGCTGTTGGATGGAGTTTTCCTCAACCTCTCCCTCTCTCCTTGCTGGATCAAGGCGTGGGAGACATCGTCGGGCTGTACGTGTGTTGAACGCGGAGGTGCCGTGCGTTCGGCACTTGATCATCGGTGATCTGAATCACGACGAGTACGACTCCATCAACCCCGTTCACTTGAACGCTTCCGCTTAGCGATCTACAAGGGTATGTAGATGCACTCCCCTTTCTACTCGTTGCTGGTCTCTCCATAGATAGATCTTGGTGTTACGTAGGAAATTTTTTGAATTTCTGCTACGTTCCCCACCAAGCAGGACCATGTTAAAGAGCCTCACTTAAAACTGCTCTTCTACTTAACACCGTAATTCATTCAAACAGTTCTTATTTTTTTTAGTGTGGACATGATGTCATTAACCTCGAGGAGAAACAACAAATATGGCATCAAAACCATATGTATCACATGCCTAGAAAAGAAAAGAAAGAACACCGTTGCGCAAATTCCTGGTGGATCCTTTGTAGCAAATTCTGGTTTTTATATTGGAAAACCAGTGGAAACACTTCCATTAAAAAAAAGTAACCATACAGATTTATCAACTGATAATGTATGTTGAGCAAGTATGATGATCCAGCCTTGATACAAAGTTGTGTTGAGTTATTCCAAGCAATAGATGAGGTGGGAATCAAGAGAAAAAAATGTTTCCAGCTTCAGAATGGTTCTGTGATGACCATAACCATGTTAAAGT
This sequence comes from Triticum turgidum subsp. durum, assembly GCA_900231445.1. NCBI lineage: Eukaryota > Viridiplantae > Streptophyta > Magnoliopsida > Poales > Poaceae > Triticum > Triticum turgidum. The sequence continues at coordinate 38,369,827 of LT934116.1, read as the reverse complement.
TGCTCAAGTCAATTTGTAAATTATTTTTTTGCCAATGCTTCTTCCATCCAAATTTACACCGCGTCCTCAATTTTTGTGATTCAGTATTGAACATCAATTGTTGATAAATTATATCCAACTAATGTGCAATACATTATAGGACCCCAATAGCCAGCGAACTTTCCCCGAAAAGGATGACATTAGCAAACTTTTTCCTTGGCATTTTAGTTATAGATGATGTCATTTTCTTAAGAACATGTCATTTGTTATGTATAGAAGACAATCTTTTTCAGAAAACAGCAACCGTGTGATTTTGATCAGAGAATTGTGGGGACGTTCCCTGGGACCTCCTCCCCATGGGAACGTTCCCCAATTACCGATGTGTGGCTTTTGTGCCACACAAATTAAACCATTGAAAATTCCATACTCCAAAAAGTTGTCAATTGTTTCATTTTTGTAGCACACAATCAGCCTTTAATTGGTCAAATTGATGGTCGAAGTACAAGGCGGACGTGGCTAAGGGAACTTACATTGAGCCAGCAGCCCCACGGTATGACGTGGGATCGGAAAGAGGATTCGCAAAACAATGATGGAGGGAGCATGGCAGCCTAGGGGAGTATGTGTGGGACAAAGCTGGGGAGAAAAAGAAGAAGGTCTTCTCCCGGGATGCTATTATAGTTCAGACTAGTGTGGAAGAATACATTTGTTTTAATATTTTTTCATCTGTTAGAAGCTTTAATTAGGTGATATAGTTTTCACACAGTCCATTTTATTTTAGCATTAAAAGTTTCTCCTCAAGAATAACTGATGGAGCATGTATAATTATTCAACTAGAAAACAGCTTGAAAACACTAGCTATTTAAAACAAATACTGGGCAGAGTTCAGTCCAATTTCTCCTGCACGGAATATACAAATGAAATATCCATTAAGAAATCCAACTACTATATCTCCACGGGGAGTGATCATATTTTTATAGTATTTCTAATCGACATCTTTCATGAACAAACTAAAAAGAACTTGGGGATAGATTTGAGATACACGATCGAGATTCTTTAAAAGACAGGAAACATATATATCATGTGAACACTTGTCCCAGTAACAACTGTTCTCAGAGCACGCACACGGGTGCTTAAGTAGATGAGTGCCCGTGTTAAAAATGTAAGTCCTTTGGTCATGTGTGCTTTGCAAAACTACGGGTGTACAACCACCGGCGGAGCTATGTGTATTACTGCAGGTGCCATGGCCCCCCCAGCTCTTGGAATTTTTGTGAAGGAACTCTATATTTGGGTGCCATAAATTGAGGGAAATGTAGATTTTGACCCCTTTAAAAAATATATTTGGTCATTTGCCCCCTCAGTCATCTGTCGCTAGCTCCGCCACTGTGTACAACTGAACTTCTCATTACTAACTACCATATCATACTGTGAAACATAGATACACCATCAGAACAGTGATCGCCATATCCTACTAGTGGTTCCATCATTTTGATAGTGCTCACATAATTTTGTAGTTCAGACCATTGTAAAATGGCAAAAAACATTCAATATGTGTCCTTCTTTTGTTACCATTAATTAGGTGGTGTACGTATACATAAAGTGTTCATTATGTTGGGGCATAAAAATACCTTTTGAGAATAACTGCAGAAGTTTGTGTAATAGTTAATTAACGGAAGAAGAGCTCATAAAGCACTGCACTATTTTAAAATAAGGGACAACTTCTCTTTTGGACAATATTACACCAAACGTTTCTAGCGTAGCCCATGCGATTGCTACTCAAAATTCGATCCTATTCCTCGTGCGTGGAATATACAAAAGAAATCTCCATCATGGAAAATCCAATTAGTCCATCTCCACAGGAGATGACCTTTTTTACATAGGATTACCGCTCAAGATTTTGAGCGAGTACAACGGAAATTAACTACTTGATATTGCATAATCCATAACAAGTGGCATATGTCTCTAATAATTCAAACTTTCGGTGGACAAGCACCTTCACAGATTGAGATCTTGTTAACTTTTCGGTGCATATCCATGTCCATCCTTGCTGGCGCGCTGCAATCTGTCCCCAATCAAATTAAGTTCTCTACCGAGCATATACCCTCGTTTTGGTTTCTTCGTGTCTAAGATATCGCTGCGTAGCTACTTCGCCACATCGAGTTAGAAGAGGAGGAACAACACCAGATTCCACCAGGCATGTAGGAGAATAAAGGCACCTGCATATGGAATGCAGCAGCAAAGGTCATTTTATTTTCCATATATTTTTTATGTATACCTAGTAATGCACTCAGACACGTCCACATGCCAAATGATGTGCTTTCTTCTCTACTCTCTCAGTCCAAAAATATTGGTCATCAAGATGGATAAAAATAGATGTATCTAGAACTAAAATACATCTAGATACATCCCCTTTTATCTATTTTGATGACAAGTATTTTCAGACGGAGGGAGTATTACCTGGCAGGTGGCTGATATGTTTCTGACATCAAATTTTGTTATTTTGTTGGAGTTGGGTGACGCCATTCCCCATTGGACTTTAAGATGAGTTAATTATAGTGTTAAGTAAACAAAATTTGGAGGGAAGGGCAGAGTTAATTAAAGTGTTAAGTCAACTGAAAGTAAGGCATGACCTTGAATATCAAAGAGCATTATTTTAAATACTTTGACACTAGTCCCAACCAGGTCAATGGTCTTACACATGAAAAAGCTTGTTCAAATAAATGAACGGAGTGTATACGCATAAATATTCGGTCTCTAGCATTCAACGACTCATGACCCAGTCCAATGTTTATAAACTAATTGATTATTCTGAGAACCAAAATATTCCCGTTAAGAACACAATGAGGCATGAATAAGAGCAATGAACCCAAAGCAGATGGGCAGAAGTTTGGTATCAAGCATCTCCAATATCTGGACTGTGCTTGGCCTGCCATGAAAATTCTGGTTAAAGAATCTATGTTCACAGTGAACCTTGTTAGTGTGTCTGCTTGGCAAGTTTTTTTTTTTCGAAAAAGAGGATTATCCCCGGCCTCTGCATCAAAATGATGCATGCAACCATTTCTATTAAGTTATTCAACAGAGTCTGTCAAAATAAATACAAAGATCTACTCAAAGCCACCTTCAAAGAGAAAAAAGTTGCTACACCTACAAGTATAAAGATATGCCGTGACCGTATCAACAGACAACACCTAATCCAGTGGTCTCAATAAGCCGCCTGCCTGGCAAGCTGAGAGCACCAACTGGTCTAATCGTCCCACAATGCGCATCGCATGCGCACGCTCTAGGATCTGCTCCCGCCTTTTTTCGCCGTAAGGATCATTGCATAGACGACCTTGCCAGACACATCTCTCGTCGGCATCACCACAATGCCCGGCAACGCCACCTGCCTGCACGCGTCCATGAAACCACGTGCCAACGCTGAGACTCCACTCCTCCACGCCGCCAAGACCCGCCGTCTTCGATGCGGTAGACGCAACACCTGCTTGGCAAGTATTTGGCAGAACGACAAATGCCATGACCAAATTCTGCTTGTCTTGAAAACCTGCGTTAGGGCAAGGCAGTGGGTATCATGAACATGGAGGGAGCATCGGCGACGGTGAGTCTCTCGCCGTTTTCAACGTTAGGACAAAATTCTACCTGCCCTGATAAAGTCGTGTTCCGAGATGACTGAACACGGAGGGAGAGAGAGCATGGATAACAGTAGGTCTTGCCGTCCATGAGGCATCAGGCCTAAGACAGAACTCCACCAAGACGCAGCACCCTGCCACGCATTTCCAAACCCAAACATTACCGCCCGTGGCCTCCTCCGGAATCGCTCGCCGATGCTGCCGCGGCGCCGCACCGCTCGCCGCCCACCCCGCAATTGTCCGTCTCCCTCCGATTCCCTGATTTGACTGGGGGAGCACGACCCCGACACGATAAGGTCACTGTTAGCAAGCCGAGACTGACGACCCGAAGGCGCGACGCGGGCTCACCCGGTGAAGACTCTGCTTTTCCTAGGCCAAGGCCTCCACACACGTGGCGTCCAGCACGAGCTCATAATCTCGGCACCCGGAGCATATATACCCTACCCGGACCACCACCACCACCACCACTAGTCCAGTAATCCAGCCAGTTAAGCTTCCTCCTAGGCGCACTTCCAATCCAGACAGTCTTGTGTAAGTGCAAACAAAGAAAACAGATAGAGGGAGCCAGGACCCAGGAAGTCGAGTGACGAGCAAGAATGTGCTTCGAGTTCAGCTCATGTTTCGGCGGCGGCAGAAAGGACGACTACGGCGGCGAGCGGTCCAACCATGGCGGCTGTGGCGGTTGTCGCCGCGGCCACGGCCGCAGAGGGGACCGTGGGAACGACGCCTCCTACTACGGCGAAGCCGACCGCAAGCTGGCGCCGGCCTACGACCACCAGCCGGCCGTCTACGAGGCGGGTCGCAAGGCCCACCATGATGGCGGGCGGAAAGCTGACCACGCCTCAGTGGTCGCCGGCGCCGGTGGCCACGGCTATTACGCCGCCTACGCACTTGACAAGGCCCACGAGACGCCGAAGCTTCTTGCGTGGCACAACAAGGTAGCGGACGACGCCGGCTACGCTTACAACACGTCGCGCCTCGGCCACCAGGCTGCGCCTGATCATAGGGAGCACGCCGCCATGGATTACCACCACTACGCAACCACTACTACCAATCTCGTACGGTACTAGGTACTACTAGTCGTTAGGATTAGCTAGCATGGCAGTTCATCAATCCCTCCCTCCTCCTAGACACTGCCTCTGCATCGGTTGATCTGTTTTGTTCGGTAGCTCTGCTTTTCTACTCTGTTTTTCCTTTCTTGTCTGCTGAAACTGAAAGGCCCCTGGAATAGTGTCTGAGAGCCAGGAGCCAGTGGGCTGTGGACTTTGATCAGAGCCTCCACGTGTTTGTCGATGGATGTGCGGCGCAAGTTACATCACGAGGAAGATTTTACCGCTCCTGTTTGTGTAGTTGTTTGTCTTTACTTTAGTTGTGGCTGCTTTCTTGTATCATAAACGAAGTCAAAGAAAGCATTTCTGAGATCAAAGATGATTCCTCATTTCTACCGTTGCTATGTGCATGTGTGTGGCTTCGTTGTGTAATTTTCATTCACTCAGTTCCAAGGCTTGAACTTGGTGCTACTGCCAGGATTTAAATTAGTTGCCAATTCGCATGTCAACTACTGAACCCTCATGAATATTCATCCATTTTGGTAGTTCTCATCTCACCGCCATTCTGAAGCACTCGAACCGCAATGTCTTGAAATAGCCCACCACAGTTTGTTTAAAAAAATGTTTGTTTGTATTAAGCCTGAACCATCATACCTGCTCAACATATGATCAGGTCGAAAATCTGCATACTGTTTCTGTTTTTGTTTTTCTTTGGCATAGAAAGGTTCACCCACATTTCCATTAGGAGAAACCAGGACTTGCTACAAAGTCTCGAATACTAATCTTTATAAAACTTGCTTTCGTTTCTATATTTCCTGACAGGTGGCACATATGTTTCGGACGCCATATTTGTTGGTTTTTTCTGGAGGGTGATGATGTCATATCTCCACCATAGATTAAAATAACGGAAGTTTAAAAAAGATGAGAGGAGATGTCTTGACTAATTACAATGTTTACGTAAAAAGGAATAGTAAGATGTGTCATGGTCTTTCTGGAAAAGAATGGTCACATAAGGAAGTGTGAAAAAGAGCTATCGTTAGCTTATAGTTTGCTAAACTACATAGCCGCCCAAGGTGAGCCCAAACCAACATAGGTAAGCTCTAAGCAGCCTCACTATGATTTGAACTGGACCTTGCTCCGTACATCCACCACTATCACCTTTGGCAACCGAGAAAGATCTTTTTGCCAACCTAAAAGCTAGGTGGGTGAAGGTCCCGTATGCATCGTTGCACCATACGTTTTCAAAAAAAAAAGTGAAAATCCAGATTGTCAGTGTGTTAGAATTTGGACGGCCAAAACTGATCCACCATGATGTCTAAAGCTCACTAATTCCGCAAATGTCACGTACCACAGAACAGTCTGTAATCGATGGTTCATTATTGATGGATGGTCAAAATACTTAGTGATAGGACTTGCCAACTTGAGAGATTTGGCCATGCCCTCCGCCTTTGTTGACCCTGATTACAATGGACGGACCGAGAGAGGCCATGGGTGGGTACTGAGCTGCCATGCGACCAAGCTGACATGAACCTGTTTCGCGCATGCACAACCATCACTTTGGGAGACGGCTGCAAGGCACTTTTTAGGCATGACAACTGGAGTGGAAGGGGCCCTCTAACGCTACTTATGTCGGAGCTTTAGAAAATCTCTTCAAGAAAAAGTAGGACGGTGGATCATGAGTTGACAAATGATAACTGGATCAGAGAAGTCGCTAGCCTTCGATCCCTGCAACAACTGGGGGAGTTTGTCACTCTGTGGGGATGGATCAGTCAGACAACTCCGTTGCCATATCAGGACGACACAATCTCCTGGAACCTGACCACTAACGGAGCCTACTCTTCCACATTGGCCTATGCGACGCAGTTCTTTGCCTCACACCCGAGATTTGACTCTTCAAAGGTCTAGTCCACTTATGGTGAGCCCAAGTGCAAATTCTTCGTGTGGCTAGTTCCGCATGGTAGAATCCTCACCGAAGATATGTTGGCTATTCGTGGCTGGCCACATGACCCAAGGTGTCAGCTATGTCTTCAGCAACCAGAAACGGTGACCCACCTTTGCAAGGATTATCCCTTCACAGTCGTTGTTTGGAACCAGGTAAACACCTGGACAAACGAGGGCATTGTTGTGTCAGGTTTGTTTCTTGAGCCAGACGTTTTTTCTGACTGGTGGGACAAGATATGCTAATAAACGAGCCATCCCAAGTGCGGTGTCGACGGAGCGGTAGGATCATCTACACACTTTGGGCTATATGGAAAGAGAGGAAGAGACGTGTTTTCACGGGTCAGCGGATGACTCATCGCGAGGTTGCTTTATTGGCTTTCGAGGCCATTAAGAAAAGGGGTCTGGCTTTCGTTGGGTCCTTGCCATCTGTCGGTATAGGCTGAGTATGTATTGGCTTTTCCTGGTTCTTTTGGGGTTTTGCCACGTTCCGTAAAAACATGCGCCCCCTGTAAATTGTGTTTCTGGTCTCCTTCTATAAGAAAAGGCAGTGCTTCTGCCGGTTCCACAAAAAAATAAATGATGGTTTAAAACTGGTATCTTATTATCATATAGATTCTATGGTTGCAAAGGTCATGCACTCTACCCAACACTATCATCTAACCCACCAGCTCGTCCCCGTCATATAAAACATGCCCTAACACTAAATCTCATCCACCCCCCCCCATGCCCATCACCCACCCTTCATGTCGTACACGTAGATCTCCCACCCTTCGTTTCGCCAAACACCGCCACCTATCTTTTTGTCAAAAGCCACCGTATGGTACGTGGGGATTGAAATCCATATCAGCTTTACTGATCTTCCCGGTGCATCAAGCATAGCATACTAATTTGAAAAGCTCAATGAAATGCCAAGTTCATTTATTTTTCATAGGACTAAGAGGCATGGGGAAGTTTGCACCATCAATGATGGGTAAACCATGAGCAACATAAACATGTACTCATGGAAAAAATAGATATTATGTGGCAGAGCCACCAAACTAGGTTACATGCTTAATTTCTGTTGCTAACACCCTACATGTTTCCTTTTTTGGCTAATAATTCTACTTTAAAAAAATAATTGGTCAACTGAGAAATTATCATTGCTAGTTCTTTATGAACTAATAAAAAAAATTAGTATGTCATTTAGTCACGGTTAGTAGGTCACCCTTCTAGGGGTGCCAATTCACTAATTTTACCCTACCATACCGCTAATAAAATAAAAATAGTTTATCAAACAAACTTATTATAATATAATTAAGAAAACATAGGTATTCAGACCTAGAAAGAAGCAATCTTTGGCAAATTTTTAAGTTGCATAACGATAAGCTATACCAAAAATGAGTCATTAGAGTAGACATAAACCATGCATGCCCTTTCTGACGCTTTATTAATATGTTGGTTCAATGAAACATAAAAGTGCATAGAAGTTATAATAGATATGTTTAGAATGTATCAGCATGAGCTGCGTAGACGAGGTGGTAGCAACATGCATTCGATTGATGTCCTTACAATGTAGTCTTTTATTCCTCCCATGTTCTTGTGGCAAAGATAATGCACGTATGTGCGATCTGGAGTCTTACAATGCGACTAGCTATGGACAAAAGGGTAAATTACTAAATTATAATTGTAGTACTACAAATGACAAAGGACATATATGTGCTATGATTTGGTAGTGATCGGCTAATTAGTTTGGCTCATTAATGACATGATATATAGGTGATGATTTCGTGAGGTTTACTCTCTATCTAAAAAAGGGAGAAAATGGTGGTTATAGTAGAATGTTTATTTTGAAGAGATAGCCCAGTCACGCTTCCTATAATTTAATAAAAAACAACCAATCAGGAGCAGAAGGCTTTTGTAAGTTTCCGACAAGAATGTCGATCAATATATCTTAAATGTAGCTAGTTGTCTTGCATGTAGTCAGGTAAAGAAGCATTGCGGTCACATAGCGCAAGATCAACTGGTGTTTATGTGCAGTTGTCATAGATTAACCAGTCACCACCAATTGCTAGTGTGTCAAATTTCCACGATGAGAACATGTGGCTGGTTATTTTTTGTACAGAGTGAGAGCATGAAGTCTTCACGATCTTGTTGAATTCCTGGTGCCTCCGACTCCTAGGCATGATGTCCAAGATGAAAATACATCATAATATTTCAAGCAAATGGAATACTATTTCTCAGTAGATTTATTAGCAATATTAGAAGAATTATCGATATTTGAATTTTTTTTGTTATGCATCAGAGTATGCGTGTTTGTGTTAGTCTGGTGGTTTGAGAGAAGAGTGGAAACCTGAAAAGAAACATGATGACTGGCTATTTCTTTTATAAACGGTGGAAGTAGCGATTCACATGAACTATTGAATATGACTCCCTCTGTCCCATAATATAAGACTGTTTTTATATCAGTGTAGTATCAAAAAATATCTTAAATTATGGGACAGAGGGAGTAGATACGTTTCCGGCCGGTCTCCTGACCTGGATAGCTGGACCCATGTGCCACCAATGTTATGAGAAAAAAGGCATGTATGTTGAAAGGGATAAATGCCACATCTATGGGTTAATATGTAGGTGATCCGCTCATTAATTCGGTCCACACAGTCAATGTAGCTCATGATTCATGAGATCCTCCGAATGTACTCTCTTTAATGTAATGAAGAGAGCGAAAACGAATGCTAGTTCATTTTCCTATAAAAGAATGTGTGGCTACTATTCTTGAAGGATGGAGATAATTTGGCAAGAGTGTAAATTTGGAGTTCGACAAGCATGTATAGATCCGTGTATGAGATTTGAAAGGTAGCTTGATTGACCAATCCAATATGAGTATTATTAATGTTATGGTGGCAAAGAAGAAGCAGATCAAGGCTTTGTAATCATGGAAACATGCCTTAGGGTCACATGACCTAGGAGTGGCTAGTGTCTATGCGGCCATCAGGGGTTAGCGACCCACCACGTCACCACCATTCACCATCGCCTTGGTCACCATTTCTACTGGCATAGTGATCCCATCGACACGTAAAACATGCAAAGGTTTATTAGAAGAATAGTGTCGAGGTATCCAAACCGTATAAGTTCCTAACACTAAATTCCTATATTCACTCACCTAACCACATACGGCAAAGTCTTATACGGACACATCTCTACTAGTACACGGATGAAAGTAATACTCTAAACCGATTAGGAGATTACTACTAGGACACATCACGTTGCACTTTTACAAGCACATGTGATACTAACTAAGAACTTAAGATTATGTTTGACAATCGCTTTTTGATCTTGACATTATGTCTTCTCTGCTCTTGATCTTCGCTCGTTGATAATTTATCCCTTGTCGACTCATCCGCTATCACCACGACAAGTTAAGTTGTTGGCTAGATTATTGGCAACAATTTCCCCAACAACATAGACTTGGCGAATTTACATATCACCTTAAATATGCCTTGAATTATCAAGCCTCACTAGCAACCTTGTGGAACACACCATCCGGTGGACTAAACCATCCATCCTAGCTAGATATTTGATCAATAACATCAAATCCCACCGAACACGCGCACATAAAAAACTTTGTACAAGGGCACACGTTGTGTCCTTCCTTTTCTCCTCTCTTTATTTAGTTTCTCTTTTTCTCCCTACCCCAATACAACATTGCAGCCCTTATGCGCGTGTATATATATACATGCATCCACGGCCAGCAACAAAAATCCTAATTTGACAAGAATAAAACCTGAGCCGACATATATAACCACAAGCTAACCTACACACGTATTCTACTATCGGACACATCAAGAACAAGTAGTTCTAGACTACTAATCCTACACGTTAGGCTAGTCATAGTGGGGAGTAACTTAGACTAGTAACATACATATGTTACTAGTCCATGTTACCACCTTCATAGTGGGAAGTGTCATAGGTGTAGTAACATTCATATCTTCATTTATTGCTTTGTAGACTCATTTTGTATTGAAAACCGCTATGTGATGGTAACATATTATGTTACTCTATTTGTCTCTCTCCTCTTTAATTACATGACACGTCATCTTTTTTGCTTATGTGGCATCTATGTTACTATTTATGTTACTCCCACTATGACTAGCCTTACACAACCTAGCTAATCAAGATTACACAATGTCTAGATGGACGTGTTAGTACTTCACTAACACACAGACTACAAACTCAAGATTACTACTAACAATCTCTCCTTAATCTTGAAGATTTGTCTTCCATGCTACTCCGACCTTGATTCATTGACAATGCATCCATTGTCAACTCATACATCTTGCAGCACGACAAGTGAAATTGTTGGTTACTCGTCTAAAAAATATGTGTCCCAATAAGTTAGTGGGCATCATGAACATGTATGGAGCATGGGGACCAACTAGTCTATGGCCGTCCGTAATGCAATAGCAGAACACAACAAGGCACAAAAACAAATATCACTACTAGGGAAAAGCCTATACACAGAGGTATAGCAATAGCGCAGGTTAAAATAGGGCGCTACTGCTAATTTGTAGTAGCGCGTTCAAGCAAAGCGCGCTATAGCTCAAACGTTAGCAGTAGCACGTGTCCGAAAACAAGCACTACCACTATAATTCCCACGGCTTAGCCGATAGGCTACACATAGTAGTAGCGATCCATATAGAACCGCGCTACTGCTAAAGGATATAAAATTAAATGGAAAGCAAATAGAAAGGTAATTGAACATGAAAGAAATAGAATAAGGTGAAAGGAAAAAAATGTGAAGAAAAATAAATGAAAAAGGGAAAAAAGAAAAAGGAGTAGCAGTAGTGTGTATACCAGAACGCGCTCTAGCTAACGTAGCAGTAGCGTGCTTTCTGGAACGCGCAACTGCTACTTCTGAATTAACCACCCGCCCCGGCTCAAAATTTGGCTAAGTCCTCCATTCCCCCCCTTTCCCCTACTCCTCTGTCGCCGCCGCCCGAGCCTGCCTTCACCGCCGCCGCCACCCCTCAACCTCAGCGCCGCCGCCCGCCGCCGCTCTCGACCTCATCGTCGCCGCCCTTGACCTCACTGCCGCCGGCGTCGACCTCACCGCCGCCGCCCGAGCCCGCCCAGCACCGCCGCCTCCCGATCCTGAGCCCGCCCTCGCTGCCCCTGCCTCTCCGTCGCCGAGCACCTCCCCGCCACCGTCTCTCCCCTCTCTGTAAGCCCCCACCCCTCCCCACCCCCTTTCTCTCTGCTTAATTAGTTAGTACTAGATGTTTTTTAGTAGTAGTAGATGTTAATTTAGGGTTCACAGATAATGATTTTTAGTAGTTGAACTAGTTTAGTTTTAGTTGGACTAGTTTAGTAAGTAAATTAATAAACTAGTTGAACTAGTTGAATTAATAGAACTAATGTATTTTTGGTAAGTAAATTAATAAACTAGTTGAACTAGTTTAGTTTTAGTTGAACTTGTTTAGTAAGTAAATTAATATAACTAGTTGAACTACTTTATTTTTAGAAAGAAGTAGTTTTTTCTATATTTAGTAAGAACTAGTTGAATTAATAGAACTAATTGAACATGTCATATTTGTTCTTATTTTTTAGTTTAAGCAATTATTCGGGATGTATTAGTGATAACTTATAGGGTTTTTGCTTTTGCAGAAATCAAGGAGCCCCTCCATCATCCCCGCCGTCGTCCCCGTCACCGACCCCCTCCGACCTCGAGGTGAGACCTGCCAAATCTCCATGTATATCTTGTGTTGCTCATATAGGATATGTGGTTTCCAAGTGGCCGGTCATTTTCAGGTTACACCTCCGAGTGGCCTATGTTTTGCCGGAGTGTTGATTAATTTCCATTCCGGCAAATTTCAGGCGCTCGATATGTCCTTTTTTAGCAAAGGTCATGCCAGATTTTTCCGTGAATTCTGGCATGACTTGTGCTAGAATATGTAAAAGTTTAATCTTTGAATTATGAACGTAGGAAATGTCGTACTCGGACGACGACAGTCTCCCAGGGAGTGCAGCTGGTGCCACGATGATCGAGGTATGTGCGACAGGTTCGTTGAGCTGGACGAAGATCGGTGCTTCAACATTAAACTAGAGGAGACATTTGATGTTAAAACGGTACGCAACAACGACAAGTGTTTTTTTCGTAATTAAGCACGACTTCAACTATTTCAACGTCTAACTTTCATCTTTTACAATTCGACTAGTTTATCCCATGCCATGCAAGAAGCTATGTCTTGAAGAGGATGAGTTTTGAAGACCATGAAAATTTTGAAATAAAGAAAATACACCTAAGGACCCATCATGATATGGATTTTGAAGTAAATCCATGCAATGCTCAGAGCATAACCCATTTTGGTTGCCAAAATTGGGAAGCACTTTGCAAAATGTATGGTTTTTATGAGGGTATGATTGTCACCATGGATCTTGGTGATCCTGACATTGAGCAAGACAATATGCACATTTGGGTCCTTGTTGATACGCTTCTGATTCTACCGCAATGTGAGTTTCTCAAACATAGTTATTAACTAATTTATATTGTTTATTTCAAAATAGTTGATAGCTTATTTCCGTTGACAGCTTATTTTGATTCTTCAAAGAATGTGCGGAAGATGGTAGACAAAACCCACTACACTGATGGCTCCGAATTAACTTATAAGGAGAAAAGTCGTCTGATCGCTTATTGTACTTATCTTGAGGATTATAATACCTATTATGGAACTCCTCCAAATTATGGTGAATACGTCCCACTAGTGCACGTGTTGAACCACGGTAACTTCTATGGAGATACCCTGGTAAGATTTTTTACTATTACAACATCTGTGCATCTTTTGCATACTTCTAAAACTAGTACATCATTGCTAACTACGAAGTTATTACTATATTTTTCAACAGAAAATCCCGATGGATTGTGTGCCTCATCTGATGTATCTAAATGGTCGCCTTAGAGTTCTGAACATACTACTAGGTCAATCTAGGGAGCTCACCTGTGCATATCGGATTTCTAAAACCGGTCATCACATGCTCATCAAAGAATGGAAAAAATGTTTGGACATTCGCAAGGAGGTTCTTGGAAGTAACATTAAGTGAAAGGCAAGAATTGGAGACAGGATAATCTTCATTCTCCATAATGGAGAGTCAGGGGCTATCTTGTTTTTTGCTATTTTACCTTAGAGAATGTAGTAAGTCCTAATAGAATGTAGTAGGTCCTATGAGATACAATATGTTTATTATGTGGTACAATGTGGTAGAATTGATGATGAGGAGTACTTGTGATTACGACTAGTGACCAATTTGCTATGTGATGTCGTTGATGAAAACGATGATCTTGAGGAGGTGTTATATGACAATGATGTATTATGATGATAAGTTGTTAATGATATGATGATGCTGATGATATTTATTATATCATTGGGTGAAAGAACCGCGGATTAGTTTCAAGTGAATGTCCATCCACTTGAAACTAGTCCACGGTTCTTTCACCCCGTGATGTAATAACTCATTATGATGTAAAAACAATCTCTAAATTCCGGTTATATGAAAACTTGTGTAAAGATGTATGAATACAACATCAAATAAAAAATAAATAAAATATGAAATAGTAGTATTAGCGCCGGAAGGGAGAGGCGCTAGTACTAATTACCAGTAGCGCTCCTCCGGGAAATCGCTACTACTAAGTCGATTTAGCAGTAGCGTGGGTTGAGGCACGCTACTGCTAAGCTTTAGCTATAGCGCCGTACCAGTAGCGCTCCAGCCCGCGCTACTGATAGGCCTAAAACCCTCGCTGCTGCTAGGCTTTTCCCTAGTAGTGTATGCTAGAGTTTTAGTTAAGAAGAGTTCAGCAAGTGGACCTATAGATCAGTATATTTTTAGTTGAAAGGTACGTAGCTCGATAACCAAACAACACGATCATCATATAGTGAAGAAGCAACACACGTGTGCAAATAGCAAGTCACCACCAATTGCTAGTGTGTCAAATTTTCAATGATGAGAGCATGTGGGTGGTGATTTTTTGCACATATAGCTGGTGAATGAACTTTATTTTTTGAACCATCTAGAAGAATTGCATGTATTTATAATAAAGTTATGACAAAATGTAAACGATCGCAATACACCAAAAATGAACAAAATCACAAACAACCACACAAGATACAAAAAGACCAGTACTACCACATGGCAACCCAAGAAATGAACCATCTAATGCAACTAGAAGTGAATCCTACTCGCTAGCATCAGCTTCAACTTGCTCGTTGCTTCAGAGTATAGGTGTTTTGAATGTTGTCCGAGTATATTAGTCTGAGGGAAGCGTGTATACTTGAGAAGAAACATGATGAATGGGTCTTCTTTTATTTATGGTGGAAGTTGCGATTCACATGAAGTCCCCATATTAGCTACATTACTGATGAGGGTGCCTTCCTTGATACTCTTGTGACGTGGGGTAGCTTGACCCATGTGGCATCAATGTTAAGAGCAAAAAGTCAAACACGTTAAAAGGACAAAAAGGAACAAGTGCGACATAAATAGGTAAATTGTAGGTGTGAAGCTCATTAATTTGGTTCATGCAAGGATTGTAGCTCATCATTCATGAGATCCAATTAGCTATACTCTCTAAGTTGATCATTATGGAGTGCGTTACAAAGCCCGTTTATTTTGGAGTTGATTAATAGGAGTTTTAATAAGTACTAGAAGATACCCCGCGCGTTGCTACGAGATGTTTGGTTAGAGAATGCATCAAGGTTAAATGAGATTACTATGTAACATTTGAATAGCTCGTTAGCTTGAGCAACCAAAAAAATAAGCTATGACTCGTCGACTATCAACTTTTTTAGTTTACCTTGTTCAAAATAATAGTTTGCATCTATAATGAAGAATTCAAGTAGGTTTGTTTGTTCTCTATTTTTTCTCCTTTGAAATATATGTGAACCAAATCCATACATAATATCACTGGTTGAAAATTGTGTCTTGTCTATCTGGTTGTGGCTCAAAAATATAGTACAACATCTTAATAAATAATGAAGAACATGGCCGATATGCTTCTTTCTGCATGCACTCAAATAAGTTGAGTATCTTCACAATTAACATGAATACAGGAAGAAAAGAATAGTTAAGGACAAACATAGCGTGCAAGTTTGGAAACAAACAGCACATGAAGTGATAAAATATGTGCACTTTCAAATATGAAGTGACACTATAGAAGAAAGTAGTATGACACTCTCACCACAGAACTACCTACAAACATTTGCATGAAGTGACTAAGACAACATTAGAACAACTACAGTATAAATCTATTAGCTTCAATAACATCCACGTGTGAATCCCACAATCAATTTTTTTCCTTTGGTCATGTGTGCTTGCATAAGTGGTTCATATATATGCTCGAACAAACATAGATACCCCACCTGATGAGTGATCACCCGTATCGAACTTGCGGTTCCCCTTTATAAAAAAAACTAGCAACTCCTAATTTTAAAGTGCTCACATGCTTTTTAGATACAAATCAATGTAATATATTGAGAATTCTCAATATGACCTTTATTTAGGTGGTATAATTTTCCACAAAGCTTGTGTGCTTTATAGTGTCTTTAAAAATAGTCTGAGAATGACTACAAACATATGTGTAATTAATTAACTAAAGAACAACCCAAAAAACACTACACTATTTAAAAGAAGGGACAATCCCCTTTTGTAGAATATAACAATGTAATTCTAGTTATTCCTGGGCAAGCACTATGCGATGTTCAATCTGATTCCTCCTGCACAGAATATACAATGCAATATTCATCATCAACGGTCCAACGATTTGATTTCTTAGAGAGATGAACTTAATTTCATATGATTACCAATCATGCAAACAAGAAATTAACCACTTGATAATAGATAATCCATAACAAGTTGCATCACTTTAACACATATTGATATGTAATTAACTTTCCACTGCATATCTAAGTCCATCCTTGTTGGCGCTATGTAATTTTCCCCCAATCCAATTCACGTCCCCCCCTTTCTATGAAGAATGTAACCTGACTTTAGTTTCTTCATATTTAAGCATATGGTTATGTGGTTGAGCAATCATTTCTCTGTACCCAATCAATATAGGAAAGAGAGCAACATATTATTCCACCAGTTTTGTAGGAGAATAAGGCGGCTGCGCATGGGACGATGCGTCAAAGGAATTGTAATCATCCATTTGTTTATCCACATACCTAGTAATGCAAGCATACGAGCCCTCCTGCAAAATGATTTGCTTTCTTTTTAGCTAGGTGCGCATACATTTGTGATTTCAAATTTATTGCTTCCCTTGTAGGTCGATGATGTCATTTCCCACATGGGCAAGTTGCAGCTCATCAATCCTTTCTCTCCCGCCCAGAACACTGCCTCTACTCCTGTTCTTCTCGGTTGCTCTGCTTTTCGTTTCTATGTTGATTTCAATCAGTCTTCTCAGCTATTGGAACTGAAAGCTACTTGTGATAGTGTGTGAGAGGACGTCAATTTGATTAGAGCATCCATGTATTTGTTGATGGATGTGCGATAGGAAGAAGATCCTAGTTCTCCATGAAATTTTGACTGCAGATGCTTTAATTAGTCGGTCTCCATAGCTGCTTGCTTGTACTTTTGCTCTACCTTCTTTCTTCTTGTGTCATACAATCAAGTGAAAGATAGTATTATGAAACCACAACCGAGTCCCCATTTCTTCTCATCTTGTTATGTGGATGTGTGTGGCTTCACTTTCTTTTTTCTTGTCACACTCAGTCCTCCTTGTCTCAAGACTTGAAGTTGGTGTTGTTGCTGAGTGCTCACTTATTAATTTTAGTTATTCGTATGTCAGGATGTGCTTTAATTTCTTTTGCTGACAAGTGGCACATATATTTGTGATGTCATATTTGTTGCTTTTCCTAGAGGTTAATGACGTCATGTACATATGATGAAATAAATAAATAATTTTAAAACAAGATTAATTTTTCGAATGAATTACAGTGTTCTGTAAAAAATGGTGATGCTTGTCATGGTCTTCCCTAGAGAGCATGTTCAATGAATAAACTGTGGTCACAGATGTTTCATGTCTTACGTTCTCATTTCATGAGCCATTACCAAATCTTGTGGACTGATAGACCGATTTATTTCCTGGAAAATCATTGGGATGAACACGCAATAAACGCAACCTACTAGTAGTTGAATTTGCTCAATTAGACAAAACTAGCCAAAATCATCCCGAGTGAGCTCTAAACAACCCTAAGTTGACTTGTAATAGACCTAGTTTCAGACATCCATGATCATGACTCATGACCATGAGAGAATACAAAGGTACTCCGTTGCAGCTCAACTGTTGGGTGGACAATTGTCCCCATCCTCACCGATGACCATTAATTTTTCAAAAATGTCATTTGAAAGACTAGATTGTTAGGCATATAGACGACGAAAACTAGTCCACCACGGTGTCCAAAGCTAATTCATTTCATGAAGATCCACTACTTTAGAATAGTCTATCTATGGGGGTCCATCGGATGACTAAAACATTAGTGATAATATTCAACATAAAAGGAGATGTCTTATGGGTGATTTTGGTACATTCATTTGTGGAAGATACTTCTTCCATCCTAATCCATATGGCGTTCTCATTTTCTAGGATTCAACTTTGAACATCAATTATAGATATAAATAATATCCGAGTAATGTGCATTATATTGAAATGTGTGGCTTAACTGCCACAAAAATTACACCATTGAATTTGTACTTGAAAAATGGTTTAAGTTTTGTAGCACATAATATATCTTTAATTCTTCAAACTGATGGTCAAAGTATGGGGTGAAGGTGGCCCCAGGGAACCTGTCATAGAGACAGTAGCCCCGTGGTTGGAGAAAATATTCTGTAGAACAACGACAGAGGGACCATGGTGGGCAAGACGGGAGCACTTGTAGGAGGAAGATGAGGAAAAAAAGGAAAGAGAGCACCTCACCGTCACCGGACGCCGCCATCAAACGGCTCCTCCAGCGGAGGCATGGGAATTGGGTTGCGGTAGACGGCATCTTTTGGGTGGTTGTGGGGACACCTCCAGATTCACCTACAACATGCTTTGGAGTATGTCTTAGATATGTTGTTTCCACTTTGCCACATGGTTTTATGTATATTTCAAAATATTGTGAAAGCATGAATCTTTCTATATGTATTAATCTCTTACAAGCTTTAATTAGGTGATATAGGTTTTCACAGATTACACATTATGATAGCACTAATAGTTTCTCGTAAAGAATAATGGTTAGAACATGTATAATTAACCAACTAGGAAATAGATAAAAAACACTAGCTATTTTAAGGAAATCATTGGGCTGAGTTTGATTCAATTTTAGAAAACTTAAAGGAAATCTCCATTAAGAAATTGGGCCGCTTCATTTTTCCTGGTGAAATGGTCATATTTCCCTAGGTTTTATACTCGATATCTTGCACGAAAAACTAAAATTGAACTTGGAGATAGTTTTGAGAATTTAATCCCTGATCGAGCTTCTTTCAAATACAGAAAGCATATACATCCTGTGAACAGTTGTCTACTTAATTAGATGAGTGTCCCTATTAAAAGTATTTTCCTTTTGTCATGTGTGCTGGCAAAAGTACATGTGTAGAACTAGTGAACTTCTCAGTACTAACCATCAGATCATATAGCAAAACATAGATACTCCATCAGAACAGTGATCACCCTTATCCCAGTAGTGCTAGTGATTCCATCATTTTAATAGTCCTCACATGCTTCTTTTGTGACAGTTAATTTGGTGATATACCTATCAATAAAGTGTGCATTATGTTGGTGCAAAAAGAAAAAACTCATTGGGGAATAGCTGCAGAAGTTAGTGTGGTTAATTAAAGGAAAAAGAGCTCGAAAAGCACTACACTATTTAAACTAAGGGACAACTTCCCTTTTGCAGAATATTAGTACAGACTTTTCTAGTGTGGCCCGGTCGATTGCTACTCAAATTTGATCCTATTCCTCCTGCACAGAATATACAAAGGAAATCTCCATCATGGAAAATCCAATTGTTCCATCTCACACAAACATGATCTTATTTACATGGGATTACTGGTCAAGATCTTGAGCAAGTAATCCAGAAATTAACTACTTGATACTACATAACCCATAACAAGTGCCATCAGTCTCCAATAATTCGAACTTTCGGTGGATAAGCACCTTCACAGATTGAGATCTAGTTAACTGGTTGGTGCATACCCATACATCCATCCTTGTTGGCACCCTGCAATTTGTCTCCAGTCCAATTCTGGTCCCCTACCAAGAATCTACCTTCCCACTGGTTTCTTCTTGTTTAAGCATATATCGGGTGGTTGGTCAATCATTTCGCCACATCCAGTTAGAAGAGGACGGAGAGTAGCAGATTCCACTAGGCTTGTAAGAAAATAAAGGCAGCGGCATATGGAGTGTAGTAGTAATGGACAAGTTAATATCCGTTTGCTTTTCCATATATACCTAGTAATGCACTTATATACACCCACGTGACAAATGATGTGATTTCCTTTCTATTTCCTGCCAAGTGGTTGATACATTTATGACGTCAAATTTGTATATTGTCTTGAATTTTCACGACGTCATCTCCCAGTTGAACTTTAAGATGAGTTAATTAAATGTTAATTAAACACAATTTGTTTTAGGGAAACTAAGTTCTTTACTTATGCAAAGTTCCCAGAAATTTGTAAGGATATAATCTGTAAAATACAATCCGGCGGAGCACTGTACGAAACTAAACTACCATCAACGCAGAGTCCCTCACTTGGTGCATAGTTAGAAGCACTATTAGCTGATCCCTAACCCAACTCACCTTAGCTTCCCAAAACTTCCTAATCATCCATACTATTCGGGAGGCATGCTGCACCAAAGATCATTTGCAATGTCATGCTAGCATGATGCAACTGAAATGTGAATACTAGTAACTAATGACCATCCAAATGAAACTCACCGTGTCCGCTTTACCAATCTGGGGCATCGTTGGAGGGGTTTGTCTGTTTTTCTCGCACACGGGCTGCACATTTTTTTTTCACGAGTCGGTCATATTAGTTAATGAAATGAACATTACATGCATGATTTGGCCAATATGCAGGAGAAACTTACCACGAGGAGATCGTATAGGGCCCGGTGAGACGCGTCATTCCGGTTGCTCTCCGCCTGCAATAGACTTGTCGTTCTCTCCTCCAAGTCCCTCTCCCTCTGCGCCGCTTGCCCGTTTGCCTCCGCTAGAAGCTATTGGGCCCTGGCCTCGATGGCGAGCCCCATTGGCCGTGGACGAGGCCTTATCTCAGGATCGGAGCTCGTCTGGCGCTTCTTGACCTGCGGGAGAGTTCTAGGACAAATTATGAGTCCATCTCCATTGGCTACCGAGCCATGGTACCTCCCGTTACCAGATAGCATCATGATATCTGGATCAAAAGGACTCTGGCTCGGGTTGAAGTCCCCCCCCCTTCCACATCTTCCCAATGTCTCTGTACCTCACGAGCTTGTTGTGGGAGGAGATGTTGGTGAAGCTCTCTTGATGATCGAGGTCATCCTCAGAGAATGCCTTGGCCTTCTGGTACGAGGTAGTATGGGCCATGGCATAGAGGTCGTAAGCGGTGGCACGTCATTCTTGTTGTGTCGCGCCTAAAAGAGAGGAACAAAATATTAGTTCAGGGTCAAGCTAGCATGAAGAATGAAATCGCATGAATCGTGAAGCAAACCACATACCTAGTGATCCCCGTACTCAAACAGGTTGGAGGTCCCTTGATGGTGTGGCACACCTTTCATTTGGGCATGCTTATCCCTGGCCTTGTTGTGGATGGCTAGCCATTGGGGAGAGCACCACTCATCCACCAACGCCTCCCAACAGTCCATCCTATCCGCACACCATCTTGGGGGCACCTAAGTTAGACAAAGAGAAATTTCAGTGCTACGCCTACGAATCAAATCAAGGAAACTAAGTACAAGGACTTAAGAATAGGTAATTTCCTTCATGTACTTCTCCTTACTCAGATACTTGGCGCGACACTTCTTCTTGGCCCTCCTAATGTTAGTCGAGGCGTAGTAGTCTCGAACGGTCTCTGGAAGGCCGAAGAGCACCTTTTTAGGGAGGTGCCGGGGGTCGGGGTGTCGTGTCGGGTGTCGGGGTGTCGGGTCGGGGGTCGGGGTGTCGGTGGTGTCGTGTCGGGGTC
>LT934116.1:38320731-38346124 GCA_900231445.1 Triticum turgidum subsp. durum | reverse complement strand
GGGGCGGCGGGCACGGTGACGGCGGGCACGGGGGTGGCGCGGTTGAGGTGAGGGGAGAGAGAGAGGGGTGGGGCGCGGGGCCGACCGTTTTTAGCTTGTTTGAATTTCTTTGCCGTCTGCTAGCAGGCGACAAAGAAAGTGGCCGTTAGGTGGTTCTCGTTACTGGGTGACCCTCCCTCTTTGCCGTCTGCTAGCAGACAACAAAGCTTCTATGTCATCTGCTAGCAGACGATAAAGAGCTGGCTGACGGTAAACATTATCTTTGCCGTAAGCTCTTTCTTTTGCCGTCAGTTTTTTGTAAGCTGATGGCAAAGACCTTCTTTGTCGTCAGCTAGCATATGGCAAAGAGCCGGCTGACGGCAAAGATCCTAATTCCAGTAGTGATATGTACATATATTTTGCTACCTACATGTTGATATGACTGTATGCAGATGACCTATTTGCAGTCAATACTCAGTAGCAAGTATGTATTGTAGTATGTAGCCACCATTTATTTCATCAGTATTACATACAGATGTGCATGTCTGTTCATAACAAAAGTTTGTGTATTTGCTTTCATTCTAGTACATACGTAATTGTATGTAAAAATAGTAGAACCTCAAGTAGTCCAAAAGTGTTAAACTTGTGACTTATCAGTAAACAAGACATTCATCCAGTCAAAAATAAATTTATTGTAAAGTTATGTTTTCTAAGCTATCTTCCATGTAAAATAAAAATTTACAATGATGAAAGTTAACAACCTCTTCATTTGGGTGGAAAACCAAGTATATATCATGCATTGCAAATATTCATGGACTCTATCAATGAGGAAATGATAGAAATCAAGGTTACCATGTAAAAGCTATTCTTCTTCCCTTAAAAACCTTCACGTAAGAAATCAGTGGAAGTGAGCCTGTTCCTACAATTCAACACATTATTTTATTTTCAGTACCAATCAACACAATGAGAAAACCTTATATAAGTTACTAATAATAGTTAAGGTCACTAAATTACCTCTAACATGGTCAATAGGGAAAGACATGATGTCAAACACACGTGCTATACCCCGGGACGTTTATGTTCCCTTGTTTTGAACGCTTGTCGTATACCTCAATTTGGAAGAAGAATCTATGTTTTAACCCCGAAGAACCAGTCCAAACATATCGGAGCAATGTGTTCGACAAGGTAACAACATAAAAACATCGTCATAGCCATGTATAACCAACTCAGGTCAGACCTAGGCTTTCACCACCAGAGCTTGAGACCGGGTGCTTGAGTAGGACCATCATCAATGTGAATCATGTGTTGTCGCCACCACTTTTCCGCGATCCACGCCACAACATGCAATCTGCCGCCGCCGCACAACCACCCATCTATGTCAAGCCATCGTACATACTTTGTACCTCACCATGAAGTCAACCACCAGATCTAGCGGAAGGAATACTCATGAAGACCTTTCGGTGGCCACCATCCACCGCCAGTCCGACATGGAGCACCACAATGGGTGCTAGCAGCGCCACCTACAAACTGGACGGCGACCCGAAATCTTACACCAAATTTTGTTAGGAGCAACTATGGATTGCGCTCCTTTCCATGGGAGGGGCGAGATGGTCCTTGTAGATTGGCCATCCTAGCATCATCCACCCCAGCTTAGGCCAGCGAGTAGACGAACGGCGGCGGACGAGTAGTGCTCGGTGGTGCCACATCTGGCTAGTGTTGAAGAAGCTTTAGGGGGAGGGGTGGCGGAAGAAGACGGCCCAGCTAGCTGCCAGCTGTCGCACGGGGCTTTGCCTGGCTGGTGGTGACCGGGAAGAGGAATGTGGAGGAGGTTGTCTGGCGACTGAAGATGGAGCTGCCGCCCGCGTCGCATAGGAACAGTAATGCGGGGTCCTTTGGGTGTTTTCTTATGATACAAGTGCATGTATAGATCCACATATGAGATTTGAAATGTAGAGCTCCAAAGCCTTCAACTCTCTTGGGGGGCCTGCCTCCCTCTATTCCCCAATTCATATGATTGATTCTGTTGGGGGCACCAGCCCAACGCATAAATTAATACTACCTCCACAATTGTGTGTCAAAGTTGAAACTTGGAAACTGTCTTCTAGCCCAAATGGTTATACACATGTGTCAATAGTGGGGCATACCGAATTTATCTGGACCTAAACAACAACATCAACCGTGCAGGGAAGTTACATGTTCTTTCATGTCTTGATGAACATCATCTGGAGCTCTTCTTGCTAATTTCCTGGTGCCTTTGACTCCTACTGATGAGGCCAGGAAGAAATTACATCTCAACATTTCTTGAAAGTATACCACTGATTAATTAAAAGAATATAAGTTCTAGATATTCCCATCCGATCTCATACCAAAAGCACTTGAGAAACCATTGTCGGGTGCATAGCTAGTGGTAGAGAACTCCCATCATGCATTAGAATATGGTTTTTGTTGACGTTGTGTTGAACGTTTATTTATGTGAGACAAGAGCGGAGACTTGCGAGGGGAAGGGGTTGAGAAGTGCTCCTTTTAAGGACAACTGAGGTAGCAATTAAAATGAGGTCCCAAATGTTAGGTATAATGACTGCTTTGTTGTTTTATGACCTATTGCTAGATTACCCATGTGGCATCGATGCTATGAGTAGAAGGACAAGCGCATTCCAACATGTTAAATGCCATCTGCATGGGTGAATTCAAGGGTGGTTAGCATAGTAACTTTCTTTGTATAGGACATTATAACTTATAAAAAGGCCCCCTCCCAGACAACAAAAATACACTCTCTAATCCAACAAACATAAATAAACAAATATGCTCAAAAGATAAACAAAGACTAGTTTATTTTTTACAAAAATAGTTGGTTACCATGTTTCATGGACAAAATCATATGTATTATGAAAATAGCCACATATGCCAATAAATAGTTGACAACAACATTGTATAGCTTGATTGCTAAATGAATTTTGACAACATACCTTGACCCTCTAAAACATCATAGGCCATACCGCCATATTTTTGTTAGAAGTATTGAAAACGGACTAGTCGGTCATTGTTTAATAACTTCCAAAAGGTGGAGTACGTAGGCTGCAGCGGCATTTCTTTAGGATACACTCATGCTAGGTGTCCTTGCACAGGTTAATTTTACAGACATGAGGACATACTTGGTGACCTTATGGCCTAAAACGCCTAGAGCATGCCTACAATCTCCGGGTGTTAGCCAGCCACCGCCATGTGTCATCTACTTTGTCACCATGTATATGTGCTTACCGATCCTGCCTGCACATAAAACTTGTCATGGTCTATGAGAAGACAGTGTCATAAAAAATAAACTAGATATAGAAAGAACACACTACAGGACATCGCCATAAGGGCAATCACAAGTAAATCAATCTTATCATTCAACAAAGTTGATACAACCGAACAAGAATTCAATCTCTAGCTTTTGCATACGAGAATTCACACAACCAAAAGCATACAAATTTCATTGCAAAACTATAATTAGCCAATAAAACAAGTGGGAATGGGACAAAACACTAGGGTAGGGAAGTGTCGGCTCTAAGGCGTGAACTCTATCCTTGCTAGATAATCAACTCCCATGCTACAAGAGAACCGGAAATCAAAATTGTGTGTTTAAATCATGAGCGTGGCGCTATACTTGCATTCGATAGGCTTATGGCAATATCGATTGCTTACTCAGGTTGTTTGCGATGACAAGACTAGACCAAACTCTACCTGTCCTGAAAAATTCGTTAACAAAATCAATGTACAGAGAGGTAGAGACTGGCTTGGCAGAGAGCATCCGCAGCAATTAGTCTTGCCTGTCCATGAGGCAACAGGATTAGCAGCTGGGCCCCCTCACAGTTGAGATCAGGGCTGGAGGAGAGAATTTGGGACGGTTACCTGAGTTGGATATACCAGGGCATATATACCCGGGATACTGTCATTTTTCGAGGCATCAACAACACAACTAGTCCAGTAAGAAAAATCCGGCTTAATTAGGTGTCTCTCCTGTAAAAAAAATAGACACTAGTGCGTCACGAAAATCCGATTTATATTTCCAAGCATCTAATATTGTACAAGGCCTAATCCAGCAACTACGAGACAGATAGTTTAGTGTATACCTACTATTAAAAGGAGGTGGTATTCTTGCTTTGGTCTTTTTGATTCGGTCTGTAGTAAAATATTTAGGTGCGTCGCTCGCACTCGCACGTACGCATCGCAAGCGGCTCGTCCAATTCACTCACGCACGAGCAGCACCCGTTTTGCTAGCGTGGCTATTTTTAATTTTATGGCACAGGTCGTCTCAACCTCATCTCAGCCCATGGACCAAGACTGGTGGCCTGGAAACAATATCCACTCATTCTCTGGCTCAGATCTATCTCTCTTCTCGATCTTCTCAAAAAAAATCTATCTCTCCTCTCGCTATTCTTTCTCAACAAAAAAGAAAAAATTGCCTCCCGGTGCCATCTCCTCCACGAGCACGGTGCCCCGCCTCTGGGCTCCAACGGCCGGAGATGCACCACTGCCGCCCATCCCCACACTCCATACAGCCATGCTCGGCTCCATCATCGCTTGCGCGGTCGTGCCCATGGTTTTGGGTACCGCCCGAGAAATTCGGATACCGGGCGGTATCTGCGTTTCTTGCTGGCCCACGAGAAATACCGATCTCGAGCAAAAAATTCGGAATTATTTGAATATTTTGAATTCAAACGCTCAAAATCTATTAATTAACGTAGTTTCTGATTTAATCCAAGAACCTTAGTGTGGTGCAGCGGTAATGATCTGTTTTCCTTGTCCATAGGTAGCTGGTTCGAACCCTCGTACCGTGAAAAAATAAGGACCAATAGAATCAAACTCGCGACCTCAAACACCGCGTAGCGCAAACATAGTTGACCTTCCACTGAGCTACTACCAAGTAGTTCATGATATTTTAATATCTAATTTAAAAGAATTTGAATTCAAAATTCAACTACAAATTCCGAAATTTGTTCGGAATTTCTCGGTAACCGTGGTTACCGAGAATTTCGCCCGCCCACGAGAAAATTTGCCCATTCGGAATCCAAAACCTTGGTCGTGCCTGCCCTCATCGTACAAAGCCGCAACATTGTTGGCTTCAGAGACCACGATACCCAAGCTGAGACGCGGGCATGCTTAGCACTGGCTGGAAGGGGACCGGCGCAGACGTCCTGCTCCTCCCGGCCGAGCTGATCACAGTACCCGCGGTACGACTGATGCCTACTTTGCCGCCTGCTGGAAGGGGACGCACAGACGTCTTAATCCTCTAGGCAAATCTCCTCCATGCCGCAGGCTGAATGGGGACTCGATGGGTGAGTAACTGAGGACAAAGGTAGCTCGAGAGGCAAGGAATGATGGAGCTCTATTATAAAGAAAATGAGACTCGGAGATAAAAGAATTATGGGTTTTTCTGAATTTCTGATGGATAGTAGCAGGGACGGTGAAAATAAATCTGCCCCATGTCCTTTTGAGGGCTACATGAAGGAGCTGAAAACCCCGTTCAAAAAGGGAAGGAACTGAAGCCTGGTCCATCTATGCGACAGAGGGAAACCAACTTTGGCAGTTCTTGTGAATAGTATATCCACTCAAGGTGAGTGTAAGATGTTGCAAATTGCAACACCATATTGATATTTGGTATTCAGTCTAGTAAAAAAAAAACAGTGAGGCACCCGATGAGAATGTGCTTCGAAGACAAGGCCCACGAGACAAGGCCGGAATAGTCTTGTCTAGTACAAACAAGTTGAGGCTCACGATACGCCAAAGCTACCTGCTTGGCACAATAAGGCCGGCAATGGCCCTGGTTACAAGGCTACACCTACACCCTGCGCTTCCGCGAAGCTGATGCTGATCATCGGGAGCACGCTCCCGTGCGTTACCACCACTCCCCAACCACTGTCCACCGACACCACACTGGTAAGGTATTAGCTAGTATCCCTTCACTTCTAAATATAAGTCTTTTTAGAAATTTCACTATAAACCACATATAGATGTATATAGATGCATTTTATAGTATAGGTCCACTCATTTTGCTTCGTATGTAGTTCATAATAAAATCTCTACAAAGACTTAAATTTAGAAACGGAGGAAGTTGTCGTTTAGGATTAGCCAGCATGGGAGCTCATTAATCCCACCTCCCCCAGTCTGAGCACTGCCTCTAATTCTATTGCTCTGATTTTTCTCTGTTTTTTTCCTTTGTCTATGGGTTTCAATCAGTCCTCTCTGCTGCTGAAACTGAAAGGCACCTGGAATAGTGTGTGAGACGAGGAAATGGATTAGTTTCAGAGCCTCCATGTCTTTCCCGTGGATGCGCATTAGACAGAAGGTCGAGCTCCAGGAAGCTTTTGATGGCAGGTGCTTTTATCAGTCAGCCTGCATTGTTGATTGCTTGTATTTTTGCTGTAGCCGCTTTGTGTTAGAATTAATCCGAGGTGCCACTATTGATCATCCTAGGACCAGGCAATCACACGAGCACAACGCCGAGGTTTGTTAATGTGGTTCATCGATATGGCTACATTTTCAGGGCCTGACTATGGGCGTTCCTTCCCGTGTTACCGTCAAAATATGGCACCCTTGACCGCCTAGGTGCCGGCTAGGACTGGACGTACGAGCGAGCTTTCCGGCTTGGCCCGAAACTCGGTACAGCTCGGCCCATTACAGCTCGGCTCGACAGGTTAAATGAGCGGGCCCAATTCTGAAAACATGCCCGATTCGCGAGCGAGCCGAGCCGAGTTTTGGCCGGTCCAGCTCGGTGACTCGTTTGCGGCCCAGCCCAATCCATCGTCAATCTCCATCGCTCGCAGCCTCGCACTCCCTCGTTAGGGCACAAGAGACGCAGAGACAGCGCCGCCTCGCCGCTTTCTCTGCTCTGCCTCCCCCTCACCCCTTTCTCTCCCCTGTGCCGCAAAGCTGGATCGGCGGCGACGAGGGACGCCCCGTTTCCTCACCACTCTGACAGCAACGGGCTCGACGGCAACGGGCGGCGCCACCTCTCCTCACCACAGCAGACGCAGACGGACGCGCCTCCCCTGGTTTCTCGCCGAACGTGACGAGCACGAGCAGGTACCTCCTTCCTTTCCTATCTATAGCCGCAGCTCTCTGAACTAGTACATGTGTGATGGATCAATGGATGGATGGATCGATGGATGTGCTCATGTAGCTGTTCCTTCCCAAACCCTAGCCGTGTCTAAACTAGCATGCATGACGCATCTGATTTATTGATGGATGCATGGATGGATCGATGGATGTAGTCATGTAGATGTAGGGCTAGATGGATGGATCATGGATGGATGTATTATAGTCTGTAGGGCTAGATGTAGCAGATCCGGATGGATGGATCATGGATGGATGGAGTTGTAGAGTAGATTGGATGGATAGATCAAAATTTTCATTGATTCCATGTGTAATTAGTTTTCTGCTGTTGATGATCTACTTGATGTAGCATAGCAGCTTGAAAAAAAATCTACTTGCTTGAAAAATTACATTGACTCCATATGTAATTAGTTTACTGTTGTTGATGATTGACTGTTTGTTGTTTGCTGATGTGTGCAGACGCCTACCGTCGCAACAATGGACAAGGAAAAGGGGAAGGCGGATGGGAAGGAGAAGGAGAAAGAGAGGACCTTGGACTCCATTATGAAGAGCAAGGTGCCGGTCTCGGGGATGCAGAAGGGGAATGGGAAGGGCAATGCAGCAGCTACTACGCGGCTGCCGAGGAAGCTCGCAAATGATTGCAGCAATGCCCCAATCGCTGAGTTGTTGTATAGGGTAAAAAAGAAACCTCCGCCTCGACGTCTCCCTGACCCCGCCGGCGCTGGTGTGTGTGCTGCAATCACCGCTGCCTCCGGCTCCGCAAACTACTATGAGAAGGAGGCTACATCTTCCCAGGTATGTATGTGCCAAATATATATTTGTGCAAGCTCATGTATGTGCTGTTTTTGCTTTTTGAAAGTCAAATTTATGTGTGCCCATGCTCATATGTGCTGTTTTTGGTACCCAAATGTCAAATATATGTGTGTCCAAGCTCATGTGTGTGTTGTTTTTGTGTGCTAGGCAATGGAGCATGATAAGCAAGCAGAGGAGGATCATGAAGAGGTGGAAGAGGACGAGGAGGAGGACGGGGAAGAGCAAGATACTTTGTTTGAGGTGCCGCCCAGGGCTGGTGACAAATCAGATTCAGATGGGTTTGTGGATAGTGAAGAAGAAGCCTTCGAAGGTGATGACATGTCCGAGGATGGTCTAGGCCTTGGTCCTACGCCTCAAGAGCAAGAAACCGTACTTCTTAGTTCGAGTGAGGATGAAGCAAGAAAAGCGCAACGAAAGAGTGCCAAGAAGCGAAGAGGTCAAGCTCCTTCGAGGTTGAGGTCGGCTGTTTGGACCTTCTTTCATAAGGTAGAGGTGCCATCGAAAGAAGGTTTGATGGAGTTGAAGGCACAATGTAATTATTGTGACAATCAATATGCATATGTCCAAGGTGGAAGCACCTCATCCATGGGAAGACATATGGACACATGTAAGAATTATAAGGACAAGGTTAATAGGGATCTCATCCAAGCTACTCTGTTTTTTAGAAAAACCAATGCAACAACAAGTGGTCCAGCTATCCAATGCATTGAGTATGATAAGGACCTCATCAAGGAGGTCATGGCAAAGATGATTTGCGTCCATGAGTACTCATTTAGAATGGTTGAACATAAATGGTTCAACATTCTCATGAAGTGCTTGAATCCAAACTATCAACCTATTGGAAGGAAGGCAATAAGAGCTGAATGCATGAGGGTTTTCAAGAAAGAAAGGGAGTTGCTTCAAGTTGCCCTAAAGGATGTGGACTTCATTAGTCTGACAACCGACTTGTGGACTAGCAACCAGACCATATCATATATGTGTGTGGTTGCACACTTTATAGATAAGGATTGGAAGATGCAAACACGTGTTCTTTCTTTCATAGATTTGGATCCTCCTCACTCCGGGCATGTGATTTCAGATGCTATCTATGAGTGTGTGACTGAATGGAAGATAGAGAAGAAAATTATATCCATCACACTAGACAATGCTTCAAACAATGATGTTGCGGTCAGAGGTTTGAAGGCAAAGTTTGCTGTTCGGAGAGGTATATACTTGCTGTTTTTGTTGTACATATGTTCATATACTTGCTGTTTTGGTTGAATATATGGTCATATTCTTGCTGTTTTTGTAGTACATATGCTTTGTTTGTCCATCACACTAGACAATGCTTCAAATATATGGTTATATGCTTGCTGTTTTTGTTCTACATATGTTCATATACTTGCTATTTTGGTTCAATATATGGTCATATTCTTGCTGTTTTTGTAGTACATATGCTTTGTTTGTCCAAATAATGATATTTTGGTTTAACATGCTCATATGTGTGCTGTTTTGGTTGAATATATTGTCATATGCTTGCTATTTTTTGTAGGTACGGGCTTTGAAGCCAAATATTTCCATGTACGTTGTTGTGCACACATTATCAACTTGGTGGTGCAAGATGGGACAACCATCATGGCCCCTTTGATAGAGAATTTGAGAGAGACGGTTAAGTATTTCAAGAAGTCACCGAGTCGCCTCCACAAGTTTGTTGAGACTTGCAAAATATTGGGTGTTGAGGTTGGCAACCATTTGCATCTTGATTGTGTCACGCGGTGGAGTTCAACGTACCAGATGCTTGATACAGCCTGCCCGTATAGGGAAGCCTTGTCCTCTTATGCAGCTTCAAATGCCAACTATCAATGGGAACCGGAAAAAGAAGAATGGGACAAGTTTGAAGTTATTAAGCCATTGCTCCTCTCTTTATCTCGTGTGACAACTGCGTTTTCAGGGCAATTATATCCCACCTCCAACATATTCTACCCTCACATTGTCAGCATCAAGATTGCTTTGAGAAAAGCCATGGCTCATGATGATGAATGCTACAAGAAAATGGGTGATGCAATGATGGATAAATTTGACAAGTATTGGGATGAGCCGAACAATGTCATGGTGCTTGCTACCATCTTGGACCCAAGGTACAAGATGAGGTATGTTGAGTGGTGCTATCACCAAATGTATGATGTGGGGAAAGCAAATACTGAGAAGAATATTGTGCGCGGAGAGTTGGACACATTGTATGAGAAGTTTGTTGCGAAAAATAAGCAAGCTGGAGAAAGAGCTAGTGGATCATCAGCCAAGAACAATTGCAACACAAGTACCTCGATGCCACTTATGGATTGTGAGTTTCAGTCCTTCTTATCAGCAACTTCATCAACACCATCAAAAAGTGAGCTTAGAAACTATCTAGATGACTTGAATGAGGCAATGGATCCTATGTTCAATCTTCTTGATTGGTGGAGGGTGAATGCACCTAGATACCCCGTATTGGCAATGATGGCAAAGAGGTTCTTGACTGTCCCGGCTACCTCCGTGTCTTCGGAATCAACTTTTAGCACGGGTGGAAGAGTTTTAGGTATGTCTACTTGTTACATTGGATGTTAACTTGTTAACTTGTCATCCTATCTTTGAACTTAGATATGTCTACTTGTGTGGTTTTAGATGACTACAGGAGTTCTTTGAAACCAGAAATGGTGGAAGCCTTGGTGTGCGGTGCTAGTTATATCAAAGGTTCTCACAAGGACTTCAATGTGGTGGTATGACTCCTCTCTTTTCTTCTATGCTTTCTGTCTATTTCTTGTATGTGGCTAACTTCCAAATAATTAGGAGAGAGATGAAGATGAGGAGGACGATGTTGAGAATATCAAGTTGCCCAAGATTGTTGATGTGGGGGATAACAACAATTGGTAACTATTCTTTTGACATGTTTCAGTTTTCATATCTTTACATGATCCCAATATGTTTCCAAATCTGTGTTACATGTAGATAATCGTCATGTTGGTGTTGCTCTTGCTACTTTGAAGATGGATGTCTACATGATCTTGTCATGTGGATTGTTGAGGTCAACGTGATCGTCTCGAGCCATTTCTTTTGTTGTCATGAACTTCGAATTATGTGTTTGTTGTGATGAACTTTGGATTATGTGTTTGTTGTGATGAACTACGGTCCTTGAATGATGTTGTGATGAACTACGGTCCTATTGTTTCGCTGTCAACATTTTCTCAGTTTTTATGTCAATACTTGATGCTTTGCTGTGGAAGCTTTGTGCTATGCAAAAAATTTGGTGTGGCTGTCAATATTTGATGCTTTGCTGTGTAAAGTTCAAAGGAAGTGCTGTCCAAAATTCAATAGATGAAAGCTTATTTTTCATTTCTATGACCTTTTGTTAAAACAATAGATTGCTGAATGTTCCACTTTTAGCAATATAAACTTTTTGTTTTTCAAAATATGGGTTTAATTGCTGCAAAAAAATCAAAACTGGACTATATACAGAGGTTCTATACTTTTGGGGGCAAATGGCTTGCGAGCCGGCTCGGTCTGAGCCGAGCCATAGCTGAAGCGAGCCGAGCCGCCTGAGGTCGGCTCGTTGGCTGAGCGAGCCGAGCCGAGCCGAGCCGCTCCAGAGCGAGCCAAAGCCAGGCTCGGATCAAGCTCGGCTCGGCTCGGCTCGTGTCCAGTCCTAGTGCCGGCACACGCTGCTGGCTCTCCTTGCGTACCTGTGTTATTATGTTGGCATAGCTTACATCTTGTGTCTACCCTGACATTATATAAGAGGTCTAGGATACAAGAGTCCTATGAGGACACTACTTACCATGTTGCACACTGTACGACTCCAAGTCCAACTATAACCTACCTTGCACAGTAATATTTGACACAACTCTAAAAAACTCCACCTTGGCGAATATTCTTCATCATCTTGGAATCATCCATGCATCGAACCTCCATGTACATTGGACTTGAGAGACGCCATGGGTACCGCTGCTACTCCTAGAGACTATGTGACTCCACCCGCAGCTGTAGTCCACTACTAGGAAAAGGGCTATAGATGGGATGAACACTAATGACGCACTGTACATGTGGTGCGCCATTACTAAATACTAATGGCGCACCATGTGTTGGTGCGCCATTAGTGTGCAAATACTAATGGCGCACCACATCCCACGGAGCGCGCGTGGATGTCCCTCTTGTTCTCATGCTCATACATGTGGGGAAAGAACCTCCCTTATAAAGAGGTCCAACTCCCTCTAAACTAGCAATGTGGGACTAAACTTTAGTTCCACCTCTTACCATGCACGAATGGGCTGCATGGGCCTCTAGGATTTTTTAGGAATTTCTGAAACTACTATTTGGCTGGCCCAAAATAGACAAAATTCCAGCAGGCGTTCCCTCTGCCACTACTAGGAAAAGCGCTATAGATGATATGGACACTAATGGCGCACCAGACATGTGGTGCGCCACTACTATATAGCAGTGGCGCACCATGTGTTGGTGCGCCATTAGTGTGATAGACACTAATGGCGCACCACACCCATGGTGTGCCACTAGTAAGAATTTTTTTTCCAAAAATACTAATGGTGCACCAGGGCACAATGCGCCATTACTAGTTTTAACTACTAATGGCGCACCAGCCACCCAGTGCGCGACTACTATAATGTTTTTTTGCAAAACTACTAATGGCGCACCTCCAGCTCGTGCACCATTTGTAGGTGGTGCGTCATTAGTAACCTGGGACCAGCTAGATATTTTGGACAACCACCTACACACTCACTTTCCCCAGTTCATTCTCTCCACCTCTTCCTCCAAGCTTGTCTCGGCTGCCTCCTCCTCCTCACCTGATTTGCATCATAGATTCATCCAAATTAAGTGGTTAAATTACCTTTTTTGATAGATAAGTAAGGGGAAAGCTTTCTTTATGTTGTAGATCTACTTTTTTTCTCCCTCCAACAACGTGCACATGCACTTTTTATGGCCTAGCTAGATCTATGTATGTTTGTGGTGTTGCATATGTTTGTGGTGTTGCATATATGTTTGTGTTTGCAGGTACCGGTATTTGAAATGCGATAGTTGCCAATATTTTGCCGGAATGTTGATTCATTTCCGTTTCGGCGAGAATTTTGGCACTATGCATTCTTTTTGGTCCTATTTTTAGGCAAAGTCATGCCAGATTTTTTCTTGGTTCTAAAATATCGTTTTTCTCTACCCCGCAGGCAACCATGGTCCACACGATGACCGAAGGCATCGTGAATAGGTTTTTGAGCTCCGCGAAGGCCGATATGCTTCAAAAGAACGAGACAGAGATAAGATGTCCGTGTCAAAGATGCAAGCTAAGGAGCCTTATGGACCTGGATTCCGTACAGGTGCGGGACCACTTGCTCTTGCGTGGTTTCATGGATGGCTATCGGTGGCAAGGTGATGAAGATAATTATGAAGTCGTCCATGGGGGCCGGGCAAGAAATGAGGAAAGGCAGCAAGACAACCGCAGTGAGGGCGGGCGAGAAGACGAAGAATCTCCAGGACATGATCACGAAGTAGATTCAGTACACAGTCATCATGTAGAAGATGCTGGACATGATGATCAGGAAGATCCCAGAGCAGACGAAGGGCATGATCATGAAGATGAAGATGCCAGAGCAGACGACGATGGACCATTGATGGGCTGGGTGCAGGACCCTCATATTCAAGAGCTGCTTCTCAAGCAGGCGGATAACGCAAGAGCTGCCGCTCGAGAGAAAGCCAAGCTGGATCAACTGGAGATAGATGCGGTACCTCCATTGTATGAAGGATGCAGGCCTGAGGATACCCGCCTGAAAGTAACGCTCATGGCTCTGGAGATGAAGGTAAAACACAAAATGACCGATGCATGCTTCGACGAGAACATGCCATTCTGGCACGAACGTCTTCCCAAGGGGTACAAGTGCCCGACCAGTTTCGAGGAGGCGAAGAAAATCATGTGTCCTCTGGATTTACCGCACGTGAAATATCATGTGTGCATGAACAATTGCATCATTTATCGGGACGACCACGCGGAGTCTACCATATGTCTGGTGTGCAGCGTCACTCGATACAAGAAGAGGAAGATAGCTCCTCGAAAAGTGGTGTGGTACTTTTCGATCACTCCTCGTCTGCAGCGGTATTTCGCGGACCCTAGGGTAGCAAAGCTCCTGCGTTGGCACGCGGATAGGGAGGAGAAGAAGCGAGAAGATGACGTAAATGATCCGGAGATAAATAAAAAAGACAAGATGCTTAGTCACCCTAAGGATGGGAGCCAGTGGCAAGCATTGAACTTCGAACACCCGGAATTTGGGAAGGATCCATGGAACATCGTGCTGGGCGCGAGCACCGATGGAGTCAATCCGTTTGGCAGCCAGAGAGGCACACATAGCAGCTGGCCTGTGTTTGTGTGGATGTAAAACCTTCCCCCTGGTTTTGCATGAAGGGGAAGTACGTTCACATGAGTATGCTAATTGAAGGGCTAAAACAACCAGGAAACGACATCAATCTGTATCTGGGGCTGTTGAAAGAGGAGCTAGACACGCTGTCGAAAATGCCAACCAATACGTGGGACGCCGCAGAGAAATAATATTTCCCTATTAGAGCCGCACTGCTCATGACGGTGCCAGACTATCTCGGTTACGGATATGTCGCGGGGCAGGTGGTCCACAGATTTTTTGGATGCGTCAGGTGCATGGATGACACAATGTATCGCCAGCTAGATAGAGATCTCGGGTCTTCGAAAACCGTGTTCATGGGACATCGAAGGTGGCTTTGCAACGATGACTCATGGAGGAAACGCAAGGATCTGTTCGATGGTGAAACCGAGCCCCGAAGACGCTCGCGTACGAGGAGCGGTGAGGAAATAGACAAGCTGTTGAAAAATTGGAAAGATTTCCCATTGTCGGGAAAGAAGCAAAAGGCGCCAGAGCCGGGAAAGAAGCGAAAGTTACCAGAGCCGCTGCTGAAGGTATGGAAAAGGAGGTCTGTTTTCTAGGACTTGCCGTACTGCAAGATCCACCGTGTGCCTCACAACCTTGATGTCATGCATATCACGAAGAACGTGTGCGAGAGTCTGCTTAGTACCCTGCTCAACATGCCAGAGAGGACCAAAGATGGGCCGAAAGCAAGGGCTGACTTGAAATCAATGGGAATCAGGGAGGAGCTTCACGCTAATGATGATGATGATGAGGCGAAGCAGGACTCGGAAAGTCGTCGCAAAGTCAAAAAGGCCAAGATGATCGGAAATGACTTCCCTCCCGCGTGCTTCACTCTAAGTCAGGAGGAGATCGATCAATTTTTCACCTGCCTCGTAGGAGTAAAACTTCCTTACGGTTACGCGGGGAAGATAAGCAGACACCTAGACTCAGGGAAGCAGAAGTTCAGCGGGATGAAGTCTCATGACTGTCACGTGCTGATGACGTAGATACTTCCAGTTGTAATCCGTGGGATCATGGACGCGCATGTCCGTGAAACGCTATTTGGCCTATGCAACTTTTTCAACGTCATCTCTCGGAAGTCGGTTAGCGTGAGGCAACTCAGAAGGCTACAGGAAGAGATCGTGGTGGTACTATGTGAGCTTGAGATGTACTTCCCGCCCACATTCTTGGATGTTATGGTGCATCTGCTGGTCCATATTGTGGAGGATATCATCCAACTCGGGCCGACGTTCCTGCACAGCATGATGCCATTCAAAAGGATGAATGGTGTCATCAAAGGATACGTTCGCAACATGTCACGTCCAGAGGGAAGCATAGCCAGGGGCTTTCTGACCGAAGAGTGCATCTCCTACTACACGAATTATCTAGTCATCGAGAACCCCGTTGGTCTGCCCGTCCACAGGCACCTCGGCAGGCTCGCTGGATGGGGTCACCGCGATGGTCGCCGTGAAATGCATGTCGACTTCGAGGGTTGAATCGCCGACTTTGAAAGAGCAAACCTAGTCGCGCTACAACACATAGACGTGGTCGATCCTTGGGTGGTAGAGCACAAAACCTTTATTGAGAAGACGTACAATGATCGAGGCCAACAGAGGATGGACGGAGATATAATCAAAGAGCGCAACTCATGTTTCATGCATTGGTTCAAGGAGAAGCTTCTGTCGTACCCTTTACATGAGGATTCTTCCACGGAAGAAAAACTCATATTCGCTTTGTCACAGGGCGCCGAGCACAACCTGATGACCTATGAGGCGTACGATATCAATGGCTACACATTCTACACCGAGGGAAAGGACATGAAGAGCGATGGTTATTAGAACTCCGGGGTAACAATGGAATCCTACACCGGTAACGACAAGGACAGATACTACAGAAGAATCGAGGAGATCTGGGAGCTAAGCTATGCCGGTGACCAACTTCCCTGCCTCTACAAGCTCCTCGGGGGTGACTTGGTGGTAGCTGGGATCCCCTAAAGCGGCCAAATCCCAGTGCACCCAGCCGCCGCTCGTGATTCCCTCTCCCTCGGCTCTACTTTGTGGCGCTGTCAGTCCACAGGAGTAGGGGCAGGTGCCCATCAACAAAAAGGAACAAAAGGTATATGCTTGGAAACTTAAAATTTTGTACACATTTGGGAAACAGATGTTATAGCTTCTTTCAAAGTTCAAAACAGATGGTACAGGAAGTACATGTATTCATGTGGGTGCTTGAAAAGTTCTGTACAAGAATAGGCCAATTATTTTTTTGCTATGAATAATATGATTTATCCACATGTATTATATGTGTGGAAAAAATTTCTGTGAGATGATGAAAGCAAAAAATGGTTTGAATTAAAAATATTGATCAGTACGACTTAAGATGGTGGTCCATTCAGAATAAAGGAAATGACAGAAATTCAAATTGTAAAAGTTCAAGCAAAAAAAAGAAACCCCATGGAAATTCAAATGGTAAAAGTACAAGTCGTAAAATGAGAGAAGTTCAGAAAAAAAAATGTTGAGTTCAAAAATAAAGAAACAAACAAAATATTTTCCTTTTGAATAAAATATTATTCAGTTGGAGGATATAAACTATGTAAGTCGAGGGGCAATGCTATCGTAAACCATTGAAACTTTAAGAGGAAAACCTTACCGCCAAAAAAAGTAAAAGTTCAATATGTGAAAACGTGCTTAGTACAAATCCATACGGAGATCAGTTCGAGTACTTTGTTTCCGGAACGGAAAAAATAATACGACAGGCTTCACCGTATTCAAAATTACTATGTGAGTAATACATCAGTACAGACACACACAAAAGATCAGTACAAGTACTCTGTTTTTTCTGACGAGAAAACAACACGACGAGTCTCACCGTATTTCAAATTACTCTCCAACGGTTAGTGTTAAACATGACTAAGTTTCACATTTTCGATATCTTTCTAACGGTATACTATTTGCCCCATTTCGACAAACTTTAAAAAAAATCGCGTTCGAAATCAAATTTGACTATATTCGAAATTGAGTTTAAACCGTAAGGAATTGGAAAAACATTTCTATACAAAAAAGTTGCGCATTTTCCATAGCTTTCCAATGCAGTATCATTTGCGTCAATCCGATAAATCGTTTGCAAAAAAATGCAAAAATTCTTTTCGCCCAAAATTTCACCCTTTTTCAAATTACTTTAAATCATATAGAATTTGAAAAAAATGTTAGATATATGGAAGAAGCGGATTTTCACCAGCTTTCCAACGCTATCTTATTGGCTCAATTCCGACAAACCATTTGAAAATTAAGTCCAAAATACGATTCGCGTTTTCAGTTTTGAAAAAACGGGTATTCTAAAACTGCTCTTAAACCGTAATGATTTTGTAAAAAATTCCTATATATTTGTAATGTAGATGTTGATGAAGCTATGTACTTAGGGTAGGGTCATGGACCTGCCCAAACTACCCTCCCCAAGGACATCTCTAGAAGAAACCACCTGTCAATCGACTCAGAAGTGTTCCACTCGATGGAGTCGAAGACACTTGACCATGAAGCCAACCACTCGACAGCCAGGAGATGTAAAGTCACTCTGCATGCAAACGGTCGGTCATTGAGTAGCTTTTATGGTCATCATAGCACTTTTTTTGTGGCGTTACCAGTAACGCCCGATCTTAACGCACCTTAAACCCTACATGATGGAGGGCCGGAGGGGTCTGGCAAACTCTATATAAGCCACCCCTCTCCTCACTGTAAAGGGTTGGCACCCCTCTAACTCATACACACATAATCCAGTCGACCGCCTCCGGGCTATGAGACGTAGGGCTGTTACTTCCTCCGAGAAGGGCCTGAACTCGTAAATCTCTTGCGTATACAACTACTCCATAGCTAGGATCTTGCCTCCCCATTCCTACCCCCCTACACTGCTGTCAGACTTAGAACCACGACAGTTGGCGCCCACCATGGGGAAGGTGTCTTAGCGACTTATTGGAGAAGTTGCAATTTTTCCGATCTCCTTCATCGTGGTTTCAGGCGGAGCTCTGGTTGAGGGCCGCGAGATCCGTCTCGGCGCGCTCACGTTCATCGCCAACGACTCCGCTTGGCTTCAGGAGGCTCCGCTCGACATCGACGCGCTCCCTGTCCGCGGGGTGACGCACTTTCGCACGTGCGTCCGCGACGTCCTCCTGCGGCAACCGTCGACCCAGTATCGGTCGGCTCCTGTGTCGTCCTCCCTCCCTGTTTCCCGCCGGCGCAAGCGCTCCGGTCGATCGAGGCTTCAGTGGTGGGTGAGGCACGCGGTGGCTCGCCAGTTGGCCACCCCCCAAGTCGCGGCGATCGAGCCCGACGAATCTCTCTACGACCTGTTCAACCTGTCGACTGGCTCTGTAGAGACTGCATCCGAGTGCGACAACAGTGATCCAGCGGCGGAGGTTCTGATGGTCGATGGACCACGCAGTCCTCTCGGTTTTCCCTACACTGACGAAGGCGACGGCCGAGGCAATCCGTCGCATGCCCATGAAGAGTATCTCCCCGAGCCCCTCACTTCGCCGTAGAGGGAAGAACTTCACCGCCGGAACATGGATGTGCTACACACTCCTATCGTTGGAGAAACCCCCGAGGCTCGTGCCTTAGAGGACGCGTGCTTGGCCAACTTGGCTGAGCGCACTCAGCTGGAGAACCTCTAGTGAGCACTCGACGATCGTGTGCGGCAACGGGTTCCAGAATCCAGTCGACGTCAACTCTTTCCACCACCGACTCAGGTATATCGAACTCTGATTCAGAATTTAGCAGCTGCAGCCCGTATAGCAGAGTCGATT
This sequence comes from Triticum turgidum subsp. durum, assembly GCA_900231445.1. Lineage (NCBI taxonomy): Eukaryota > Viridiplantae > Streptophyta > Magnoliopsida > Poales > Poaceae > Triticum > Triticum turgidum. The sequence continues at coordinate 38,327,056 of LT934116.1, read as the reverse complement.
CAGCCTTCCCAGTCAGAGGCTGGCAGAGGCTTGTTACAGATCAGAGCATTACTCTGGGCGGCAGGAGATCAAAATTCAGCTGTATCATAGTCGCGGAATAGGATTCACATCAGATCCGTCGCTGCAAATATAGTCCAGTCGGCCCATAGACCTAGATCACCCTCGAGGTGTGAGGAACGTGGAGACCGGCGTGATCAGTACAAGAACCATTAGCAGTATGATCACCAACTCGATCGTGATGTTCGATGTCGAGTGCCCACACCTCCCCCAAGGGGTGGATCGTACGCACCTCGACAGCAGGATGATAGACGCCATCACAGTGTTGGGCGAAGGATTCCAGTCAACCCCAGGGAACCAGGCTTTGATGGGAGATCCATTATCATTCAAGGTTTGGTCGACAGGAACAGAGCTTACCGAGAAGGTCGTGACAGAGATGTACCCACCAGCAGCAGAGTACACATCTGAGGACCAGAGTGTTTGAGCAGAGCCATCAGTGCCGCGGTGATTCCTCCCAACTTTAGGTTGGCGACTGGAGTCAGTAAGTTCACTGGTGAGTCCAAGCCTGATACTTGGCTTGAAGACTACCGAGTGACTGTTCAGATTGGCGGCGGCAATGATGAAGTAGCCATGAAACACCTGCCTCTTATGTTGGAGGGCTTGGCCAGAGCATGGTTGAATCAGTTAGCACCCAACAACATTTACACTTGGGAAGATCTTGCCTGAGTGTTTGTCAGAACATTTGAAGGAACTTGCAAGCGACCAACAGGGTTGATAGAGCTGCAATCTTGTGTGCAGAAGTCGAATGAAACTTTGAGGGATTACATCCAGAGATGGATCACGTTGCATCACACGGTAGAGAATGTATCTGATCACCAGGCAGTCTGTGCCTTCAAGGAAAGCGTTAAGTACAGAGAGATAAACCTAAAATTCGGTCGAACCGGAGACATATCTCTGAGTCGAATGATGGAGATTGCCACCAAGTATGCCCATGGTGAAGAAGAGGATCGGCTCCGGAGTGGCAATCACAAGTCAGTCGCCCACGAAACTGGAGGAGGGAACTCCAGTCGGAAGCAGAAGCGGAAAGCCGAGCCCGCTGCTCCTGGAGAAGCCTTGGCCGTGACTCAAGGAAATTTTAAAGGGAAGCCCAAAGGGTCTTGGAACCCTAAGAAGGTGAAGAACAAGGAAGGGAATGACGTGATGGATTTGCCGTGCCACATCCACACGAAGAAAGATGAGGAGGGTAAACTCATTTACCCAAAACATACCACTCGACAATGTCGGCTCTTGATCCAGCAATTCCAGGGGAAACAACCCAAAGATAAGGAAAAGGAGTCGGACAAAGTTGAGGACAAAGAATATAGTGATCATGGATATCCCCAGGTCAATTCCACCCTGATGATTTTTGCTGATGTTGAAAGCAAAAGTCGATTGAAAGTTATCAACCGAGAAGTGAATATGGTTGCTCCGGCGACACCCAGTTATCTAAAATGGTCTTAGACTGCCATCACATTCGACCAGTCCGATCATCTGACACACATAGCCACCCCTGGGAGGCAAGCTTTGGTGGTCGACCCAGTCGTTGAAGGCACTCGACTGACTAAAGTTTTGATGGATGGTGGTAGTGGCCTAAATATACTATATGCATAGACGTTGAAAAGGATGGGCATTCCGATGTCCAGACTCAGTACCAGCAACATGAGTTTCCATGGAGTCATTACTGGAAAGAAGGCTGAGTCACTCGGCCAAATTGCTCTTGATGTGGTTTTCGGTGATTCCAAGAATTACCGCAAAGAAAAGTTGACGTTTGAAGTTGTGGATTTCCGGAGTGCTTATCACGCTATTTTTGGCAGGCCAGCTTATGCATGTTTCATGGCTCGACCATGTTATGTGTACCTCAAATTCAAGATGCCTGGTCCCAAAGGTGTGATCACTATTACTAGCAATCGGAAGAAGGCGGAAGAGTGCTTTCAGAAAGGCTCAAAGATCGCCGATGCTCAAATGGCAGTGGTAGAGCTGCAGGAATACCAGAAAACTGCAGACCCGACTGATTTGTTGCGAGCCAAGAAGCCCGCTACGGAATCAGTGTTTCAGTCGTCCGGTGAGACAAAACCGATTCACATTCACCCGACCGACCCCAGTGCTGCACCGACTCATATCTCTAAAACACTCGACTCCAAATAGGAAGAAGAGCTCATCCAGTTCCTCCGTGAGAACTGGGACATCTTCGCATGGAAGCCTTTTGACATGCCGGGTGTTCCCAGGGGGCTAGCTGAGCATCGTCTACGTGTCGATTCAAAAGTGAAACCTGTCAAAGAACATCTTCGACGGTCCACCGTCCAGAAAAGAAAGGCCATTGGCGAGGAGGTGGTTCGGCTCTTAGCAGCGGAGTTTATCCGAGAGATTTACCACTCCGAGTGGCTTGCCAATGTTGTCATGGTCCCCAAGAAGGACAAGTCACTTCGCATGTGCATCGAATTCAAACATATCAATCGGGCGTGCCCGAAAGATCATTTTCCTCTCCCCCGCATCAACCAAATAGTCGACTGGACTACGGGATGTGAGCGCCTGTCTTTTTTATACGCCTATTCCGGTTACCATCAGATCCGTCTGTATGGACCCGACGAGATCAAAACAGCTTTCATCACTCCATTCGGGTGCTTCTGTTATGTCACCATGCCAATCGGCCTCAAGAATGCCGGAGCCATGTTCATGAGGATGATTCAGAAGTGTTTGCTCACTCAAATCAGTCGGAATGTGGAAGCTTACATGGATGATATTTTTGTCAAGTCACGGAAAGGTTCCGACCTGCTGACTGACCTTGCTGAGACATTTGCCAACCTCAGGAGGTATGATATCAAGCTTAATCCATCAAAGTGCACATTCGGAGTTCCTGGCGGAAAGTTACTCGGTTTTCTCGTTTCTGAACAAGGAATCGACGCCAATCCAGAAAAAGTTGGTACTATACTGCGAATGAAACATCCTGCGCATGTGCACGATGTCCAGAAGCTTACTGGTTGCTTGGCTGCTTTAAGTTGATTCATCTCTCGTCTCGTGAAAAGGCATTGCCTCTTTATCGACTGATGAAGAAGTCAGACAAGTTCGAGTGGACTCCTGAAGTTGATGCAGCGTTTGCAGAGCTAAAAGCCCTGCTCTCCACCCAGTCGGTGCTTGTTGCCCCGATCAGCAAAGAGCCTTTGCTGCTTTACATTGCAGCCACGGGACAAGTCGTCAGTACAGTACTTACGGTCGAGCCGGAAGAAGAAGGAAAAGCCTTTAAAGTGCAACGCCTAGTATATTATGTTTCTGAAGTTTTGACCCCATCAAAGCAAAGATACCCTCATTAGCATAAGCTTGTATATGGGATTTATATGACCACGAAGAAGGTTGCTCATTACTTCTCTGACCATTCCATTATAGTCATCAGCGACTCTCCATTGTTAGAGATTCTGCACAACAGAGATGCAACTGGTCGAGTGGAAAAATGGGCGATTGAACTCCTTCCCCTAGATATCAAGTTTGAGGAAAAGAAAGCCATCAAGTCCCAAGCAATATCATATTTCATCACTGAGTGGATCGAATAGCAACTGCCGACTCAAGTTCACTCGGAGCACTAGAACATGTTCTTTGATGGTTCTAAGATGCTTAATGGTTCCGGTGCTGGGGTAGTGTTGGTGTCCCCCCGAGGAGATAAGCTCAGATATGTGCTCCAGATTCACTTTGATTCCTCCAATAACGAAGCAGAATATGAAGCACTTTTGTATGGGTTGCGTATGACCATTTCACTCAGCGTCCGTAGCCTCATGGTCTATGGCGACTCAGATTTAGTGGTTAACCAAGTGATGAAGGAGTGGGACGTCAGAAGTCCGGCCATGACTGGTTACTGCAATGCAGTGAGAAAGCTAGAGAAGAAATTCGAGGGGTTAGAGCTTCATCATATACCCCGACTGAAAAATCAAGTGGCTGATGATTTGGCAAAAATATGTTCCAAGAGAGAAGCCATTCCCAGTAATGTCTTTTTGGAACACATCCACACACCATCAGTTCAAGAGGATCCTTTCACCGAAGAAGCCCCGCAGCCAAAAAGTGTCACGGATCCGACCGAAGTTGAGGTCCCAGCTGTGATCGACCTGATCATGGAAGTTTTGGTCATCACTCCCGAATGGACAGTGCCGTACATCGCGTATATCCTAAGGAAAGAGCTCCCAGAGAATGAAGAAGAGGCTCGACAGATCGTCCGTCAATCCAAGGCCTTTACTTTGATAAAGGGACAATTGTACAGGGAAAGTGCGACTGGAGTCAGTCAGAAATGTATAACACCAGAAGAAGGTTAGATAATTCTTGATGATATCCACTCGGGGACCTATGGTCATCAAGCGTCCTCTCGGACCATTGTGGCTAAAGCATACCGAGCGGGGTTCTACTGGCCAAGAGCAAATGAAATGGCGAAGGAGATAGTCGACAAGTGTGAACGATGTCAGTTCTATTCCAATATTTCACACAAACCCGCCTCAACCTTGAAGACCATTCCACTCGTCTGGCTCTTCGCTGTTTGGGGATTAGATATGGTTGGACCACTGAGAACTGGCAGGAGCGGCTTCACCCATGTAGTGGTAGCAGTCGACAAGTTCACTCAGTGGATTGAAGCTAAGCCAATCAAGAATCTTGATGCCTGCACTGCTATCAGCTTCGTCAGAGAGTTGATATTCAGATATGGAGTTCCGCACATCATCATCACTGATAATGGGTCAAACTTCGATTCCGACAAATTCAGAGCCTTTTGCGCTTCTCAAGGCACGCGGGTCGACTACGCTTCTGTCGTTCACCCCCAGTCGAATGGACAAGCAGACAGAGCAAACGGCCTAATTCTCAAAGGATTGAAACCCCGGTTGATGCGTGATCTCAAGAACGCAGCAGGCGCGTGGGTCGACGAACTTCCTTCAGTTTTTTGGGGATTGAGGACCACTCCTAATCGGTCAACTGGGCGAACTCCATTCTTTCTGGTCTATGGAGCTAAAGCAGTTCTGCCGAGTGACCTGCTTCAGAATGCACCCCGAGTCGAGCTCTACTCTGAAGATGAAGCAGAACAAGCCCGACAGAACGCAGTCGACCTTCTAGAAGAAGAAAGAGAGAAAGCCATGATCCGATCGACTATCTATCAGCAGGACTTGCGTCGATTCCATGCCTGAAACGTGAAGAGTCAAGCCTTCCAACAAGGAGACTTGGTCCTCCGAGTGGATCAACAGAAACCGCACAAGCTCACTCCTACCTGGGAAGGCCCCTTCATCGTCACGAAAGTTCTCCACAATGGAGCATACCGTCTTTACAATGTCGATCGCCAGATTGATGAGCCATGTTCTTGGAATGTGGAGCTGCTCCGCCGCTTTTATATTTAAGTACTCACTCGGATGAGATGTAATAAAAAGTACCTCTGTAGTTTGTTTATCAAAGACAAGAGTGTTATAGTTTTCCCAGTGATTGTTGTTGCTTTTGTTTTCGTGAGAAATCCCCCAGTTGTGGCTTAGCTGCGAATCCGTTTCGCCTAAGTATTTAAAAATCCTATTGAGTGGAGAGCAAACCTCCCACTCGGAGGCTTAGCTGCAGTCCAGTACTCGCCTAAGTATTTAAAATCCTACCGAGTGGAGAGCAAACCTCCCACTCGGGGGCTTAGCTGCAGTCCAGTACTCGCCTAAGTATTTAAAAGTCCTACCGGGTGGAGAGCAACCCTCCCACTCGGGGGCTTAGCTGCAGTATAGTACTCGCCTAAGTATTTGAAAATCCTACCGAGTGGAGAGCAACCCTCCCACTCGGGGGCTTAGTTGCAGTCCAGTACTCGCCTAAGTATTTGAAAATCCTACCGAGTGGAGAGCAACCCTCCCACTCGGGGGCTTAGCTGTAGTCCAGTACTCGCCTAAGTATTTAAAAATCCTACCGAGTGGAGAGCAACCCTCCCACTCGGGGGCTTAGCTGCAGTCCAGTACTCGCCTAAGTATTTGAAAATCCTACCGAGTGGAGAGCAACCCTCCCACTCGGGGCCTTAGCTGCAGTGCAAATACTCGCCTAAGTATGAAATCCATTCCGATCTGCAAGGACGACGAGGTGCGGGTCGACTGCTACCTTCTCCTTCGGAGCTGCGCCACAAATACAATGTGGGCTCCATTCCAATCCACAAGGACGACGAGGTGCAGGTCGACTGTTACCTTCTCCTTCGGAGCTGCGCCACAAATACAACGTGCGCTCCATTCCGATCCGCAAGGACGACAAGGTGCAGGTCGACTGTTACCTTCTCCTTCGGAGTTGCGCCACAAATACAACATGCGCTTCACTC
>LT934116.1:38308632-38320356 GCA_900231445.1 Triticum turgidum subsp. durum | reverse complement strand
GTCCAGTACTCGCCTAAGTATTTGAAAATCCTACCGAGTGGAGAGCAACTCTCCCACTCGGGGGCTTAGCTGCAGTCTAGTACTCGCCTAAGTATTTGAAAATCCTACCGAGTGGAGAACAACCCTCCCACTCAGAGGCTTATAGCTGCAGTCCAGTACTCGCCTAAGTATTTAAAAATCCTACCGAGTGGAGAGCAACCCTCCCACTCGGAGGCTTAGTTGCAATCCAAGTACTCGCCTAAGTATGAAATCCATTCCGATCCGCAAGGACGACCAGGTGCAGGTCGACCGCCGCCTTCTCCTACGGAGGTACGCCACAAATACAACGTGCACTCCATTCTGATCCGCAAGGACGCCGAGGTGCAGGTCGACTGCTACCTTCTCCTTCGGAGCTATGCCACAAATACAACATGCGCTCTGCAAGGACGACGAGGTGCAGGTCGACTGCTGCCTTCTCCCTAAGAGCTACGCCACAAATACAACATGCGCTCCATCCCGATCCGCAAGGACGCAGGTCGACTGCAATCTGTGCTCCATCCCTACCTGCAAGGACGATGAAGTGCAGGTCAACTGGATTTTCCACTTCAGAGCTGCGTCTCAAGCATAAAATGTATTCCAAGTGAAGAACAAAGTTCGCTCAAAGGCAAATGCAAGCATATCCAACGATAAGCCAAGTTCAGATAACATCCTACGGATTTAGAGGTGCTCAGGCGTCAAGCCTGTAAAAGTTTATCGGTTACAAAACCACTCGGCATTTCGAGGCAAATTTAAGGAGAAACATAGAAGTTTTCCTTACTCCTCGGGTGGAGGACTGGAGGGCGCGACAAACTGGTCCAAGTCAATTCCGTCAGCAATCCGAGTGGCAGCAGCAATGAAGGTCTCCATAAAAGATTGGAAGTCGTGCTTCATGGTATTGGCAACTTTGATGGACGCTAGCTTTTCCTCTCGCGTATCCTTGCACTGAACACGGACCAGGGACAAAGCAACGTCATCACCGCACCTGGCATAAGACTTATTCCATTCTTGCACTCGACCTGGAACTTCATTCAGTCGAGCCATTAGAGACTCGAGGTCATTTTGAAGCATTGCTCCCGGCCAGAGCGTCGTGTCGATTCGCGACGCTGCAACCTTCAGTCGAGCAAGGTAGTCAACCACACCAGCAACACGAGACTCCAGTCAGAGCACGTTCATAGCAGCTTCATCCTTCACAAGAGAGTTAATGGGGTCCAAGCTTGTCTCCACTCGACTGGTCTCCTCCTCGAAGTTTTGGCAGAATTCTATAAACACAATTCAAAGATAAACCAGCAGTTCTACGATGAGTTGATGATAACAATTCAGTCGGGTAGGAGAGATTACCCTCAAGCATGATGAATAACTTCTTGGCGAGCCCTCCCAGATAAGCCTCCAGATCGTTCCTCTTCCCCACTAGTTCACTAGCCTTGTCATTTAGAGCTATCTTATCATTCTTCAGACGGCTGACCTCCTTGTTGGCCGCGTCGAGAGCAGCTTTCAGATTGGTGTTCTCCTCTTCAAGTTTACCGACTGAAGCCAGTTTTTCTTCCGCAAGCTTCGTTTTGTCCAAAGCCGCCTTCTGCGCCTTGGCAAGGTCATGGTCCTTCTTCTTCAGAGCCTCCTTCATTTTATCTGTAAAATGACAATGAGATCAGAATCGGGAATGGGCAGAAAGATAAAGACAGTCATCAAGTTCTCACCAGCCATACCTTTTGCTTCGTCTTTCGCCTTCTGAAAGTTCTCCTAAACATGCTTCAAGTCAAGGTCGAGCTGGATCTGTTTGTTTTCCAATTCAGTATAGCGAGCCACAAGCTCGCAAGATTTCTGCGAAGGGTCAGTCCACAGACATCAAAGATAGGTTGCTTCCGAATGACTAAGAGAAAAATCATAACATTTCTAAGACTACAGCCGAATCAAAATATTCAATAGCAGTCTCGGGGACTACACCCAGTGGGTGCACTCATCGTGCCCCCACCAATCCAAAAATTCAATCGACACATCCAGTGGGTCTACAGATACAAAGATCTTCGGTAAGAAAGTCTTCAGATAGCATATCCTAACAGAACAAGTGGTGACCAACTAACCTGGACGTTGCTTTGAAGGGCTGAGCTAGCATCATAGGCCGCTTGGCTGGCTTCCCGGACCGCCTTCACCTGCTCCATCATGATCCCCGCCTGGTGTATAGCCTCCTTAGCAGCACCCACTTGGTCCTCTGGGACGTGGTGTGTGGCGAAAAGGGAGGGCGGGTCAGCAGTCGATGATGAAGGCCAAACACTCGTCAGCGGCACAGCGAAGGACACGGAATTCCTAGTGTTACTGCCACCCTCTTGAACCGATGTCTCATGCATTGATGCAATCTGAGTAGTCTCACCAGCCGACGCATTTCTATTCGTCCTCGGCCTCAGTGGCGCCTCGTCGTCATCATCAGGGAGATCAATGACATGAGGAGGAGCTACAAGAAAAAAGCAAAGTTAAAAACAAAAATCCAATCGACCAAAAGTGAAACTACAGAAATCGTACCAAGGTTGGAGGTGACAGCGCCTTCCATTTCCTAGTATTCGTTCCTAGCGGAGGTCTCGGAGGTAGCAGCACTGCAGATTTCAGAAACTAGTCGATTAGTCAATGAGTCGACCAAGAGTCTGTCCATGCTAAACGAGAAAACACAAGTTCTGTTGTTACCTGGAAATGGTGGGAATGATCTTGGGCAAGGCCTTCGGCGGCTTTGATGACGCCGCCCGCGGATGCTTCGGCGCTTTTTCAGTCGGCGCCGAAGAAGCCGTCCGAGGATGTTTTGACGACTGCCCAACAGGCGCAGCCGCTTTGCCACGCTCGCTCGCGGGGTCGTGGGTAAGCTTGGATCGCCTTTCCGTGCAAGGAGGATCGACTTCCTCCTCCTCTCCACTGGAGCCGTCGTCATCCTCTTCCCCCTCACCATCAGATTGCCACTCCTCACTTTCACCTCCGCTCGCCTCCTCCTCCTCGGTCTGTTCTTGCGCCTCGTTGGGCATCGAGTACATCTCAGTAATGGTCTAGAAGACAACAAACAAGACAAAAGTCAGTCGATTGATTTTAAGCAAACCGAATGAAGAAAGCAATCCCACAGTCAGAGATGCAGATTGGTCGAGTGGAGGAATCCTACTGGCTCCTCGGGGATTGTCTTTGTTCCCTGTGATACTTGACAACCACCCTCCAACGTAGCCTCGTCGACCTCCTCCGGGTGAATCCTAGTGGTGTGATCGTGACCCGAATACATCCACATCAGATGGTCACGAGCTTGGAGCGGTTGGATACGTCTCCGGAGGAAGACCTCTAGCAAATCCATACCAGTCACCCTGCCGCGGACAAGCTGAACCACTCGACCAACCAACACTTTGACTTGTGCCTTCTCTTCTGGTGTCACTTTCAGAGAAGAAGGTTTTTCTACTCGGTTCAGGGAGAAAGGGGGAAGACCCGTAGCCTGTCCCGGGGTCGGCTGGTCTCTGCAGTACAACCAGGTCGACTGCCACCCGCGGACTTAGTCAGGAAGAGTCATAGCTGGAAAAGAACTTTTGCTTCTCATATGGATCCCAAGACCCCGCACATCTGAATCACTTGCGTCTTATCGTCACTCGACTTGGCTTTCTTAACCGACTGAGAACGATAAGTGAAAATGTGCTTGAAGAGGCCCCAATGAGGACGACAACCCCAGAAATTCTCGCACAAAGACACGAAGGCAACAAGATACACGATGGAATTTGGAATAAAGTGATGGAGTTGCACTCCGAAAAAGTTCAAGAAACTCCGGAAAAAAGGATGATGGGGAAGGGAGAATCCACGGTCGACGTGAGTGGCGATAAGTACACACTCACCCTCGAGAGGCCGCGGCTCGATCTCGTTCCCCGGGAGACGCGCAGATTCGTGAGGAATGAATCCCCCCTCGACCAGGTCATCAATGTCTTCTTGACGAATCGCCGAGGGCATCTAATCGCCCTGGATCGAGCCCTGCGGCAAGGCCGACCTCGAGGAAGATCCGCCCCGACCGGACTTCTTCGCCTTCGCCTGCGCCGTCGCCTTCTTTGTGCGCTCCAGGGCCGTCGTCTTCTCCTTCACCATCACCGCAGACAAAGCTCAAACAGACCGACGGCCCCGGGACGAGAGCAGAGGTGGCGGAGGAATCCGATAAGAAAGAGGAAAAATGAAGGTGCACTGTTCAAAAGCCCTGGGCCAGCAACTTATATGGAGTTGCTTCCGAGTGACTGACCTGTGGGCCTAGACGATCCTGTCAAATCCCGCAACAGTCGCGCGCTCGATACGTGGATAAAAAGGTGGCGTGGAGATCGAGGCGGCTCCGCCCTATCCCATCCGATTACTGCGGCCTCCTCCGCCCGGCGCGCTTCCCAAAATTCGAATCCCGTGAAATCCGCGAGCAGCAGAACAACTTGTCAGACGGAGGATCTCCTCCACACCGTCACTCGGAGCTCTTCAAGTAAAGAAACTCACTCGACTGAAACCAAGAATGGATCAAGGCGACTTAAAAAGAAGTTGGTGTCGTTACTTAAGTTCATGTATCCAGAACAAGATATACTCTTATCACGAAAAATGGGTCGGAAGAATTCTCAACCCCTTCCCCACTCAAACCTCGATCCATTCGGGGGCTAATGATGAAGCTATGTACCTAGGGTAGGGTCATGGACCTGTCCAAACTACCCTCCTCAAGTACATCTCTAGAAGAAACCACCTGTCAATCGACTCAGAAGTGTTCCACTCGACGGACTCGAAGAGACTTGACCATGAAGCCAACCACTCGATAGCCAGGAGATCTAAAGTCACTATGCATGCAAATGGTCGGTCATTGAGTAGATTTTATGGTCATCATAGCACTTTATTTGTGGCGTTACCAGTAATGCCCGATCTTAATGTACCTTAAACCCTACATGACTGAGGGCCGAAGGGGTCTGGCAAACTCTATATAAGCCAACCCCCCTCCTCAGTGTAAAGGACTGGCACCCCTCTAACTCATACACACATAATCCAGTCGACCGCCTCCGGGCTCTAGGACGTAGGGCTGTTACTTCCTCCGAGAAGGGCCTGAACTCGTAAATCTCTTGCGTATACAACTACTCCATAGCTAGGATCTTGCATCCCCATTCCTACCCCCCTACACTACTGTCAGACTTAGAACCACGACAGATGTCAAGAGATTTCCAACAATATATTACACACCCCAATACGACGAAAAGACTATCAATTCGACGTGATAAAAATCATCAGTACAACCGCCTAAAACCGTCAGTAACAGAATATTATTCTGTTACTATTGTTGAACTGATCAAGTCGAGCAGTTGTACTGATGCTTTTATTTCGTTGCACTGATTATAATGAGTAAATAAGAGCCCTGTTCCACTGGCCACTTCCTCCGTCGACCAAGCTACTCGTGGCCGATCCCTCCACCCGCCCGCCTCCCTCTGGAAACCCAGGCCCCATCCGAGGCGCGACGATGGACGCCGGGGCGCGCGGGCGATAACGGCGGTGCTGCTGCTGGTGCCCAAGATCCCCGGCTGCTGCTCCAATGACTTCTTGCTTGTGCGCCCCCTCCCCCTCGTCCTCGTCTCTCCTGAGCGCGTAGCGCGGCCGGCCCCGATTCCCAACTCCGAGCCCGTGGCCGGGTGGCCGGTGGAGCTCCATTCTGGCCGGACCCAGGCGATCTGCCTCGACGTGTTGCATGCGCTACTGAAGATCAGCCCCCTTCCCCTCCTCCTCCTCCTCCCCGCCTCTCCTAAGTGAGTGGCGTGGCCGTCCCCGATTTCCGACTCCGAGTCCCTAGCCGGGTGGCCGGCGGAGCTCCGTTCTAGCCGGGCCTAGGTGATCTGCCTCGGCGTGTTGCGTGCGCAGCTGAATATTAGGCCCGCTAACAGAGTCCCTCTGAGGTCAGAAGGCTTGCTGACGAGAGACACCCGTGTCGTCGAAAGGAAGAAGGCAGGTCTCAAGAAGGCGCGCAAGCATCCCCAGTTCTCTAAGCGTGAAGCCGGAAGCTTCATTGTTGTTAGAGTCGTTTCTGCGCCATCTTTCCGCACTTGAAAAAATGCCCTCTCCTCTCTTTGTTCTATGCTGGATGCCACAAATTTGTAATATTGGTTTTTCTGAAAGCAATTTTCTTAAGGTTACAGAAGACGTTTTTCTTGAAATCACTTCACCAAGCATGACGGGTGGTTGCCCAAGCTCTGAAGCATGGCTTCTAATGGAGTGGCGGTATATGAAGCATTGTATTTGATAAGCTATCAACAGAATGAACATGTCCCGGTGACAAAGTTCAGAGTGCTACTCTGATTTTCTGATGGGGATTCAAATTGCAAACAAATATGCCGCCTCTTCATAACTCGTTTGACTGCAAAACTTCGTATTAGGTATTTGTGTACTGTGAGCTGAGGAGATTCCATCACTAATTAATTATCCTGCACTATGTTGTTGCTGGTGGAGCTACTTTAGTAGTATTTGATCTGGGGCTAACGGTAGTTACTTACTACTGTATTTGACATGAGACCGAGCATGATACGAGCTATAAAATGACAGCTCGTATTTTGCGAAACTTTCGCGGTAGGTGGGCAACGAAGTTTCACAAAGAATCGTCAAATGTGAAACTTTCAAAGAGGTCAAAGATTTCAGTTCAACGTCTACGCAAAACTATCCAAAATGTGAACCTTAGTCATGTTGAACGTTTCCTCAAATTCACAACTGGTGAAGAGTAATTTGAAATACGGTGAGACCCTTCGTGCTTTTTTTCTCTTAGAAAAAATAGAATACTCGTACTGACCTCTGTGTGTTTTTGTACTGAGGAGGTATTTTTGAAAGTGTAATTTTGGACGGTTCCGAAAGAAAGTACTTGAACTAATGTCCGTATGATTTTGTACTGAGCGTGCTTTCATAGACTAGACTTTACTCTCATTTTTTGGTATGGCTTTCCTCGTAATTTTCCAATGTTTTATGGTATCATAGTCGTCGAACTTGCATGGTCTATATCATTGAACTGAATGATATTTTTTCAAAATGATATTTTTTCAAAACAGAGTACTAGTACTGAGCGCAGTGTTGTGTTTGTACTGAGCATTCTGTTTTTTTGTTCGAAAACAGAGTAGTTGAAATGATCTCTGTATGTGTTTGTAATGAGCATGTTTTCACATATGGGATGTCATTTTTTTAACTTGCATAATTAAATAGTGGAATTATATCTTTGAACGGCCTCCCGTTGAGACATGGACTTATATAACTGAACATTTTTTGGGACTACAATTTTAGATATGTTTTCTCGTCCAACCTAACGACAACATCAGCTCCGAATTTGCATGGTTTCACTTGTTGAACTGATGGATGTTTTCTTTTTGTTTCTTTCAAACTCAAACATATTTGGCAATGAAGGTATGTACTTCCTTTGGTTTGCGACTTGAACAATTTTCATGATTTTTGTAATAAATATTTTGTACTTCTTTTTATTTTCTACCAATGAAGAAAACAATGATCATTTGAAGTAATTGTCAACCACAAACTTCTGTAAAAAAATCTCTGAACTTGTCGTATCCTCGAGTTTGAATGGATGTAAATACTTTTTGCCAAATTGCTCCAGATTTCTGTATGGTACGCACACAACCTTGATGAGCCAATGTAAAAGTACATATGAACTTCCCGGATTTGACAACGCATACTTCAGTACATAGCGCACCATTAAATTGCTGCACAATGACTAAAAATGCATAAAACTGCCAAAGATGCATAGTGCACCATTGAGGTATTAACCAGTCATACTTTCTAGATACATTACAGTGCATCTACATACCAAAGGTATGTGTACATCAAGAATCTGAAAAAAAATCTGAATCCCTCTCACGCTTTGTCGGTTTTTTATTTATGGACATCTTGGGCTTGCTGGGTGCAGAATCAAAGAAGGCTAGTGAGAGGTACTAGTAGAAGAGGAAGAAGTAATGTGAAAAATGAGATAAATGTGAGAAGACCAAGTATTCAACAACTAAAATTCGTGAAGGAAATATATCAAAACATCCACCAAAGAGGTGCATGAATACTAGTTTCCCATGGAAATTAAAAACACTGTATGCAGGTAGCCAGCTTTTCTCCTCTATTTTTTTGCATACTCGAAGAATATGAAGTCTGAAAGGTTCTAATTGTAAAACACACTCTAAAGCAAACCTATTTTCCTATTCCACATCAAAATATAAACTGGTCGAGGATAATCCAACTTGGAAAGGTAGTCATCTTTTCCAAGGGACCTTCTATAAGCAATAAGAAGAAAGTTCATGCCACAAAAGGGATGTTCTCTAAGCAGCAAGTAGAAAGTTCAGGTCACAAAGTCTACTCTTAGGCATATACACAATAAAATAAAACAATGATCACTTGACCTAATTGGAGAATAACATGCGAGCTTATAGCATTTGATCACTTGAACTTATAGCAATAGGAATAAGAAATGCGTAAGGCCTCTGACCTGTGGAGATTATAAGAAATTTGTAAATGCTAGTACTGCAACCAACATTTATAAATACTAGTGAACTTATTGCGTTACAAGCACACGCACAAAGGAGATTTGAACTTATTGCGTTACAAGCACACGCACAAAAATCCAATGAAGCTGATATCAATACATGTTAAAAAGATAATCAAGTTCATGTATATTAATTTTGAGAAGTTTAGAAAGAAACTTTTTTAAAAGTCTGTACTGAAAAGATGTGCAAACATATGCAAACATATTTAGTGCTTTTTTAAGAAGGAACTCAATTCAACAAAACATATGCAATCATCTCGGCTTTGAACTTCTGTATTTTTTTATTTGAGCTGATTTGAACTGATTTGTGTTACAAGCACACGAACAACTCCAAATGAGATGATGTTAGTACATGTAAAAAAGATGACCAAGTGCATGTATATTAACATGAGAAGTTCAAAAAGGAGCTTCATCTTCACCATACTGACTAGACCAATACTGAAAAATTGAAGTATGAGGGATACCAACTTAAGTTCAAACTACACAAACATAAGATGCAAACTCTATGCAAAGTAAACTAGCATCTATTTTCGAAAGCATCTATTTTCGAAATGGATGGTTATAGGTTTAGACAAAAGTTAAGTTTCAGCAATGCCCTTGTTGCAAAGCAAACTAAAATGTATCATTTTGCCTCAGGACTCTGCACATTTAAAGCATAATGCACTGAAAAGAACACACAAGTTGAACTGAAAATCAAAATAGAAGTTGGGGTAGCATGCCTGTGAGGAAGGAGGTTGAGGGCAGCAGGGCGCACAGTGGGTGAAGGACGCACAAGGAAGATGAGTTACCTCGTCGCTAGGCTGCGAGGCGACCTCCAGCGTGGAGGTCCTCAGGTTGGAGTGCATCAGCAGCTAGTGGTGGGGCTACGACAGGGGACAGGTTGCAGCGTGCACGCATGGCGACGTCATCCTTGTCGTCATGGATAAGTAGGACTGCTGGAGACATTGCAAAGCAGCACAACAATATTACATGTTTTCTAAAGTTGAGTAAAACATGTTCGAGATTATCAACAGTACACATATCGTATATTTCAGCTATCAGTTGAAGAGTCGAAAACTTTTCGAGTTGATCTTTTTTTGTCATCGAACTGATGTAATTTTTTGTATTTTTAATTGTTGTAAAATATGTAGTTGAACTTATAGATTTCCATTTTGTAATTTTGCTCTTATAAAGATCATGTGTGTTTGTTTACGTACTGAAAACGGAATACATACTGAACTTGACAATACGGAAACAACAATACTTCATACTCATTCTCTCTTTTTTGCCATATGGTTAGAGCTTACAACCACATTAGCAAAATCTTTTATTGTACTTTGTAATAATATGACATATAGTATAAAACCAAACTGGGTTTTAACACATACAATTCAACTTTTTCTGTACGTCTTTTTGAACTGATGACATATATACATGGTGAACTATAGAGCATTAGTTTTTGCAGTAAACACAACTCATATTTTTAGAATCTGGAGATGGATCGAGCTGATTGTTCTAGGTACGGTGAACTGGTTTTTGCAGATAAAAATCTAGTTTCTAGGTACGGCGGACTGCTGCTCGCGACTAACTCGACCATCTCGATGCCATGGGGTTGAACTCAGGACGGCTATGCAAGTAGGGAGCATCGAGCGCGGCGGGTGGTGGCACATACCTAGGTGAAGCAGGAAGGAGACGCACATGCGAAGAAAGGCTGGCTGCTTTGGGCCCCGCGGTTGGAGGCCGTCTTCAGCCATGGCAAGCACCGGGGTGCGCCTTCCTCAGTCACGGAGCAATTTGCGCCTCCACACTTTCCCACAAATTGTCCAGAACACAATTTTTAGCAACACGATAAGTAGTAGTAGTAGTAGCATTAATGTAGGTGGCAAGGTAGCAGTGGCAAAATAGTAGGCAATTATTCTAAATTTGCTCCACAACAGCTTCAGTTCACATTTGCTACAACTTTCAGTTGGAAAAGAATAACAAAACGGATAGAAAATCCCCCAGTTGGGGTAGTGAACCTTCTTACTTAACAACTACAATTCTACCATATAGTAAACTATTGTATAACTAGAAAACAGTCTGAATTTTTTGCACAAACACCGTACTGTTTTATATGTTTTCCAAGAACTTGAGATAGCTCACGTACTGAACTGAGAACACCTAGTTTGTGTTTTAGGAAATAAAATAGACATCCTCTGCTTTTTGTGATAAAACTAGTGTGGACTTGGGAGGAGTGGCAGTGTGGACGGACAATCAACCTCTCTTTTCTCTTGCTCCTGAATGCCTGAAGCTGGAATCCCCGGGCGATAGAGGTGGTCGTCGCGCAGCGGGGAGGAGCAGGAAGGGGTGGAGGTGGTTGTTGCCGATGCTCCTCCTTCCCACTGGTGGCCGCCCCTGCGGAGGCAGATCCATGGTCCGTCGTGGAGGTGGGAGGCGAGGGCGCGGTGCGTCGCCGGAGGTTAGACGAAATTCGAACTACATTAGATGAAATTCTACACACACAAAATCCACGATGGGAACTAGATTAGAAGAATTCTTTTTTCACATTTGAACCACTAAGTTTTTGCATAGTGTACTTATATAATTTCATCTTTATAGCAAGCTATAGTAGAAATGAAAATATGTTGGAGGGAGCATGCTAGATTAGAAGAAATACTTTTTTCACATTTGACACCTGAACTTTGACTTGTTATTCCCAACAAACTCCCCTTGAATGTTTTGTTTTTTCGAACTTCTCAAGTTTACGTTTTCGAACTGATTGAATAGTAGTATATGAGCTCACCAACACGATGAAATTTCTACTGAACACTAAGGTGCATACTACATACACAAGGTACCTGAACAATTTAGTTGCCTGGTCGAAGGAGAAGGTGCATCAGCAACAACAAGTTGTGAAAGAAGAACCTGTCGCCCATGGAGATGTTTTCCTGCATGCAGCTACTTGAGCGACTGACCGTGGAGCAAGCAGTTAGACTGCCGAGTTGGACGGCGCGCTGTGGCCACCGGATGCGGTGACATGAAGCGATGGCCCGCTAGGGGTGGGGGTAGGTCGCCAAGGCAGAGGTAGGGACGGCTTGTCGGGGCGATTGGTGGCGCTATGGTGGCTCCCGATAGTGGCGGCTAGAAGCAGCGTGGCCGACGGCGGCGTGTGGAAGCAGGGGGCCGGCGGTGGCACATGGAAGCAGGGGGGCGGCGGTGGCGCGTGG
>LT934116.1:38293410-38308453 GCA_900231445.1 Triticum turgidum subsp. durum | reverse complement strand
GGTGGGATCCAGGAGGAGGTGGGGGCGGGGCGGCGCCGAGAGACGGGGAGGAGGTGGGGGCGGGCGGCGCTAGGATCCTGGGAGAAGGTGGGGAGCAGGGAGAAGGTGGGGGCGAGCCACGCCGGGAGCCTGGAGAAGGTGAGACCGGGGGTGAGTCGTATGGGTGGGGTGGGTTTTTTTGCCCAGTACCTGGCGGGTTAATTAGCTGATCTGAAAAAACGGATGCGCGTCTCTATATGGCGAGGGGTAACAGGACAATATTCTATTACTGGTAACAGAATAGTCCAGTCCTAGATGTCACGTTGTCTGTCAAAGTATTGAAGAAATCCATGGCTACACTATTTGCCGGATGTAACATGCGTATAATTCTACGAAGCTCTTCAAAGTTGTTTTGGAACGGAGTTCCGGATAGAATAATTCATTTTTTCGTACGAATTTCAGAAAAGGCCTTCCAACTAGCGATATTCGGAAGGCTCTTGCTGAACTTCGTACCAAATAGCTAAATATCCTATCCAGGACTCCATTCCAAAACAATTTTGGAGAGGTTCGTACCATTATGTGCCTGTTACTTCCGGCTAATGATGAAGCCATGGTTTTCTTGAATCCTTTGACACTAGACAACGTGACATATAGAAGGGTAGATGGGATATATATGACCATGAAGAAGGTTGCTCATTACTTCTCTGACCATTCCATTATAGTCGTCAGTGACGCTCCATTCTTAGAGATTCTGCACAACAGAGATGCAACTGGTCGAGTGGCAAAATGGGCGATTAAACTCCTTCCCCTAGATATCAAGTTTGAGGCAAAGAAAGCCATCAAGTCCCAAGCAATAGCAGATTTCATCACTGAGTGGATTGAATAGCAACTGCCGACTCAAGTTCACTCGGAGCACTAGACCATGTTCTTTGATGGTTCTAAGATGCTGAATGGTTCCGGTGCTGGGGTAGTGTTGGTGTCCCCCCGAGGAGATAAGCTCAGATATGTGCTCCAGATTCACTTTGATTCCTCCAATAACGAAGCAGAATACGAAGCACTTTTGTATGGGTTGCGTATGGCCATTTCACTCGGCGTCCGTAGCCTCATGGTCTATGGCGACTCAGATTTAGTGGTTAACCAAGTGATGAAGGAGTGGGACGTCAGAAGTCCGGCCATGACTGGTTACTGCAATGCAGTGAGAAAGCTAGAGAAGAAATTCGAGGGGTTAGAGCTTCATCATATACCCCGACTGAAAAATCAAGTGGCTGATGATTTGGCAAAAATATGTTCCAAGAGAGAAGCCATTCCTAGTAATGTCTTTTTGGAACACATCCACACACCATCAGTTCAAGAGGATCCTTTCACCGAAGAAGCCCCGCAGCCAAAAAGTGTCACGGATCCGACCGAAGTTGAGGTCCCAGCTGTGATCGACCTGATCATGGAAGTTTTGGTCATCACTCCCGAATGGACAGTGCTGTACATCGCGTATATCCTAAGGAAAGAGCTCCCAGAGAATAAAGAAGAGGCTCTACAGATCGTCCGTCAATCCAAGGCCTTTACTTTGATAAAGGGACAATTGTACAGGGAAAGTGCGACTGGAGTCAGTCAGAAATGTATAACACCAGAAGAAGGTTAGATAATTCTTGATGATATCCACTCAGGGACCTGTGGTCATCAAGCGTCCTCTCGGACCATTGTGGCTAAAGCATACCGAGCGGGGTTTTACTGGCCAAGAGCAAATGAAATGGCGAAGGAGATAGTCGACAAGTGTGAACGATGTCAGTTCTATTCCAATATCTCACACAAACCCGCCTCAACCTTGAAGACCATTCCACTCGTCTGGCTCTTCGCTGTTTGGGGATTAGATATGGTTGGAGCACTAAGAACTGGCAGGAGCGGCTTCACCCATGTAGTGGTGGCAGTCGACAAGTTCACTCAGTGGATTGAAGCTAAGCCAATCAAGAATCTTGATGCCTGCACTGCTATCAACTTCGTCAGAGAGTTGATATTCAGATATGGAGTTCCGCACAGCATCATCACTGATAATGGGTCAAACTTCGATTCCGACAAATTCAGAGCCTTTTGCGCTTCTCAAGGCACGCGGGTCGACTACGCTTCTGTCGCTCACCCCCAGTCGAATGGACAAGCACACAGAGCAAACGGCCTAATTCTCAAAGGATTGAAACCCCGGTTGATGCGTGATCTCAAGAACGCAGCAGGCGCGTGGGTCGACGAACTTCCTTCAGTTCTTTGGGGATTGAGGACCACTCCTAATCGGCCAACTGGGCGAACTCCATTCTTTCTGGTCTATGGAGCTAAAGCAGTTCTGCCGAGTGACCTGCTTCAGAATGCACCCCGAGTCGAGCTCTACTCTGAAGATGAAGCAGAACAAGCCCGACAGAACACAGTCGACCTTCTAGAAGAAGAAAGAGAGATGGCCATGATCCGATCGACTATCTATCAGCAGGACTTGCGTCGATTCCATGCCAGAAACGTGAAGAGTCGAGCCTTCCAACAAGGAGACTTGGTCCTCCGAGTGGATCAACAGAAACCGCACAAGCTCACTCCTACTTGGGAAGGCCCCTTTATCGTCACGAAAGTTCTCCACAATGGAGCATACCGTCTTTACAATGTCGATCGCCAGATTGATGAGCCATGATCTTGGAATGCGGAGCTGCTCCGCCGCTTTTATATTTAAGTACTCACTCGGATGAGATGTAATAAAAAGTACTTGTAGTTTGTTTATCAAAGACAAGAGTGTTATAGTTTTCCCAGTGATTGTTGTTGCTTTTCTTTTCGTGAGAAATCCCCCAGTTGTGGCTTAGCTGCGAATCCGTTTCGCCTAAGTATTTAAAAATCCTATTGAGTGGAGAGCAAACCTCCCACTCGGAGGCTTAGCTGCAGTCCAGTACTCGCCTAAGTATTTAAAATCCTACCAAGTGGAGAGCAAACCTCCCACTCGGGGGCTTAGCTGCAGTCCAGTACTCGCCTAAGTATTTAAAAATCCTACCGGGTGGAGAGCAACCCTCCCACTCGGGGGCTTAGCTGCAGTACAGTACTCGCCTAAGTATTTGAAAATCCTACCGAGTGGAGAGCAACCCTCCCACTCGGGGGCTTAGCTGCAGTCCAGTACTCGCCTAAGTATTTGAAAATCCTACCGAGTTGAGAGCAACGCTCCCACTCTGGGGCTTAGCTGAAGTCCAGTACTTGCCTAAGTATTTGAAAATCCTACCGAGTGGAGAGCAACCCTCCCACACGGGAGCTTAGCTGCAGTCCAGTACTCGCCTAAGTATTTGAAAATCCTACCGAGTGGAGAGCAACTCTCCCACTCGGGGGCTTAGCTGCAGTCCAGTACTCGCCTAAGTATTTGAAAATCCTACCGAGTGGAGAACAACCCTCCCACTCAGAGGCTCATAGCTGCAGTCTAGTACTCGCCTAAGTATTTAAAAATCCTACCGAGTGGAGAGCAACCCTCCCACTCGGAGGCTTAGTTGAAATCCAAGTACTCGCCTAAGTATGAAATCCATTCCAATCCGCAAGGACGACGAGGTGCAGGTCGACCGCCGCCTTCTCCTTCGGAGGTACGCCACAAATACAACGTGCGCTCCATTCCGATCCGCAAGGACGACGAGGTGCAGGTTGACTGCTACCTTCTCCTTCGGAGCTATGCCACAAATACAATGTGCGCTCTGCAAGGACGACGAGGTGCAGGTCGACTGCTGCCTTCTCCCTAAGAGCTACACCACAAATACAACATGCGCTCCATCCCGATCCACAAGGACGCAGGTCGACTGCAATCTGTGCTCCATCCCTACCTGCAAGGGCGATGAAGTGCAGGTCAACTGGATTTTCCACTTCAGAGCTGCGTCTCAAGCATAAAGTGTATTCCGAGTGAAGAACAAAGTTCGCTCAAAGGCAAATGCAAGCATATCCAATGATAAGCCAAGTTCAGATAACATCCTACGGATTTAGAAGTGCTCAGGCGTCAAGCCTGTAAAAGTTTATCGGTTACAAAACCACTCGGCATTTCGAGGCAAATTTAAGGAGAAACATCGAAGTTTTCCTTACTCCTCAGGTGGAGGACTGGAGGGCGCGACAAACTGGTCCAATTCAATTCCGTCAGCAATCCGAGTGGCAGTAGCAATGAAGGTCTCCATAAAAGATTGGAAGTCGTGCTTCATGGTATTGGCAACTTTGATGGACGCCAGCTTTTCCTCTCGCGTATCCTTGCAGTGAACACGGACCAGGGACAAAGCAACGTCAGCACCGCACCTGGCATCAGACTTATTCCATTCTTGCACTCGACATGGAACTTCATTCAGTCGAGCCATTAGAGACTCGAGGTCATTTTGAAGCATTGCTCCCGGCCAGAGCATCGTGTCGATTCGTGACGCTGCAACCTTCAGTAGAGCAAGGTAGTCAACCACACCAGCAACACGAGACTCCAGTCAGAGCACGTTCATAGCAGCTTCATCCTTCACAAGAGAGTTAATGGGGTCCAAGCTTGTCTCCACTCGACTGGTCTCCTCCTCGAAGTTTTGGCAGAATTCTATAAACACAATTCAAAGATAAACCAGCAGTTCTACGATGATTCGATGATAACAATTCAGTTGGGTAGGAGAGATTACCCTCAAGCATGATTAATAACTTCTTGGTGAGCCCTCCCAGATAAGCCTCCAGATCGTTCCTCTTCCCCACTAGTTCACTAGCCTTGTCATTCAGAGCTATCTTATCATTCTTCAGACGGCTGACCTCCTTGTTGGCCGCGTCGAGAGCAGCTTTCAGATTGGTGTTCTCCTCTTCAAGTTTACCGACTGAAGCCAGTTTTTCTTCCACAAGCTTTGTTTTGTCCAAAGCCGCCTTCTGCGCCTTGGCAAGGTCATGGTCCTTCTTCTTCAGAGCCTCCTACATTTTATCTGTAAAATGACAATGAGATCAGAATCGGGAATGGGCAGAAAGATAAAGACAGTCATCAAGTTCTCACCAGCCATACCTTTTGCTTTGTCTTTCGCCTTCTGAAAGTTCTACTAAACAAGCTTCAAGTCAAGGTCGAGCTGGATCTGTTTGTTTTCCAATTCAGTATAGCGAGCCACAAGCTCGCAAGATTTCTACGAAGGGTCAGTCCACAGACATCAAAGATAGGTTGCTTCCGAATGACTAAGAGAAAAATCATAACATTTCTAAGACTACAGCCGAATCAAAATATTCAATAGTAGTCTCGGGGACTACACCCAGTGGGTGCACTCATCGTGCCCCCACCAATCCAAAAATTCAATCGACACACCCAGTGGGTGTACAGATACAAAGATCTTCGGTAAGAATGTCTTCAGATAGCATATCCTAACAGAACAAGTGGTGACCAACTAACCTGGACGTTGCTTTGAAGGGCTGAGCTAGCATCATAGGCCGCTTGGCTGGCCTCCCGTACCGCCTTCACCTGCTCCATCATGATCCCCGCCTGGTGTATAGCCTCCTTAGCAGCACCCACTTGGTCCTCTGGGACGTGGTGTGTGGCGAAAAGGGAGGGTGGGTCAGCAGTCGATGACGAAGGCCGAACACTCGTCAGCGGCACAGCGAAGGACACGGAATTCCAAGTGTTACTGCCACCCTCTTGAACCGATGTCTCATGCATTGATGCAATCTGAGTAGTCTCACCAGCCGACGCATTTCTATTCCTCCTCGGCCTCAGTGGCGACTCGTCGTCATCATCAGGGAGATCAATGACATGAGGAGGAGCTACAAGAAAAAAGCAAAGTTAAAAACAAAAATCCAATCGACCAAAAGTGAAACTACAGAAATCGTACCAAGGTTGGAGGTGACAGCGCCTTCCATTTCCTAGTATTCGTTCCTGGCGGAGGTCTCGGAGGTAGCAGCACTGCAGATTTCAGAAACTAGTCGACTAGTCAATGAGTCGACCAAGAGTCTGTCCATGCTAAACGAGAAAACACAAGTTCTGTTGTTACCTGGAAATGGTGGGAATGGTCATTGTCATCTTGGGCAAGGCCTTCGGCGGCTTTGATGACGCCGCCCGCGGATGCTTCGGCGCTTTTTCAGTCGGCGCCGAAGAAGCCGTCCGAGGATGTTTTGACGACTGCCCAACAGGCGCAGCCGCTTTGCCACGCTCGCTCGCGGGGTCGTGGGTAAGCTTGGATCGCCTTTCCGTGCAAGGAGGATCGACTTCCTCCTCCTCCTCTCCACTGGAGCCGTCGTCATCCTCTTCCCCCTCACCATCAGATTGCCACTCCTCACTTTCACCTCCGCTCGCCTCCTCCTCCTCGGTCTGTTCTTGCGCCTCGTTGGGCATCGAGTACATCTCAGTAATGGTCTAGAAGACAACAAACAAGACAAAAGTCAGTCGATTGATTTTAAGCAAACAGAATGAAGAAAGCAATCCCACAGTCAGAGATGCAGATTGGTCGAGTGGAGGAATCCTACTGGCTCCTCGGGGATTGTCTTTGTTCCCTGTGATACTTGACAACCACCCTCCAACGTAGCCTCGTCGACCTCCTCCGGGTGAATCCTAGTGGTGTGATCGAGACCCGAATACATCCACATCAGATGGTCACGAGCTTGGAGCGGTTGGATACCTCTCCGGAGGAAGACCTCTAGCAAATCCATACCAGTCACCCTGCCGCGGACAAGCTGAACCACTCGACCAACCAACACTTTGACTTGTGCCTTCTCTTCTGGTGTCACTTTCAGAGAAGAAGGTTTTTCTACTCGGTTCAGGGAGAAAGGGGGAAGACCCATCGCCTGTCCCGAGGTCGGCTGGTCTCTGCAGTACAACCAGGTCGACTGCCACCCGCGGACTGAGTCAGGAAGAGTCATAGCTGGAAAAGAACTTTTGCTTCTCATCTGGATCCCAAAACCCCGCACATCTGAATCACTTGCGTCTTATCGTCAATCGACTTGGCTTTCTTAACCGACTGAGAACGATAAGTGAAAATGTGCTTGAAGAGGCCCCAATGAGGACGACAACCCCAGAAATTCTCGCACAAAGACACGAAGGCAACAAGATACACGATGGAATTTGGAATAAAGTGATGGAGTTGCACTCCGAAAAAGTTCAAGAAACTCCGGAGAAAAGGATGATGGGGAAGGGAGAATCCACGGTCGACGTGAGTGGCGATAAGTACACACTCACCCTCGAGAGGCCGCGGCTCGATCTCGTTCCCCGGGAGACGCGCAGATTCGTGAGGAATGAATCCCCCCTCGACCAGGTCATCAATGTCTTCTTGACGAATCGCCGAGGGCATCTAATCGCCCTGGATCGAGCCCCGCGGCAAGGAAGACCTCGAGGAAGATCCGCCCCGACCGGACTTCTTCGCCTTTGCCTGCGCCGTCGCCTTCTTTGTGCGCTCCAGGGCCGCCGTCTTCTCCTTCACCATCGCTGCAGACAAAGCTCAAACAGACCGACGGCCCCGGGGCGAGAGCAGAGGTGGCGGAGGAATCCGATAAGAAAGAGGAAAAATGAAGGCGCACTGTTCAAAAGCCCTGGGCCAGCAGCTTATATGGAGTTGCTTCCAAGTGACTGACCTGTGGGCCTAGACGATCCTGTCAAATCCCGCAACAGTCGCGCGCGTGATACGTGGATAAAAAGGTGGCGTGGAGATCGAGGCGGTTCCGCCCTATCCCATCCGATTACTGCGGCCTCCTCCGCCCGGCGCGCTTCCCAAAATTCGAATCCCGTGAAATCCGCGAGCAGCAGAACAACTTGTCAGACGGAGGATCTCCTCCACACCGTCACTCGGAGCTCTTCAAGTAAAGAAACTCACTCGACTGAAACCAATAATGGATCAAGGCGACTTAAAAAGAAGTTGGTGTCGTTACTTAAGTTCATGGATCCAGAACAAGATATACTCATATCACGAAAAATGGGTCGGAAGAATTCTCAACCCCTTCCCCACTCAAACCTCGATCCATTCGGGGGCTAATGATGAAGCTATGTACCTAGGGTAGGGTCATGGACCTGTCCAAACTACCCTCCTCAAGTACATCTCTAGAAGAAACCACCTGTCAATCGACTCAGAAGTGTTCCACTCGACGGACTCGAAGACACTTGACCATGAAGCCAACCACTCGATAGCCAGGAGATCTAAAGTCACTCTGCATGCAAATGGTCGGTCATTGAGTAGCTTTTATGGTCATCATAGCACTTTATTTGTGGCGTTACCAGTAATGCCCGATCTTAATGTACCTTAAACCCTACATGACTGAGGGCCGAAGGGGTCTGGCAAACTCTATATAAGCCAACCCCCCTCCTCAGTGTAAAGGGCTGGCACCCCTCTAACTCATACACACATAATCTAGTCGACCGCCTCCGGGCTCTAAGACGTAGGGCTGTTACTTCCTCCGAGAAGGGCCTGAACTCGTAAATCTCTTGCGTATACAACTACTCCATAGCTAGGATCTTGCATCCCCATTCCTACCCCCCTACACTACTGTCAGACTTAGAACCACGACAGATGTCAAGAGCTTTCCAACAATATATTACACACCCCAATACGACGAAAAGACTATCAATTCGACGTGATAAAAATCATCAGTACAACCGCCTAAAACCGTTAGTAACAGAATATTATTCTGTTACTATTGTTGAACTGATGAAGTCGAGCAGTTGTACTGATGCTTTTATTTCGTTGCACTGATTGTAATGAGTAAATAAGAGCCCTGTTCCACTGGCCACTTCCGCCGTCGACCAAGCTACTCGTGGCCGATCCCTCCACCCGCCCGCCTCCCTCTGGAAACCCAGGCCCCATCCGAGGCGCGGCGATGGACGCTGGGGCGCGCGGGCGATAACGGCGGTGCTGCTGCTGGTGCCCAAGATCCCCGGCTGCTACTCCAATGACTTCTTGCTTGTGCGCCCCCTCCCCCTCGTCCTCGTCTCTCCTGAGCGAGTAGCGCGGCCGGCCCCGATTCCCAACTCCGAGCCCGTGGCCGGGTGGCCGGTGGAGCTCCATTCTGGCCGGACCCAGGCGATCTGCCTCGGCGTGTTGCATGCGCTACTGAAGATCAGCCCCCTTCCCCTCCTCCTCCTCCTCCTCCCCGCCTCTCCTAAGCGAGTGGCTTGGCCGTCCCCGATTCCCGACTCCGAGTCCCTAGCCGGGTGGCCGGCGGAGCTCCGTTCTGGCCGGGCCTAGGCGTTCTGCCTCGGCGTGTTGCGTGCGCAGCTAAATATTAGGCTCGCTAACAGAGTCCCTCTGAGGTCAGAAGGCTTGCTGACGAGAGACACCCGTGTCGTCGAAAGGAAGAAGGCATGTCTCAAGAAGGCGCGCAAGCATCCCCAGTTCTCCAAGCGTGAAGCCGAAAGCTTCATTGTTGTTAGAGTCGTTTCTGCGCCATCTTTCCGCACTTGAAAAAATGCCCTCTCCTGTCTTTGTTCTATGCTGGATGCCACAAATTTGTAATATCCGTTTTTTTGAAAGCAATTTTCTTAAGGTTACAGAAGACATTTTTCTTGAAATCACTTCACCAAGCATGACGGGTGGTTGCCCAAGCTCTGAAGCATGGCTTCTGATGGAGTGGCGGTATATGAAGCATTGTATTTGATAAGCTATCAACAGAATGAACATGTCCCGGTGACAAAGTTCAGAGTGATACTCTGATTTTCTGATGGGGATTCAAATTGCAAACAAATATGCCGCCTCTTCATAACTCGTTTGACTGCAAAACTTCGTATTAGGTATTTCTGTACTGTGAGCTGAGGAGATTCCATCACTAATTAATTATCCCGCACTATGTTGTTGCTGGTGGAGCTACTTTAGTAGTATTTGATCTGGGGCTAACGGTAGTTACTTACTATTGTATTTGACATGAGACCGAGCACGATACGAGCTATAAAATGACAGCTCGTATTTTGTGAAACTTTCGTGGTAGGTGGGCAACGAAGTTTCACAAAGAATCGTCAAATGTGAAACTTTCAAAGAGGTCAAAGATTTCAGTTCAACGTCTACGCAAAACTATCCAAAATGTGAACCTTAGTCATGTTGAACGTTTCCTCAAATTCACAACTGGTGAAGAGTAATTTGAAATACGGTGAGACCCTTCGTGCTTTTTTTCTCTCAGAAAAAATAGAATACTCGTACTGATCTCTGTGTGTTTTTGTACTGAGGAGGTATTTTTGAAAGTGTAATTTTGAACGGTTCCGAAAGAAAGTACTTGAACTAATGTCCGTATGATTTTGTACTGAGCGTGCTTTCACAGACTAGACTTTACTCTCATTTTTTGGTATGGCTTTTCCTCGTAATTTTCCAATGTTTTATGGTATCATAGTCGTCGAACTTGCATGGTTTATATCATTGAACTGAATGATATATTTTCAAAATGATATTTTTTCAAAACAGAGTACTAGTACTGAGCGCAGTGTTGTGTTTGTACTGAGCATTCTGTTTTTTTGTTCGAAAACAGAGTAGTTGAAATGATCTCTGTATGTGTTTGTAATGAGCAAGTTTTCACATATGGGATGTCATTTTTTTAACTTGCATAATAAAATAGTGGAATTATCTCTTTGAACGGCCTCCCGTTGAGACATGGACTTATATAACTCAACATTTTCTGGGACTACAATTTAGATATGTTTTCTCGTCCAACCTAACGACAACATCAGCTCCGAATTTGCATGGTTTCACTTGTTGAACTGATGGATGTTTTCTTTTTGTTTCTTTCAAACTCAAACATATTTGGCAATGAAGGTATGTACTTCCTTTTGTTTGCGACTTGAACAATTTTCATGATTTTTGTAATAAATATTTTGTACTTCTTTTTATTTTCTCCAATGAAGAAAACAATGATCATTTGAAGTAATTGTCAACCACAAACTTCTGTAAAAAAATCTCTGAACTTGTCGTATCCTCGAGTTTGAATGGATGTAAATACTTTTTGCCAAATTGCTCCAGATTTCTGTATGGTACGCACACAACCTTGATGAGCCAATGTAAAAGTACATATGAACTTCCCGGATTTGACAATGCATACTTCAGTACATAGCGCACCATTAAATTGCTGCACAATGACTAAAAATGCATAAAACTGCCAAAGATGCATAGTGCACCATTGAGGTATTAACCAGTCATACTTTCTAGATACATTACAGTGCATCTACATACCAAAGGTATGTGTACATCAAGAATCTGAAAAAAAATCTGAATCCCTCTCACGCTTTTGTACTTGGTCTTCTCACATTTATCTCATTTTTCACATTACTTCTTCCTCTTCTACTAGTACCTCTCACTAGCCTTCATTGATTCTGCACCCAGCAAGCCCAAGATGTCCATAAATAAAAAAACTGACAAACACTGCACAAAAATATGTTGTTAATAGGGTTGCATGAATGCTAAAAAATACAATATAAAAAATGATGCTAAAATAGTAATTGTGTAACACCATTCAACAACTACAATTCGTGAAGGAAATATATCAAAACATCCACCAAAGAGGTGCATGAATACTAGTTTCCCATGGAAATTAAAAACACTGTATGCAGGTAGCCAACTTTTCTCCTCTATTTTTTTGCATACTCAAAGAATATGAAGTCTGAAAGGTTCTAATTGTAAAACACACTCTAAAGCAAACCTATTTTCCTATTCCACATCAAAATATAAACTGGTCGAGGATAATCCAACTTGGAAAGGTAGTCATCTTTTCCAAGTGACCTTCTATAAGCAATAAGAAGAAAGTTCATGCCACAAAAGGGACGTTCTCTAAGCAGCAAGTAGAAAGTTCAGGTCACAAAGTCTACTCTTAGACATATACACAATAAAATAAAACAATGATCACTTGACCTAATTGGAGAATAACATGCGAGCTTATAGCATTTGATCACTTGAACTTATAGCAATAGGAATACGAAATGTGTAAGGCCTCTGACCTGTGGAGATTATAAGAAATTTGTAAATGCTAGTACTGCAACCAACATTTATAAATACTAGTGAACTTGAACTTATGGTCTCTCGAGATTTGAACTTATTGTGTTACAAGCACACGCACAAAAATCCAATGAAGCTGATATCAATACATGTTAAAAAGATAATCAAGTTCATGTATATTAATTTTGAGAAGTTTAGAAAGAAACTTTTTTAAAAGTCTGTACTGAAAAGATGTGCAAACATATGCGAACATATTTAGTGCTTTTTTAGGAAGGAACTCAATTCAACAAAACATATGCAATCATCTCGGCTTTGAACTTTTGTATTTTTTTATTTGAGCTGATTTGAACTGATTTGTGTTACAAGCACACGAACAACTCCGAATGACATGATGTTAGTACATGTAAAAAAGATGACCAAGTGCATGTATATTAACATGAGAAGTTCAAAAAGGAGCTTCATCTTCACCATACTGACTAGACCAATACTGAAAAATTGAAGTACGAGGGATACCAACTTAAGTTCAAACTACACAAACATAAGATGCAAACTCTATGCAAAGTAAACTAGCATCTATTTTCGAAAGCATCTATTTTCGAAATGGATGGTTATAGGTTTAGACAGAAGTTAAGTTTCAGCAATGCCCTTGTGGCAAAGCAAACTAAAATGTATCATTTTGCCTCAGGACTCTGCACATTTAAATCATAATGCACTGAAAAGAACACACAAGTTGAACTGAAAATCAAAATAAAAGTTGGGGTAGCATGCCTGTGAGGAAGGAGGTTGAGGGCAGCAGGGCGCACAGTGGGCGAAGGATGCACAAGGAAGATGAGTTACCTCGTCGCTAGGCTGCGAGGCGACCTCCAGCGTGGAGGTCCTCAGGTTGGAGTGCATCAGCAGCGAGTGGTGGGGCTACGACAGGGGACAGGTTGCAGCGTGCACGCATGGCGACGTCATCCTTGTCGTCATGGATAAGTAGGACTGCTGGAGACATTGCAAAGCAGCACAACAATATTACATGTTTTCTAAAGTTGAGTAAAACATGTTCAAGATTATCAACAGTACACATATCGTATATTTCAGCTATCAGTTGAAGAGTCGAAAACTTTTCGAGTTGATGTTTTTTTGTCATCGAACTGATGTAATTTTTTGTATTTTCAATTGTTGTAAAATATGTAGTTGAACTTATAGATTTCCATTTTGTAATTTTGCTCTTATAAAGATCATGTGTGTTTGTTTACGTACTGAAAATGGAATACATACTGAACTTGACAATACGGAAACAACAATACTTCATACTCATTCTCTCTTTTTTGCCATATGGTTAGAGCTTACAACCACATTATCAAAATCTTTTATTGTACTTTGTAATAATATGACATATAGTATAAAATCAAACTGGGTTTTAACACATACAATTCAACTTTTTCTGTACGTCTTTTTGAACTGATGACATATATACATGGTGAACTATAGAGCATTAGTTTTTGCAGTAAACACAACTCATATTTTTAGAATCTGGAGATGGATCGAACTGATTGTTCTAGGTACGGTGAACTGGTTTTTGCAGATAAAAATCTAGTTTCTAGGAACGGCGGACTGCTGCTCGCGACTAACTCGACCATCTCGATGCCATGGGGTTGAACTGAGGACGGCTATGCGAGTAGGGAGCATCGAGCGCGGCGGGTGGTGGCACATACCTAGGTAAAGCAGGAAGGAGACACACATGCGAAGAAAGGCTGGCTGCTTTGGGCCCCGCGGTTGGAGGCCGTCTTCAGCCATGGCAAGCACCGAGGTGCGCCTTCCTCAGTCATGGAGCAATTTGCGCCTCCACACTTTCCCACAAATTGTCCAGAACACAACTTTTAGCAACACGATAAGTAGTAGTAGTAGTAGCATTAATGTAGGTGGCAAGGTAGCAGTGGCAAAATAGTAGGCAATTATTCTAAATTTGCTCCACAACAGCTTCAGTTCACATTTGCTACAACTTTCAGTTGGAAAAGAAAGACAAAACGGATAGAAAATCCCCCAGTTGGGGTAGTGAACCTTCTTACTTAACAACTACAATTCTACCATATAGTATACTATTGTATAACTAGAAAACAGTCTGAATTTTTTGCACAAACACCGTACTGTTTTATATGTTTTCCAAGAACTTGAGATAGCTCAAGTACTGAACTGAGAACACCTAGTTTGTGTTTTAGGAAATAAAATAGACATCCTCTGCTTTTTGTGATAAAACTAGTGTGGACTTGGGAGGAGTGGCAGTGTGGACGGACAATTAACCTCTCTTTTCTCTTGCTCCTGAATGCCTGAAGCTGGAATCCCCGGGCGATAGAGGTGGTCGTCGCGCGACGGGGAGGAGCAGGAAGGGGTGGAGGTGGTTGTTGCCGATGCTCCTCCTTCCCACCGGTGGCCGCCCCTGCGGAGGCAGATCCATGGTCCGTCGTGGAGGTGGGAGGCGAGGGCGCGGTGCGTCGCCGGAGGTTATACGAAATTCGAACTACATTAGATGAAATTCTACACACACAAAATCCACGATGGGAACTAGATTAGAAGAATTCTTTTTTCACATTTGAACCATTGAGTTTTTGCATAGTGTACTTATATAGTTTCATCTTTATAGCAAGCTACAGTAGAAATGAAAATATGTTGGAGGGAGCATGCTAGATTAGAAGAAATACTTTTTTCACATTTGACACCTGAACTTTGACTTGTTATTCCCAACAAACTCCCCTTGAATGTTTTGTTTTTTCGAACTTCTCAAGTTTACGTTTTCGACGTGATTGAATAGTAGTATATGAGCTCACCAACACGATGAAATTTTTACTGAACACTAAGGTGCATACTACATACACAAGGTACCTGAACAATTTAGTTGCCTGGTCGAAGGAGAAGGTGCATCAGCAACAACAAGTTGTGAAAGAAGAACTTGTCGCCCATGGAGATGTTTTCCTGCACGCAGCTACTTGAGCGACTGACCGTGGAGCAAGCAGTTAGACTGCCGAGTTGGACGGCGCGCTGTGGCCACCGGATGCGGTGACATGAAGCGATGGCCCGCTGGGGGTGGGGGTAGGTCGCCAAGGCAGAGGTAGGGACGGCTTGTCGTGGCGATTGGTGGCGCTATGGTGGCTCCCAATAGTGGCGGATAGAAGCAGCGAGGCCGACGGCGGCGTGTGGAAGTAGGGGGCCGGCGGTGG
>LT934116.1:38266405-38291683 GCA_900231445.1 Triticum turgidum subsp. durum | reverse complement strand
GCCCCATCCACTGCTGGCCACCGGAGACGCCGCCCCCATCCGCGTGCACTGCCATTGAGATGGACGCCCGTCCCTCCCTGGTGGTGCTCCCCCCCAAGGTTGCAGGGATTCCAATCCCCCATCACCGACGCCACCAACTACGGCCAACCATCGCCCCAACTCCGGCATCAGGCGCCCCTCTTCCCCGGATTCCACCGGTGTGCGCTCCTCCTCCCCAGCATCCCGCTTCGGTGCCTTCGCCCCAACCAATCCTAGGCTTCAGCTCCTGACTGTGTTGATGGTGGCAGATGCTCCAACGATGTGCTCACCCTTCACGTGGTGATTGAACTGCAGTGCTCATGTCAAATGCTCCACAGTGACCTCTGCCAATACTTGTTACTGCTACGCAGACCTGCTCCCTTTCCAACCCATGAACTGTGCAAACTTTTTGTCATGTGTGTTAGTTCTTTTATCTTAGGTATGTGAACAAAGGTTTGCGAGTTAGTAACATGAATTCTTTTGATTGTTTGGTTGTGCCAGAGGACCAGGGTTCATCAAGACCATGGATTTGTACTGTTAATTACTAAACAAGTTCGGAAAAAATTGATGTCCCAAAAAAAGAGTACAGAGTATGGGTTGTTACTTACAAGAAGGAAATCATGTTGTCTCATTAAATTGTTTCCTGATGAAAAGGAAGGGATCCTACTCAACTACATAGCATGTGTGTATTCATTTCTTCATGTCAGGTGTTCTTGCTCCATTTTGTAACCAATGTTTATTTTGCATGTCGGGTGTACACCGTGAAATCTGTTTTCTGCTGTAGAAAAGACAATTAAAATAACAAAGCGGACCAATATTTAATGCAAAAATGTGTATTTTCCGTTACGAATGGGTGATTTCCTTTTTCTTTTTGTGTATATAAGAGAAAGGGAATAAGTTCAAATATAAGAAATGAATAAGTTCGTAATATGTTACACAATAAAAAGTTCATGTACGAAATTCGTGTGCAAAAATAAAATGCAAAGTCAGAATGAAGTTCATATATAAAAAATGTTGAAGTTCGCATAGAGAGAAAAGGCGCACTTGTAAATAACATCTACTAAAAAGTGCATATTCTCTCATTATGGATGTTTATATGGTCGTCCCTGAGGAGTAAAAACGCACAGCTCACACTTAACACAATGATAATTAAAAATATGTTGAAATTTAGTCCTCCAGAAAAGTTCATGCATATAATAAACCAAACTCGGGAGGTTTGAGAAATCAAACCTGCCAAATGCAAAAATATACCTAAAAGGGTGAAAAAAATGCACCTAAAAAGGTTTAAAAAACCTAGAAGTTCAAATTTAAAAAAAATGGAGTGTCTTAATGTTTATTAAAAAAACTAGAATTTTTTCGTTATGAAAAAAAACAAGAAGTCCAAATAAAATAAGAGGGTCAGGTCAAAGATTAAACAAAATTCAGATTTCCTCTTTATTAAAAAAATGGAAACAAGAAGATCAAAAATAAAATAACCCATTGGTTCGATGTATAAATGTTGAAAAATACAAATCTGCTGACAAGAAGATCATAGGAAGTTCAAACAAAAATAATAGAGTAGTTCAAAAATAAAAGATCACTAAGAAAGCAAATATTTCATCATTTCTAAAAATATAAAAACAAGAAGTTTTAATTTAAAATTGGGAAGTTCAAAAATCAATTAAAAGGACATTCATCATTTCTAAAGTTGAAAAAGTCTAGAAGTTCAAATTTAAATAACAAACGTTCCAACATTTATTAAAAAATAGGATATTTCTGTTACTAAAATAAATAATCAAGAAGTCCAAATTACAAAAATAGGGAAGTTCGATATTTATAAAAAAGCTCAAACTTTCCTTGTTACTAAAGAATAAAAATGAAGAAATTCAAATTTTAAAAAAAGGAGTAGTTCGATGTATACGAAAACATAAATTCTTTCGGTTTCTCGGAAAGATAAAAAATATGAAATTCAATTTTTAAAGAAATGTTTGGTGCTTATTTAAAATCATTTTTTCTAAAAAAAATGAAGAAGTTCAATTAGAAAAAGCATATCAGTTTGACATTTATTAAAAAACTCTGATTTTTTCGATTGCTGAAGAATAAAACCAATAAATTCAATTGAAAATAATGAAGAAGTTCGATGTTTCTAACAAAACTCCAATTTTCATATTTCTAATAAAAATACAAGAAGAAGTTCAAATATAAAAGTTAGAGAGGTTCAATGTTTATAAAAAACTCACACTTTTTCCGTTACTAAACCGAAATAGAGAGAGGTTCAAATTGGTAATAGCCAGAAGTTCATGTACTACATGGTGTGCGTTTCGTATGAGAAAAAAAGATTAAAAAGGCAAAGTCCAAAAATTTTGTTGCTCGAAGTTCAAGTGCTCGGCCCGATAGAATTCAAAAATTCTTGTGAGAGAGGTTTAACAAAAATATGTGACAAAAGTTCAAACTGAAAACCGTGGGAAGTTCAACTACTAAACGAAATGCATTTCGGATAAGAATAAAATGAATAGAAAACAAAAAAGCTTAAAAGATTTGTTGCAGGAAGTTCAGGTGCACCTCCGTGCATGGTTCAAAATTTATATTCGAGACGTCCGACCTCCAATTACATGTTTTAAAATTTGCGAAAAATGACGCCTGTCCTTCAATTGGTTGTAATTCGACGTATACACAAAAATGCGACAGAAGTTCATAGTGAAAACAACAAGAAGTTCAAGTACTGCAATGAATGCATTTCAGGAGAGAATAAAAGTATAGAAAAATAAAAGCTTAAAAGGTTTGTTGAAAGAAGTTCAAGTGATGTGTCCGGAGAAGTTCCAAAATTCTTGCGAGAGAGTTTCACCTTGTATTTCCATGTTTGATTTTTTTCGTATAAAAGTCGAATACAATTCCTTACTCAAAAATATAAAAAGTTGAAGTTCAAATTGAAATAATAAAGAAGTTCGGAGTTTATTAAAACCTATGATTTACCTGTTCAAAAAATAAAAAACACAGCGCCATTTTTTGCACTTTTAAAAACAACTCATAAATGAAAAGAATGGTTGATAGAAGTTCAATTACTCAGCGAGTAAATGTTCAAAAAATTCTTGTGAGAGAGGTTCTCTGTGTATTTAGATGTCCAAAATACATAAAAAATAGTTTTTTTTGGTGTTTTAAAATAATTCTCTCAAACCAGAGAGAAGTTCAAAAGTGATAACAACCGGAAGTTCATGTACTACATGGTGTGTATTTTATAAAAGAAAAATACAAATAAAGTTAAACAGAGTGAAGTTCAAACATACATGCCCCAGAAGTTCAACTACTTCACACAGTGCGAAAAACAGGATGTCAAAAAATAGCACGTCAAAAACAGAGTGAAGTTCAAACAGACATGCCGGAGAAGTTCAACTACTGCACGCAGTGCATTTCCATTCGTGATGTAGGCAGAAATCATGATCTTGTCATTTTCTAATTTACTTCAAAATGACAGGAATATCATTTGCATAAGTTCAAGTCCTCGGTCGGAGAAAGTTAAAAAAATATTGTGAGAGAGGTTTATACAAAAAGAATATCATTTGTGTAACACTGACGAAAATGTATGGGAAAATTACAAACAAAAATATGTCACATAAGTCCAACATGAAAACAGCAGGAAGTTCAACTACTACACTGAATGAATTTCACAAGAAAAACTTTTAAAAATGTCGCGAGTATGAAAAAATGATCAACACGGAATAGTTGTGTGTTTATAGCAGCTTTCCATCGGTATATCACTTGCTTAATTCCGGTGACTGAATGAAGAGCTGCGAGCAAAAAAAAGCACGTGAAAAATAGAGTGAAGTTCAAGCCGAACTGCCACAGAAGTTTAAGTACTTCACGCAATGCATTTTCGACGAATCTGTTTCGCGATAAAGGCAGAACGAGTGATCTCGTCGTTTCTGAAATTACTTGAAAATGGATGGGATACAGAGAAAACCATCAACATGAAAAAGTTTTGCATTTTTCATAGCTTTTCAACAGTATATTATTTGCCCTGTTCCGATGAAGTTTGTAGAAATTACTGCAAAAATATGTTTTTAGCCATTTTCAAAATCAACGTAAAACCGTAATGAATTTGGACAAACTATATATACCAGAAAGTTGCGCATTTATTCAGGCTTTCCAACGCCATATCATTTG
Organism: Triticum turgidum subsp. durum; assembly: GCA_900231445.1. Lineage (NCBI taxonomy): Eukaryota > Viridiplantae > Streptophyta > Magnoliopsida > Poales > Poaceae > Triticum > Triticum turgidum. Next base: position 38,287,525 of record LT934116.1, on the reverse strand, counting down.
CTAAGTTCGGACATACGATTAAACGATTCAAAATTAGAAAATACAAACTTGGTAGAACTTGTATCGTTTTCTAAATTACTCTTAAACGATTCAAAATTAGAAAAAACTTTCAACATGAGAAAAAAGCGCATTTTCATAAGCTTTCCAACGCCATATAATTTGTCTCAATTGGATTAGGCGTTTAGAAATGGCAACAAAAATACGAACACGTTTGTTCGGTTTGCGAAATTTTACGATTTTCCACATTACCCTTCAACCATATGGAATTAGAAAAAACTTTCAACATGTGGATGGAGCAGTTTTACAGCAGCTTTCCAACGCCATATTATTTGCCTCATTCTCATAAATGGTTTAGAAATGCGATCGAAAATACGATTCTTGTTTTTTGTATGAAGAAAAAACGGTTTACAAAACTGCTCTTAAACCACTTACATTTTGCCAAAATTTGAAGTTGGGTCATGATACTGGTGTCCATAGATTTTCAACGGTATATCGCAAGCCCCATTTGTTCAATGTTGGCGGAAATTCAACCTAGCACTAGGAGAAGTTCAGGTCGAACAACCCAGGCAGTAAAATTGCAAAAAACGCAATTTTATCACGACCCGAGAGCAAAATCCGCCAACGAGCGAGATTCCTATTTAAAACTGGTATTTAGTTGCTAAAAAATGTTCCTAGATTACACTAACATCATATAGAACAGGACTAACCAGAATAATTCGCGGGGGAAACCACGGTTGTGAAGATAGCCCGAAGGTCGGGTTCGTACAGAGGGAAGTTCAGGCGCGTGTACAAACAAAAATACGCCACAGAAGTTCAACGTGAAAATAGCATGAAGTTCAACTACTACGCTAAATGAATATCAGATGAAAAACTTTTAAAGTCGTTACGAGTATGAAAAAATGATCAATACGGGAAAGTTGCGTGTTTACAGCAGCTTTCCATCGGCATATCACTTGCTCAATTCCGATGAGTGGATGGAGAGCTAGGAGCAGTGGATAGAGATATAGGAGAAAAAAAACATGAAAAACAGAGTGAAGTTGAAGTACATGTGTCGAGAAGTTCATGTTCTTCACGCGGTGCATTTTTGAAAAATCAGTTTCGCGATAAAGGCAGAACGAATGATCTCGCCATTTTCGCAATTACTTGAAAATGGCTAGCATTCAGAGAAACCATCAACATGAAAAAGTTTTGCATTTTCCTTAGCTTTTCATCGGTATATTATTTGCCCCATTCCGATAAAATATGTAGAAATTATGCCAAAAATACGTTTTTATTCATTTTCCAATTTGACTTACAACTGTAAGTAATTAGGAGAAACAATATTTACAAAAAAGTTTCGCATTTTCTCAAGCTTTCCAACACCGTAACATTTGTTGCATTCGGACGTACGGTTAAACAATTAGCTGGAAAATACGAACTCGGTAAAACTTGTACCTTTTTCTGAATTACTTTTAAACCTTTCCAAATTAGAAAAAACTTTTAACATGAAAAAGTAGCGCATTTTCACAAGCTTTCCAATGCCATATCATTTGCCTCAAATGGATTAGCCGTTTAGAAATTACATTGAAAATACGAACTTGGCTGTTTGGTTTATGAAATTTTACGATTTTCAAAATTACTCTTTATCCATAGGGAATTAGAGAAAACTTTCAACATGTCAAAGGAGCGTTTTTCCAGCAGATTTCTAACGCTATATTATTTACCTCATTCCGATAAATGGTTTAGAAATGCGATCGAAAATATGATTCACGTTTTTTGTATGAAGAAAAAACGGTTTTCAAAACTGTTCTTAAACCATTTAAATCTTGCCAAAAATTTAACTTGGATCATGATATTGGTGTCCATAGCTTTTCAACAGTATATCGCAAGCCCCATTTGGACACTTTTTAGCTGAAGTTCAACCTAGTACTCGGGGAAGGTCAAGCACGTTACTCGGGAAGTTCATGTTGTGATCAGAATATTATTCTGATCCCGTGATCAGAATAGTGTTTATATATATATATATATATATATATATATATATATATATATATATATATATATATATATGTATATATATATGTATATGTATATATATATATATAAAGCATGTGCTGACTAGCTAATTGATGCATTAATTGTTTTGGTATGTACATATATTAACTCTTCTTTCTTCTTTTATAGCCTTCCCGATCGAGCCAAACTTCGATAACGAGACGAGGCCCGAAGAAAAGGTTGCGCCCGGATGAAAGGTTCACAATCACAGCAATCATGGACGATGGCCAACCGATTGAATCCAGGAGGACCAAGGAAGCATTTTCTGCTCAGTGCGGAGCTATTATTAGGGACAACATCCCGATCAGTATCCAGCTATGGAATAAGCCTAAGAAAGAAGACCCTCAAGTTTCTTATGTCACCCATAGAGAGAAAGATGATCTTTGGACCTTGTTGAAGGCAAATTTCACCCTACCGCCAGAGGAGGATCCGAATAAGCCAGTTATAGAGCCACTGATCAAGGCGTGTGCTCTTAAGAAGATGGCAGGTCTATTCAGGAGGTTGAAGAAAGAGTTGAAATCAATGTTTGTCGATAAAGGGAAGACTCCAGAATTAACCGGCCGATTTGAGAAGATAAGAAATCACTAGCCTGATAAGAAATCACTAGCCTACATTTGTGGTCTACAAGACATCGGGCAAGATTAAGACAATGTCAGAGATAAACAAGATAGAAGCTACAAAGAAGTTGTATCACCATCGCACGGGGTCAGGCGGCTACGTTAAAGCCTGAGAGTGACCTGATTGCTAAAGGGGTTGAACCAGAGACATTGAACTGGTCAGACCGTTCAAGGACTTGGTTCTTCAGGGTTGGGGGAACTTTGGACCCTAAAACAGGGAAGTGTCGTTGGACGGACGAGCAACTTTCAATACCCGTCACGAAGCTTCAGGCAGTAACCAAGGCAGCGCAGGAAGGGACATTCATTCCCAATAGAGAGAATGACGGGTTGATTGAGGCCCTCGGGAATCCAGAGCACCTTGGACGAACACGAGGCACGCTAGGATCCGTTGCGTGGAAGATTGGTTTTCCCGGTGCAGGCGGTTACAAAACCCAGGAGAGGAAGAGGAAACAGGAGTTGAGCGATATACAGAAGCTCAATGCAAGATTACTAAAGCTAGAGGAACAAGTTGAGAGCCAGCGAGTTGCCGACCAACCATCTCAGTGGCACGAAGCTACCCCAGAAGCTACCCCGCCATCTCAGCGGACAAGCAGCGTGGCTTCCACGGAGCTCATTCAGCAGCCTGACTTCACGGCTCCTAGCTACCCCGTGGATGCTATCATGGAGGCTCAACATTGCCTGCTTACGGTGAAATGGCAAAACATCACCTTGAAGGCGGCTGTCGGCACTCTTGCACCTCCTCAACCCGACAGAACTTTTCGCTACCATCTCATTCCATAGGGCTATGCTGTTGTGATGGTGGATGAAGTAATGGAGGAATTTGAGGAGCTCGAGCTTGACCACCCTACAGGTGAGGGGAAGATTTAGCTGGGTCTTGCTCTGAAGACTCCATGTCTATGGTGGAAGGAGTACATCAAGCTTCCAAACTATACGCCTCTGGATCCTCCTCCTCCTCCGGTGAGTCAGGGCAGTCCATCTCCTCCTCCGCCTCCTCCTCCGCCTCCGATGAGTCAGGGCACTCCGTCTCCTCCTCCGACTCCTCCTTCGGTGAGTGATCAGGGCACTCCACCTCCTCATCCGTCTCCTCCGGCGCATGACGGCACTCCGGCTCCTTCTTCGCCTCCTCCAATGAGAACTTTGCCTCCTTTGGCGCGTGAGGGCACTATGACTCCTCCTCCACCTCCTCCGGTGCATTGGAGCACTCTGCCTCCTCCGGTGCGTGGAAGCATTCTGCCTCCTCTGGCGTGTCGCGGACTCCGCCGTGTCAGCAACGGCGGAAGAGAGAGGCCGCTGCTCCGGTCCATCTCTCAAGGCTTTGGAAAAGTTACCATATGAGAGGGCCTACAAGGAAAACAAGAACATCAGTCGTGTCCAAGTGAGAGACTTTTTGCATGGAAACCTCCACGTCCGAAGGAAATGATAGATCCGGTGAAAGTGAAGCGGACCATAGATGCCATGAAGCAACTACCATCGCCTCCGCTGGATTCCAACTATGTGCAAACTATTAAAAAGGCATATAAGGAAGCAGAGCGGTCGGGAAGTACTTGCAGTGATGCAAGATTAGCAGAACGGAGAAGTGGGGAAAAATTCCCCAGCTAGGCGAACAGGCGAAGCAAACGTTTCCCCCGCTCAAGGTGTCTAGCGATATCGTCGCTAATCATCCGGGGATGGTGCCCGGTACCAATCCTGCTGATTACCTGACCGATGATATAGAGTTTGAAACAACGGAGGTGGACGAATTCAGATTCTAGTACGGGCAGCCTCTCGTCAAACCTGATCATCATCCTCCTCTAACAACAATGACGCGAAGACTCCATGAATGGTACATGGAAATATGCCGCAAGTATGGGAAGCATACTTTGACGATGAGAATTAAAGAGGAGCACGACCTCGTTGGAATGGATATTTTGAATGTTGAATTTGACGAGTTATTCCAGTTATACAATCAAAAGGCCCTCGACAAAACACTCATGACTTGCTACTGTCCGTAAGTACTAGTTATGTAATAATTAAGTCTCTATATATAGCTCAGCTCTTTCATTTGCAAGTATATATAATTATCCTCACTATATTATGCAGGTTGAAGATCATCAAATGCAGGAAAGCAGATATCTATGACATTGGGTTCATTAACCCAAATATCATACATGAGGACGGTCAAACAAAATGTCTCTGAAACCAAGGACAACTTGCTACAATCGTTGCTTAAAAATCAAAAAAAGATAAAATACTCTTTTGTTACAACTTCAAGTGAGTGTTACTGTCTTGTGCATATTCGGTTTCCCTTACTCGAGGTTAATTATAGTAATATAATTGATGAGTTATGCATGCATGTGCAGATTCCACTTTATTTTGCTCGAGATTAAGCTTGAAGCTGGAATAGTAACTGTCTTAGACTCGAGAAGAAAAGATCCCCAGGAGTATGCAGACATAATTGATATGCTCCCGAAGTAAGTTCAATCGATCATTATCGCACCATATCGGCACCTTTGTTCATTTCCTGGATATCAAGTAATTATTCTTTTTGTCTGGAAGGGTTTGGAAAGAGTTCACCGTAATTACATCGGGACTACCCACGGAGCTGCAATTTAAACACCCAAAAGTAAGTACTACTAGCTAGTTCCGCGCATCTCCCATTGATTCTAGCTAGTTTCATCAATACCATTTAACATGTTGGATTATCAGTTTGATTGAACTCTATTTCTCGTAATGTTCTTGTGGCAGGAAGCCGGGAATGATTTTTGTGGATACTATGTTTGCGAGTTCATCTACAACTCGACGACCTCTAAGTGGGGCTACTCTGAAAAACAATATGATGTATGTAAACAAAAGAATTCACAATTTTGTTTTATTACCATCATTTGTGTTGAATTTCATTCATATATAAGTATTGACCCACTTCTTTAAATTAGATGTGGCAGATGCGGGATGAACTCCTAGCACATGATCGAGCTATTCAAGAGGAATTGACGAGATTCTTTCTTGACCACGTCATAAATAAAGCGGGAGAATACCATGTGAAAGTTCAAATAGACCTTAGATGTTAGGGTTTGTAAGAGATCTTATATTGTATATATGTAGCTAGCGTCGAATAGATATACGAAAACTTGTTGTTTGACCAATCTCTCGGAGAAAGAAAGGTCACTTCTCTCTATATATGTTCATGACGATCTTGTGTACTTAATGGTTCCTTCATTTGCTTACTAGCTAGCGTGTCGAGTTCTCTCTATACGTATAGTAGCTAGCGTCAACCAAGCATAGAGATAAGAGAGGTCACTTCTCTCTATTAGCTAGCTAACACAATATATGAAACCCCTAAATTAACCGTCCAACCCCCCCCCCCCTTCAAAAAAAACCCTGCTCCTGCCATATGAAACCCCTTAATGGTCCCGGTTGGTATTACCAACCGGGACTAAAGATCCTCCTGCCTGGGCGTCCCGCAGCGGCCACGTGGAGCCCTTTCTGTCCCGGTTCATAAGCGAACAGGGACTAAAGGTTTTGGGCTTTAGTTTGGACCATTTAGTCCTGGTTTCAGAACCGGGGCTAATGGGCCTCTAGAACCGGGATAAATGACCCATTTTCTACTAGTGGGTGGTGGAGGGGGGATTGGTCATGGGAGTGGGTGAATGAGATATAGTGTCAGGACATTGTTGTATATGATGGAGATGGACTCGTAGGTTATATAGAGGGCAGTCTTGGGTATACTAGATGACCTTTGTCATCATAAATGTTCTATGTGAATAAGGTACCATTTAAAACCTCTGTTTGTCGCGATTACTACCACCAACTATCTTGACCATCCGTCAATAATGAACCATCAATGGCATACTATGGTTGTGGACTTCCATGAAACTGCTGAGCTTAGACATCATGGTTAACTAGTTTTGGACTTACAAGTTCTAAGTCACCGGTAGTTCAGGTTTTCACATGTCGAACTCGAACTTAATATAAACTCTTGCCAATTATTTTTATCCACGAAAAATGGCAGCCTCATGTTTTTTATAGGAAATGAACTAGTAGCATTCTTTTGTCTCTCTTCGTTTTACATATCAATTGATCTGAGAACCAAAATATTCCATAGAGCAATAAAGATGCTACACATTCTAAAGGTATTGCTCTATGGAATATTTTGGTTCTCAGAATTATCAATCAGTTCGGTAGACTGGTTCTTGAGTCATGAGCACAATTTTTCGGAATGAGAATGCGAGACCAAAAATATCTGTGTCTACACTTGCTTTTTCAAGGAAGGCCATTGACCTGGACTGACACTAGTGTCTGAGTTTAAGACATGGCCAATGTTTTTAAAATTGTAATTAACTCAGACCATTCATCCCAATTTTACCATTTTAAACTTTCTTCATTATAACCTCCAAGACAGGAAATGTCATCATCAACCTCAAAGAAAAACATCAAATTTGACGTCACACACATCTGAGCCACTTGCTAGAAAACAAAGCACTACATTTGGCACGAGGGCTTATATGAGTGCATTACTAGGAGTATGTGGATAAACAAATGGATAATTACATTTCCTTTGCTGCTGCATTCCACATGCCACTGCCTTTATTCTCCTGCAAGCTTGCTGGAATCTGTTGCTCTGTTTCCTCTTCAGATTGTGTATGGCAAAATTTGTAAACAAGAAGACACCAAAGCGAGGCTATATAGTTGGTAGAAAGGAGGGGAACCAAAATTCGATGCAAGGTTGGACATGGATATGCGCCGGAAAATCAATTCAACTCAACCTGTGAAGGTCATTTGATGCCACTCATTATGGATTATGAAGTATCAAGTGGGTCAATTCTGAATTGCTCGGTCAAGATCTTGATCGGTAATAGCTATGTAAATAATATAATCTCATGGGGAAATCGAGCAATTGGTTTCCATGCTAAGAGGTTATTGTGTATATCCCATGTGGGAGTGATCTGATCAAATTTTGAGTAGCGATCACCTGTGCCAAACTATAAAAAGTTGGTGTAATATACTGAAGGTGTCCCTAATTTTAAACACTGTAGTGTTTTTCGAGCTCTTCTTCAGTTAATTAGAAAAGGTTGGAGTAATAATCTGCAAAAGGAAAGTCGCCCCTTATTTTATCTAGGACCACCTGTTGTATCTAAATCTTGTGTTAACATCGTAGACTGTGTGAGTGGCTGGTGGAAGTACTGAGTACGAACTTATTCCGCTGTTAAACAAGCACAACTGCGCGACGATAATGACAAGCATATCTAGAGGCCTACAGCCATTGAACATTCTCTACCAGGTTGCACCGCCCAGCGTAGCTCGTTGCCTATTGGCTTTGTATCTATCAGTTCATGGGCAAAAGGCGCATACATATACTGAGTGACTGTATTTATTCCAAGCTGGGAAGAAGAGATCGACACGGATCGAAGATCTTAGTTGTTGAGCTAGCGATAAAAGCACTAGAGCACTGAAATATCTGCTTTACACCATGAGGGCAACTGGTGCCTGCTCTGTGATTCCATGTTATGTTAATGTTGCTGGAAAGCATTCCTTGGTGTTGTTAAATACGCTTCTGTCGCACGCAAAACGGAAAAGCTACCTACTTTGGTGTGCGTATTTTAGTTTCATCAAAGCGGTCTTCGCTTCTTAGGCAGAACTGCACTCAGCTGCACTCAGCATCCCAACGCATGTGCTTAGCCAAAAACCAATAATGCCATTTCAGGTGTGATGATTGGCACTTTAACAGCAGTGAAAACAACTAGATTGCGAGCGGATTCTTCCCCTTTCGCTTTTTTTTTTGTTTTCAAGAGAGCAGACCAAAGTGTCCCTTGTTTAATCTGATGCGGCGGCATTAGCAAGGCAAGTTTTTACCGTCTATATAACTTTTGATATGCTTTTTTCCTCTTCGGTAACGGCTATACGACGGCAAGAGTCTGAAGGAATAAGTTGGAAGAAAGTCGATTAACTTCCATACTGTGCTACTGGACCAGCACAGGTATGTGCATACAAAAATGAAAATGCCATCAGAAATATGAATCATGGACAGATCTGTACTTCCCTTTTCCGAGAACTAAAACTGCAGCTGTTAACAAGATAGAGTTGTGGAAAACAAACTGAAAAAGAAAGTGAACTGCAAGAAGGTAGGGTTCTTTTTGTTTGAAAAGAACATTCCACTTTTTGTTTGAAAACTTCCAAGATAGAGCGAGTTGTTCATTACCTAGAAAAGCAGAGTGAGTTGCAACTTACATCTGTCACTTTATTCTCTAATTTGCTGGCAGAAACTTTGTCTATGGGGTATCTGCTTTAACCTCATCTTGTTGTCCAAATTCCAATGCATGCACATATGGGCGATGACATAAGATGTTTGTTACTGATTATGTCACACCAGTGACGAAACATAATAAGTGAACACAGTACTTCTTTTGGGAAAACTGTCTGCTAAATAGTACTCTACTAGTCTATATGCGGTTTTGGCAGCTGGTATGTTCAGCAAATATGCTGATTCAGTGCAAGACTGCGCTGAGCTCTGTTCCAAGCAATGGATGATCTGCCAACAAGCAAAAAACATCTTTCCTGCTGCTCACTAATTCACAATGTTTGCGAGGAAAGTGAAAGGGGAAAACACACGCAGTGATTTGGCAATGCTTTCTTTCACTTGATTATATATGATACAAGGCGAAAGCAGCGGCAGCTAAATCACAAGCAACTACACAAACAGACGGGTAAAGGTAAAACCATCTGCCAGCAAAAGCTTCCTGGAGCTGCTGGTTTTTCTCTCTGCTGTACAAAACATGGAGGCTCTCTGTCAAAATCCACAGCCTCTGTTTCATCTCTCTCTCACACACACACTCTTATGTTCCAGGTGCCTCTCAGTTTCGGTAGATAGGAAGACGACTGACCAAAACCAACACAGAATAAGAGGAAAAAAAGACAGAGCCACTGATAAAACAGAGGCGGTGGTGTTCAAAGAGGGAGGGATTGACGGGATGAACTAGCTAATCCAAACGACTAGTAGCTAGTACCTGACGAGGGTGGTGGTGGTGGTAATCCATGGCGGCGTTGTTCCTGTGATCAGCCGCAGCCTCGTGGTGGCCCGGCGTGTAGGCGCCGTTGCCCGTGTCATCGCCGACCTTGTTGTGGTGCCACGCGGGGTGCCTCTGGGGCGTCTCGCTGCCAGCCTTGTCTTGCAAGTAGTCGGCGTGGCCGGCAGCGTCGGTGTGGTCGGCTTTCAGAGCGCCGTCGTGGTAGGCCTCGTGGACGACGGCGGGCAGCTGTTCCTGTTGGTACGCCGGTGCCGGCACCGGCGCCGACCAGTAGCCGCCCCCTCTGCTGCGAGCGCGGCCGCCGTAGTCGTCCCGCCTGCGTCCGCCGAAGCACGAGCCAAACTCCAAGCACATTCTATAGGTGGCGAGTGGTGACTGGCGCCGGATGCTTCTTTTGTGTTCACCTCGTGTGTGTTGGCCTACTGGTAGTGGGACTATCCTCGAAGTAGCTGCTGGGGGTGGGTATCAGTGCAGTGGTGGTGTTGATGGCCGTGAAACTGACAGTGTTGGTGTGGGGGGTGATATGTATTCGGGGCCGAGAAGCTCAGCGTGGGTTGGGTTCGGCTTGACACGTCTCCCCACCCCCAGCTGTTGCTGTTTGAGATCCCAATCGAACAGTCTCCAGGGTCGGTCAACCCTGCGAATCGTGGAGGGAGGGCGGTGCCGCGGGACGGCAGAAAACGATCCTGCCGCGGGCCGAAGGATGGACTGTATTTTTTGGGGGCGTGTTTCAGTTTCAAGCTTTCAACACGGCGCACCTTGGGCGGGTAACAACGAGGTTGGACTGTGGTCCGCTAAATCTACGGCCAACTAAATTTCTTTATCCGTAAAAATACATGCTTTCGCCGCAAATAAATAAATATTTCTCTTTGATGATGTAAGCTTTTAACGAGGGCTGCTACGCATCAGCCGTCGGATAACTTAGAAACATCGGCCGCCTGGCTGACCGTTGGATTGACGCGGGGAGCCGTTCAATCTACCCATCCATGTGTGTCACCTCTCTTGCAACAAGAGCGGTGTTGCAGAAACATATCTAACATATGTCATGTTGTAAAAATCTTTGCAACAGAGGTGATGTTGCAGTTTATTTTGCAACAAAGGTCTTGTTACAAAAATATTTTGCAACAAGATTTCCTTTTTTGCAACAGCGGACTTGCTGCAGAATTTTTCGCAGCATAGTTCTTGTTGTAGAAACATTATTGTAACAAAGGTTATGTCACAGAACTCTTTTCTTCCAGGCAGAGGCCGCGAACTGGTAATCGGCGGCAGCACACATGCCGGCGACACGGGACGAATGGCGAGGTGTAAAGAAGGGTCGGGGAAGAGCAGATCCAGGCGGTGGCGGCCATGCACAACTCGACAGCGGCGTTAGAGTCCGGCGACAGGCGAGCCCGATCGCTTCCATGGAGCTTTGGGCCGGCATCGGTGACGTCGCAAGGGCGGTGCCGTTAGATGCGGCGGCGTGGTGACTAGAGTGAGAGGAACATAGGGAGCAACATCGGGGTACCTCGGCTGCTTGGGTAACAATCCTCAAGGATCCAGATCCTGCAACACACGGGTTGTTGCGGCGGGCTAACTTCAACAAGGGCTCAGCTGCAAAAACGCAAGAGATAATTCTAGATGAGCCATGCGGGACATGCATCACATATACGAGACGGTGGACGCCCGCGTGCGATAGGCCGGCTGAAGGCAAGCGTTTTTCTTTTAACAACGACGTTGGACTCTTCGTTCACTAGTTCGCTAAATCTGCGAACCAATCTGTGGTTGGATAGTTAGGAGGACAGTGGTATCCCTAGCGCATCAGAGTTCAAGTACTGGTGCTCACATTTATTTTTGGATTTATTTCAGGATTTCCTGCGATATGTTTTCAGTGGGAGGAGACATTCCCATCGACAACGAGGCGCCTACGGTGACTTCGTAAAAATCTCAAGATGATATGCCGGCTCAGCCTCTACCCTTCTTTACAGCTCGCTACGAGGTTGCCTCTAGTCAATAGTGCATGTTTGCAGGACAAAAAACAAACCAGGCTGAGTGGAGATAGGTTGAGCAAATACATGATAGAAAACGATGTTTGCATGTTGTTTGGTTGCCAGTATGAGAGGTCTTGTCACCAGACACCAATTTTCAACGTGTTTGGTAGCCTGGCTCGCATTGTGCTTAGAAGTTAATGACTTTGCTTAAACCAAAGCACCTCGGCCAGAGGTGTACGCTGAGCATGTTGCTCCTGCCTTTTCTCCCTCGCCATGCCTCGTCCTTGCCGAGCGCCGCCGCGTCGCCACAGATCCGTCCCCCGCGCCGGCCAAGCGAAGCTCCCCGTAGCGCGATTGGACAACCTTGGAGGTTAAGGAGCGGCTCTCGGCCGTCGGGTTCGACTGGCGGATTGCACGAGACCTGTTGGAGAAGGCGGCGCTCGATGAGTGAAGGAAATATGCCCTAGAGGCAATGATAAAATTATTATTTATTTCCTTATATCATGATAAATGTTTATTATTCATACTAGAATTGTATTAGCCGAAAATATAATACATGTGTGAATACATAGACAAATAGATTGTCACTAGTATGCCTCTACTTGACTAGCTCGTTGACCAAAGATGCTTATGTTTCCTAGCCATAGACACGAGTTGTCATTTGATTAACGGGATCACATCATTAGAAGAATCATGTGATTGACATGACCCATTCCGTTAGCTTAGCACACGATCGTTTAGTATGTTGCTGTTGCTTTCTTCATGACTTATACATGTTCCTATGACTATGAGATTATGCAACTTCCGTTTACCGGAGAAACACTTTGTGTGCTACCAAACGTCACAATGTAACTGGGTGATTATAAAGGTGCTCTACAGGTATCTCCGAAGGTACATGTTGGGTTGGCGTATTTCGAGATTAGGATTTGTCACTCCGATTGTCGGAGAGGTATCTCTGGGCCCTCTCGGTAATACACATCACTTAAGCCTTGCAAGCACTGCAACTAATGAGTTAGCTGTGGGATTACGAAACGAGTAAAGAGACTTGCCGGTAACGAGATTGAACTAGGTATTGAGATACCGACGATCGAATCTCGGGCAAGTAACATACCAATGACAAAGGGAACAACGTATCTTGCTATGCGGTCTGACCGATAAAGATCTTCGTAGAATATGTGGGAGCCAATATGAGCATCCAGGTTCCGCTATTGGTTATTGACCGGAGACGTGTCTCGGTCATCTCTACGAAGCTCTCGAACCCGTAGGGTCCGCACGCTTAACGTTACGATGGCAGTTATTATGAGTTTATATGTTTTGATGTACCGAAGGTTGTTCGGAGTCCCGGATTTGATCACGGACATGACGAGGAGTCGCGAAATGGTCGAGACATGAAGATAGATATATTGGAAGCCTATGTTTGGATATCGGAAGTGTTCCGGGTGAAATCGGGATTTTACCGGAGTACCGGGAGGTTACCGGAACCCCCCGGGAGGTTAACGGGCCTTAGTGGGCCTTTACGGAGATGAGGAGATGTGGCAAGGGCTGGGCCGCGCGCCTCTCCCCCCTAGTCCGAATAGGACAAGGAGAGGGGGGCGGCGCCCCCCTTCCTTCCTCTCTCCCTCCTCTTTCCCCCCTCCCAAGTCCTAATCCAACTAGGAAAGGAGGGGAGTCCTACTCCCGGTGGGAGTAGGACTCCTCCCGGCATGCCTCTCCCCTTGGCCGGCCGCACCCCCCTTGCTCCTTTATATACGGAGGCAGGGGGGCACCCTAGAGACACAACAATTGATCGTTTGATCTTTTTAGCCGTGTGCGGTGCCCCCCTCCACCATAGTCCACCTCGATAATACTGTAGCGGTGCTTAGGCGAAGCCCTGCATCGGTAGAACATCATCATCGTCACCACGCCGTCGTGCTGACGAAACTCTCCCTCAACACTCGGCTGGATCGGAGTTCGAGGGACGTCATCGGGCTGAACGTGTGCTAAACTCAGAGGTGCCGTATGTTCGGTACACTAGTAGAAAAGGGGGCAATGGTCCAGGCCGGCTCAGCCCATTAGTCCCGGTTCAATCCAGAACCGGGACCAATGGGGCATTGGACCCGGTTCATGAGCCCCGGGGGCCAGCCGGGCCACGTGGGCCATTGGTCCCGGTTCGTCTGGACCTTTTGGTCCCGGTTGGTGGGACGAACCGGGACCAATGTGCCTTGCTCCTGGCCCACCACCATTGGACCCGGTTGGTCGCCTGAACCGGGACCAAAGGCTTCCCTTTAGTCCCGGTTCAAGCCACGAACCGGGACCAATTAGTTGCCTATATATACCCCAGGAGCAGAGCACTCTCACTGCTCTGTTTTTCGTGGCATGCGAGGAGGGAGCTTTGTGCTGCTCTAGCTCACCTCCTATGCACACGAGGTGTTCGATGGAATGCCTGAGCCACACTACTTAAGCTTTCTCCTCTCCAAGCTCCACCTCCAAGCTCCATTTTCCTCAATATTTGTCTAGGTTTAGCGGTCCGTCACGTCCCGTCCCCGTCTTCACTGCCGCCGATCGCCCGTGCCGATCTCGTCGCCGGCACCACCGTGGTGAGCCTCTTACTTGTATGTTTATATAGATACTTGTATAATTTTCTTACTTTTATTATTGCATCTTATATAGTGCGATGGTTTTGGTATCCGCCCCCGTCGGCCCTCGTCCTGTCTATGATTCGGATGTGGTATATATTATCTTTTCATAACTATTGGTTCATTTATTGTTTATGACAATTATGCCGACCAACGTGACATAGATTTTATTTATCTAGGAGGTTGTTGAACCGGAAATTCCAACCGACCCTATTATCGAGAGGTTAAATTTAGTTGAAGAAGAAAACAATTTGTTGAAGGAAAAAATTAGAAAAATTGAGGAGGAGAAGATGATATTCGAGTTGCATGTTGCGGATGTCGTCGATGATCACAAGATCAAGATGGATGCAATGCGCTTGAAGATTAGAAAGATTAGAAAATATGCCATTCATACCGAGGCTTGGTATAATTATGCCTTGGATCAATTGTTACATTGGTTGCGATTATGATCGCATTTGTTTTCGCATTGAAATGTTTTACATAGTTTCAGTGTATGGTTTAATTAATTTAGATGCTCTGCAGAGCTTTATGTTGTTAGATGAGAACTATGTATGTACTTTGGTTTTAGTGTGATGATGAACTTCTATTAATTTGGTTTTAGTGTTCTGTAATGATTTTTGACACACTTAATTATATATAATGCACGCAGATGAACCGTCAATGGATGTACGGTTCAAGACACACCTCCGAGTACATTAAGGGCGTGCATGATTTTCTCGAAGTGGCTGAGGCAAACAAGAAGAATGGTTTTATGTGTTGTCCATGCCCTATATGTGGGAATACGAAGTCTTACTCTGACCGGAAAATCCTCCACACCCACCTGCTTTACAAGGGTTTCATGCCACACTATAATGTTTGGACGAGGCACGGAGAAATAGGGGTTATGGTGGAAGACGACGAAGAAGAAGAGTACGATGACAACTATGTGCCCCCTGAATACGGTGATGCTACTGAACATCAAGAGGAACCAGATGATGTGCACGATGATGCTGCAATGGGCGAAGCTGCTGAAGATCAAGATGAACCAGACGATGTGCCCGATGATGATGATCTCCGCCGGGTCATTGTCGATGCAAGGACGCAATGCGAAAGTCAAAAGGAGAAGCTGAAGTTCGATCGCATGTTAGAGGACCACAAAAAAGGGTTGTACCCCAATTGCGAAGATGGCAACACAAAGCTCGGTACCGTACTGGAATTGCTGCAGTGGAAGGCAGAGAATGCTGTGCCTGACAAAGGATTTGAGAAGCTACTGAAAATATAGAAGAAGAAGATTCCAAAGGATAACGAATTGCCCGACAGTACATATGCAGCAAAGAAGGTCGTATGCCCTCTAGGATTGGAGGTGCAGAAGATACATGCATGCCCTAATGACTGCATCCTCTACCGCGGTGCGTACAAGGATCTGAACGCATGCCCGGTATGCGGTGCATTACGGTATAAGATCAGACGAGATGACCCTGGTGATGTTGACGGCGAGCCCCCCAGGAAGAGGGTTCCTGCGAAGGTGATGTGGTATGCTCCTATAATACCACGGTTGAAACGTCTGTTCAGAAACGGAGAGCATGCCAAGTTGATGCGATGGCACAGTGAGGACCGTAAGAAAGACGGGAAGTTGAGAGCACCCGCTGACGGGTCGCAGTGGAGAAAAATCGAGAGAAATTACTGGGATGAGTTTGCAAGTGAGGCAAGGAACGTATGGTTTGCTTTAAGCGCGGATGGCATTAATCCTTTCGGGGAGCAGAGCAGCAATCACAGCACCTGGCCCGTGACTCTATGTATGTATAACCTTCCTCCTTGGATGTGCATGAAGTGGAAGTTCATTATGATGCCAGTTCTCATCCAAGGCCCTAAGCAACCCGACAACGACATTGATGTGTACCTAAGGCCATTAGTTGAAGAACTTTTACAGCTGCGGAATGGAAACGGTGTACGTACGTGGGATGAGCACAAACAGGAGGAATTTTACCTAAAGGCGTTGCTGTTCGTGACCATCAACGATTGGCCCGCTCTCAGTAACCTTTCAGGACAGACAAACAAGGGATACCACGCATGCACTCACTGTTTACTTGACACCGATAGTATATACCTAGCAAGCTGCAGGAAGAATGTGTACCTGGGCCATCGTCGATTTCTTCCGACCAACCATCAATTTCGAAAGAAAGGCAATCATTTCAAAGGCGAGGCAGATCACTGGAAGAAGCCCGCCATGCGTACCAGTGATCACGTACTTGGTATGGTCAATGATTTACACGTAATCTTTGGAAAGGGTCCCGGCGGACTAGCTGTTCCGAGTGACGCTGGGGGACACACACCCATGTGGAAGAAGAAATCTATATTTTGGGACCTACCCTACTGGAAAGACCTAGAGGTCCGCTCTTCGATCAACGTGATGCACGTGACGAAGAACCTTTGCGTGAACCTGCTAGGCTTCTTGGGCGTGTATGGGAAGACAAAAGATACAGCTGAGGCACGGGAGGACCTGCAACGTTTGCACGAAAAAGACGGCATGCCTCCAAAGCAGTATGAAGGTCCTGCCAGCTATGGTCTTACCAAAGAAGAGAAGGAAATCTTCTTTGAATGCCTGCTTAGTATGAAGGTCCCGACTGGCTTCTCGTCGAATATAAAAGGAATAATAAATATGGCAGAGAAAAAGTTTCAGAACCTAAAGTCTCATGACTGCCACGTGATTATGACGCAACTGCTTCCGGTTGCATTGAGGGGGCTTCTACCGGAAAACGTCCGATTAGCCATTGTGAAGCTATGTGCATTCCTCAATGCAATCTCTCAGAAGGTGATCGATCCAGAAATCATACCAAGGCTAAGGAGTGATGTGGTGCCATGTCTTGTCAGTTTCGAGCTGGTGTTGCCACCATCCTTCTTCAATATCATGATGCACGTCCTAGTTCATCTAGTTGACGAGATTGTCATTCTGGGCCCCACGTATTTCTACACAATATGTACCCCTTTGAGAGGTTCATGGGAGTCCTAAAGAAATATGTCTGTAACCACGCTAGGCCAGAAGGAAGCATCTCCATGGGCCATCAAACAGAGGATATCATCAAGTTTTGTGTTGACTTCATTCCTGGCCTTAAGAAGATAGGTCGCCCTCAATCGCGGTATGAGGGGAGACTGACTGGAAAAGGCACGCTTGGAAGGGACTCAATAATATGCAGGGACGGATATTATTGGTCTCAAGCACGCTACACAGTTTTACAGAACTCTACCTTGGTGACCCCGTATGTCGATGAACACAAGAACAGTCTGCGCTCCAAACACCCGGAGCAGTGCGACGACTGGATTACATGTGAACAGATCAGGACTTTCAGCAGTTGGTTGGAAGCACGTCTCAGAGGTGACAACACTGTTTGTGATGAGTTGTACTTGTTGTCCAGGGGACCATCTTCGACTGTTACGATTTGGAAAGGATACGAGATAAATGGGAATACATTTTACACGATTGACCAAGATCAAAAGAGCACCAACCAAAACAGCGGTGTCCGCTTTGATGCAACAACCGAGAGGGGAAAGGACACATATTATGGTTACATAGTGGACATATGGGAACTTGACTACGGACATGATTTTAAGGTCCCTTTGTTTAAGTGCAAATGGGTCAATCTGTCAGGAGGCGGGGTACAGGTAGACCCACAGTACGGAATGACAACAGTGGATCTGAAAAATCTTGGATACACTGACGAACCGTTCGTCCTAGCCAATGATGTGGCACATGTTATCTATGTGAAGGACATGTCTACCAGACATAGAAAGAGAAAAGATAAGGAAGCGAATACATCATATGATGAGCCAAAGCGCCACATAATTCTTTCAGGAAAAAAGGACATCGTGGGAGTGGAGGACAAGACAGACATGTCTGAAGATTATGAAAAGTTTCATGAAACTCCTCCCTTCAAAGTCAAGGCTGACCCCAGCATCCTGATAAACGATGAAGATTATCCATGGTTATGGCGCAATAAGCAAATGACACGAGCGAAGAAAAAGTGAAGACTTTCTCCTGCAACTATTATGATGATACCATGCCAACTTTGCAACTGACGAGTATGATACCATTGTCCGTTTTGTATATGCACATGCTATGTGTGGGTCAATTTATAATACCATGCCAACTTTCAAATTTTTCAGAGTTCATTTGAAATGCTTTAATGTCTTATAGTTCGGCCCTCGTAATAATTAAAAATAGCAACAATAAGTATTTTGTTGTAAGTAGAAACAAAATAAAATAAATAAAGCAAGAAAGAAAACAAAAAAACAAAAAAAAGTGTTTTCAAATTTGAAAAGTAATGGCAGTAACAGAAAGTTTATAATTTTCCTAAAACTAAAAGCAAAAAGAATTAAAAAATAAAGCAAAAAACAAAAGAAAATAAATAATGCAGCAAACAAAACAAAAAAACAACAATAAGTATTTTGTTGTAAGTAGAAACAAAATAAAATAAATAAAGAAAGAAAGAAAACAAAAAAGCAAAAAAGTGTTTTCAAATTTGAAAAGTAATGGCAGTAACAGAAAGTTTATAATTTTCCTAAAACTAAAAGAAAAAGGAATTAAAAAATAAAGCAAAAAACAAAAGAAAATAAATAATGCAGAAAACAAAACAAAAAAACAATAATAAGTATTTTGTTGTAAGTAGAAAGAAAATAAAATAAATAAAGCAAGAAAGAAAACAAAAAAACAAAAAAAGTGTTTTCAAATTTGAAAAGTAATGGCACTAATAGAAAGTTTATAATTTGCCTAAAACTAAAGCAAAAAGAATTAACAAATAAAGCAAAAAACAAAAGAAAATAAATAATGCAGAAAACAAAACAAAAAAAATAAAAATAGCAACAATAAGTAAGGAAAACAAAAAAACAAAAAAAGCCTCCTACTGGGCCCCCACGGCCTGAATACGACTTGAAACCCTACTAGAAGGCCCATCACGCAATGCAGTAGCAAGTAGGCCCGTAAGCCTGCGGTGGAGAGGAGCTCGAGAGGGGTGCGGCAGTGGGGCTTATAAACCACTGCGCGCCCCTCTCAACTAGCGAGGTGGGACTAAACTTTGGCCGCGATGCGGGCAGCACAGGGGCCTTTGGTCCCGGTTGGTGGCTCCAACCGGGACTAAAGAGGGTGCATTGGTACCGGTTCGTGGCACCAACCGGTACCAATGCCCACACTTTAGTCCCGGTTGGTGCCTCCAACCGGGACCAAAGGCCGCGACTTCCCGCCCTTTGGGCTGCTGAAAAGAGGCCTTTGGTACCGGTTGGTGGCACCAACCGGGACTAAAGGGGGCATTAGTCCCGGTTGGAGCCACCAATTGGGACCAATGCTCTTGCTATATATACAGGACTTAGCAGTTTTCGCCAAACCCATCTCTTTCTTCTCGCCCCGACGCCTCTGCTCCTCATCGTCGTCGCCGCCGAGCCCTGCCCCGACGCCATCAGGCTGGTCCAGCTCGCCGTCGCCGCCGCCGAGCCACTGCCCCGACACCGTCGCCGCGCCCGTCGCCCCTGCCGGCCCCGACACCATCGTCGTCGCCGCGCGTGCCACCGGCCGTTCCCCGACCCCGTGGCCGTCGCCGCGCGCGCCGCCTCCTCCCTGACCCCGTCGCCGTCGCCGCGCGCATCGCCCCTTCCCCGACCCCGTCGCCGTCGCCGCGCGCGCCGCCCCTTTCCCAACCCCGTCGCCGTCGCCCCGACCACACGCCGCCGCCTTCGATCCGGCCACCGGCGCCCTTTCCTCTTTTTTTATATATGCAGAAGTTTATATATGCAAAAGTTTATATATGCAAAAATTTATATATGTATTTTTTTTGCATTTTTTGTGTATATATGTGTACATGTTCATAGTATTTTTTTCATAAGTGTATTTTTTTTTGTTCATTGCATTTTTTTCATATATATAATGTATATATGTATGTGGTAGCTATATATATGATGAATGGATGTGGCTATATATGTATGTATGAATATAATGTTCATAGCATTTTTTTGTTTATATATGTTTTTTCATATATGTATTAATTTTATATTTAGGTTGTTAGTAGATATAGATTTTAGGTTAGTGCATTTTAGGTTAGTGTAGAGGAGAAAGTAAAATAAGAAAAAGGAAGAAAAGAGGAAGAAGGAAGGAAGAAGGAAGAAGGAAGAAGAACAAGAACAAGAATGAGAGGAAAATGGAAAATAAGAAGAGGAAGAAAGGAGAAAAAGAAGAGAGGAAGAAGAGGAGAAATAAATAAGAAGAGGAAAAAAGAAGAAAAAGAAGAGGAGAAGAATAAAGGAATAGAGGAGAAGAAGAAAAAATAGAAGAAAAAAATTCTATTTTTTCTTCTTCTCCTCTATTCCTTTCTTCTTCTCCTCTTTTTTTCTTCTTTTTTTTCTTCTTCTTCTTCCTTCTTCCTTCTTCCTCTTTTCTTCATTTTCCTTAATTATTTTTCTTTCTCGAGGGAGAAGAAGAAAAAGAAGAGTAGAAGAAGAAAGAAAGGAATAGAGGAGAAAGAAGAAACTTCAACACGAGGGGGTGGTACCGATACCCCCTCCCCGATAACATTATTTTCCCATGTATATGTATGTCACGTCGTTGTCGATATAACCCCCTCTAGACAACTTCGGCATGAGGGGCGGTCGATATATATACCCCCTCTCGACCGTGGTAACTTATACAACGGCAGCACCCCCCCGGCCCTCGGCCCTCTCGCTCGACCAAAACTCTCGAGGACACCCAAACCCTAGAGAGAAAACGATGTTGGTCTCCTACCCCCTCCCGCCGCGCCCCTACCCGACAAATTAACTCTCTCGAGGCCACCCAAATTTACCAAGTTAAAAGAGCGTTGTCGTCGAGGCCACCCCAAACCCTTGAAGCGTTGTGTCGAGGCGACCCCAAACCCTAGAGAAGCAG
>LT934116.1:38190903-38265784 GCA_900231445.1 Triticum turgidum subsp. durum | reverse complement strand
TAAGCCTGTGCTGACTAGTTAATTGATACTTCCATTGTTTTTTTATATGTACACATATTAATTACTCTCGTCTTTCTTCCTTATAATTTCTAGCCCTCCGGATCGAGCACAAGTTCGGTAAGGAGACGAGCCCGAAGAAAAAGTTGAGCTCGGATGAAAAGTTTGAGATCATAGAAATCGCGCCAGACGGCAAACCGATTGAACCCATCCGGACAAGGAAGGCATTTTCTGCTCAGTGCGGGGTTCTTGTTAGGGACAAGATCCCGATCAGCATCCAGCAATGGTATAAGCCTAAGGAGGAAGACCCTGAGGTGTCTTATGTCAATGATATGCAGAAAGAAGATCTTTGGACTGAGCTGAAGGCAAATTTCACCCTACCGCCAGAGGAGGATCCGGAGAATCCAGTTAAAGAGCAATTAATCAAGTCTTGTGCTCTTAAGAAGATGGAAACCCTAATGAGGAGGTGGAGGAAAGAGCTGAACCAGTTTTTCGAAAAAAAAAGACACCAGAATTCATCGGCAAATATGAGAAGATCAAAGATCGCTGGCCCGCATTTGTGGCCCACAAGACATCGGAAAAGAGTAAGAAGATGTCGGCGACAAACAAGCAAAATGCTGCGAAGAAGAAGCTTCACCATCGCACGGGGTCAAGTGGCTACCTCAAAGCCCGACCTAAGTGGACCAAGGCTGACCATGATCTGCTTGAAAAAGGGATCGAACCAGAGACAATGTACTGGCCAGACCGTTGCCAGACTTGGTTCTTCGGGACTGGCGGAACCTTGGACCCTGTAACAGGGAAGTGCCAATGGACGGACGAGCAACTGGAAATACCAGTCAAGAGCCTTCGACACTATATCGCTGCAGCGCAGCGAGGGACGTTCCTTCCAAACAGGGAGAAGGACATGCTCACAATTGCCCTTGGGAATCTTGAGCACCCTGGACGGACGCGAGGCACGCCAGGCTCCATTCCATGGAAGGTTGGTTTTCTGGACGCAGGGGGTTACAAAACCCACGAGAGGAGGAAGAAACTGGAGCAGGACTAACTGCAGGCGCTGCTTGGAAGGGTAATGGGGCTAGAGGATCGAGAAGAGGAACGAGAAGCAGCAGATCGCAACAAACGACCTGCCGAAGCTTCCCCCGAAGCTACCCCGCCATCTCAGCGGAGAAGCAGCGTGGCTTCCACCGAGCTGCTTCAGTCGGAGCATGTCTTGACGGCTCCTGCCAGCTATCCCGTGGATGGTATCACGGAGTCTCAAAGTTGCCACATTATGGCGCGATGGATGACTTTGAAGGTCAAGGCGGCTGTTGGCCAAGTTTATCCTAGTGGACCCGGCACAACTTATCACTGCCAGCCGATTCCAGAAGGATATGCTAAGGTGATGGTGGATGAAATAATGGAGGGATTTGAGGACCTCCCGCTTGACCACCCTACCGGTGAAGGGGAGACTAGGCTGGGTTCTGCTCTGAAGACTCCATGCCTATGGCGGAAGGAGGTCATCAACCTTCCGAACTGGACGCCTCCGCCTCCTCCTCCTCCTCCGGAGAGTCACGGCACTCCGCCTCCTCCACCGCCTCCTTCTCCGCCTGCGCCGGCGCTCCCGAGCAGCCAACAGCCACCTCCTTCTCCGCCTCGCCAGCAAGGGCGGAAGAGACCCGCCGCCGCCCCGACCGCTCCGGCGCGTCGTACTCCTTCTCCTCCGCCTCGTAAGCAAGCACGAAAGAAGATAGACGCCGCAGCCGCTCCGTCTGCTCTGGCGTCTAGCAGCACAACCAGAGGCGGGAGGCAATACAAATACGGTCCATCATCTCTCAAGCCTCTAGAGAAGTTACCGTACGAGAGGTCCGAGGAGGAAAACAATACGATTGTGCGGACCCACGTGAAGGTCTTCTTTGAAGGGGTGAAAGCAAAGAGACGTCCACCTCCAGAGGAGAAGGTAGATCCGGTGAAAGCAAAGCGCACTATCGATGCCCTGAGGAAACCACCAAAGTCTCCACCGAGAACCAACTATGAGCGCATTACTGAACATACATATCTCCAAGCCAAGCGGTCGGGAACTACTGTCAGTGATAAAAGATTAAAAGAACGAGCAAAGGGGAAAAAAATTGCCCAGCTTGGCGAACAAGCACAGCAATCGTGCCCCCCGCTCAATGTGTCTAATGCTCCGGGGACGGTGCCCGGTTATGGCAATCTTGAAGATTACCTGCCTGACGATGCACTTCCTGATTTCATGGCGGTGGACGAACACAGATACGAGTACGGGAAGCCTCTCATCAAAGATGAAAAATCTCTGAGAACAATGATGCGGAGATTCCATAGTTGGTACATGAAAACCTGCAGAGAGTCTGAGGGGACGAACAATTTGTATCTGAACATTAAAGAGGAGCACGACCTCGTTTCAAATGATCTGTTGTGTGTTCCATTTGAGGAGTTCTTCGAGTTCTTCAATCAAAAGGCCCTCGATAAATTAATGGTCTTTTGCTACTGCCTGTAAGTACTATTTTTGTCATTAAGTCTCTATATATAGCTCGGCTCTTTCAAAGCATGTATTTATAATTAATTATCATCAATATATTATGCAGATTGAAGATCGTCGAGTGCAAAAAACAAGAAATTTATGATATTGGGTTCCTTGACACAAACATCATAGATGTATTTCCGGTTGAAAAGAACGTCAAAGAGGCCGAGGACAACTTGCTACAATCGTTGATCAACAATCAAAACAAAGATACCATACTCTTTCCTTACAACGGCCCGTGAGTGTTACTGTTCTGTGCATATTCGGTTTCCCTTATTACTCAAGCGAGGTTATAGTAATGTAATTGATGAGTTATGCATGCGTGCGCAGGTACCACTATATTCTTCTGGAGATTAAGCTTGAGCGTGGACTAGTAACCGTCTTAGACTCGAGACGGAAAGATCCCAAAACCTATGCGGACATCACTGAAATGCTCAGCAAGTAAGTTCAATCGATCATTATCGCACCATATCGGCAACTTTTTGTTCATTTCCTGATATCTCAAGTAATAATAATTATTTTCTTTGTCTTGCAGGGTTTGGAAACAGTTCACCGCAGAAGCTCCGGGACTGCCGAAGGAGCTGCGATATGAATACCCAAAAGTAAGTACTACTGGCTAGCTAGTTGCGCGCATCTCCCGTTGATTCTATAGCTATACTTTCATCAATGCCATTTATAATGCTTCATTATCAGTTTGATTGACCTCTATTTCTCGTAAAGTGCTTGTGGCAGGAGGAAGGGAATGATTTCTGTGGATACTACGTGTGCGAGTTCATCCACACCGCGACTTTGAAAAACAAGCGGGGATACTCTAGAAGACAATATGAAGTGCGTAAGCAATAATATTCACAATTTCATTTTATTACACCATCATTTCTGTTGAGTTTCATTCATATATATGTATTAATTAACCCCCTTCTTCAAATTAGACGTGGCAGATGCGGGATGAACTCCTAGAACCAGATCGCATGAAAACAATTCAAGAGGAATTGGCGGGATTCTTTCTTGAACACGTCATCAGTAAAGCCGGAGAATAACATGTGGAAATTGATTTCAAATGCTAGGGGTTTGTGTAATTAAGAGATCTTATACATATTGTACATGTATGTAGCCAGTAGCGTCGGATACATGATACGAAAACTTGTTGTTCGACCAATCTCTCGGAGAAGGAGAGGTCGATCGATCACTTCTCTCGGTATGCATGACGAACTTCTGTACTGAATGGTTCTCTCGATAACTTATGTATATATAGTACGTAGCGTCGACCAAGCACAGACATAAGAGAGGACACTTCTCTCTATTAATTAGCTAGCTAACACAATATATGAAACACCTAAATTAACCCCCCAAAACCCCCAACCCCCCTCCTTTAAAAAAAACAAAAACCCCAGCCACTGGAATGCATACGCGTGGATGCCTTTTGGTCCCGGTTGGAGCCACCAACCGGGACCAAAGGCCCCCTGACTGGGCTCGGCGCACAGGGCCACGTGGAGGCACATTGGTCCTGGTTCGTGTTTGAACCGGGACTAATGGGTGGAGGTATTAGTAACGACCCATTAGTCCCGGTTCATGAACCGGGACTAAAGGCCCTTACGAACCGGGACTAATAGGTGTTTTTCTACTAGTGGTACTTGATCGGTCGGATCGTGAAGACGTACGACTACATCAACCGCGTTGTGCTAATGCTTCCGCTTTCGGTCTACGAGGGTACGTAGACAACACTCTCCCGTCTCGTTGCTATGCATCACCATGATCTTGCGTGTGCGTGGGAATTTTTTTGAAATTACTACGTTCCCCAACAGTGGCATCCGAGCCTAGTTTTATGCGTAGATGTCATATGCACGAGAAGAACACAAGTGAGTTGTGGGCGATATAAGTCATATTGCTTACCAGCATGTCATACTTTGGTTCAGCGGTATTGTGAGATGAAGCGGCCCGGACCGACATTACGCGTACGCTTGCGCGAGACTGGTTTCACCGCCACGAGCACTAGTTGCTTAAAGGTGACCGGCGGGTGTCTGTCTCTCTCACTTTAGTTGAACCGAGTATGGCTACGCCCGGTCCTTGCGAAGGTTAAAACAGCACCAACTTGACAAACTATCGTTGTAGTTTTGATGCGTAGGCAAGAACATTTCTTGCTCAGCCCGTAGCAGCCACGTAAAACTTGCAACAACAAAGTAGAGGACGTCTAACTTGTTTTTGCAGGGCATGCTGTGATGTGATATGGTCAAGACATGATGATAAATTTTATTGTATGAGATGATCATGTTTTGTAGCCGGGTTATCGGCAACTGGCAAGAGCCATATGGTTGTCGCTTTATTGTATGCAATGCAATCGCCCTGTAATGCTTTACTTTATCACTAAGCGATAGCGATAGTCGTAGAAGTATAAGATTGGCGAGATGACAACGGTACTACGATGGAGATCAAGGTGTCACACCGGTGACGATGGTGATCATGATGGTGCTTCGAAGATGGAGATCACAAGCACAAGATGATGATGACCATATCATATCACTTATATTGATTGCATGTGATGTATATCTTTTATGCATCTTATCTTGCTTTGATTGATGGTAGAATTATAAGATGATCTCTCACTAAATTATCAAAGTATAAGTGTTCACCCTGAGTATGCACCGTTGCGAAAGTTCTTCGTGCTGAGACACCACGTGATGATCGGGTGTGATAGGCTCTACGTTCAAATACAACGGGTGCAAAACAGTTGCACACGCGGAATACCCAGGTTAAACTTGACGAGCCTAGCATATAACAGATATGGCCTCGGAACACGGAGACCGAAAGGTCGAGCGTGAATCATATAGAAGATATGATCAACATAGTGATGTTCACCATTGAAACTACTCCATCTCACATGATGATCGGACATGGTTTAGTTGATTTGGATCACGTGATCACTTAGAAGATTAGAGTGATGTTTATCTAAGTGGGTGTTCTTAAGTAATATGATTAATTGAACTTAAATTTATCATGAACTTAGTACCTGATAGTGTCTTGCTTGTCTATGTTGATTGTAGATAGATGGCCCGTGCTGTTGTTCCGTTGAATTTTAATGCGTTCCTTGAGAAAGCAAAGTTGAAAGATGGTGCTAGCAATTACATGGAATGGGTCCGTAACTTAAGGATTATCCTCATTGCTGCTCAGAAGAATTACGTCCTGGACGCACCGCTGGGTGCCCGACCTGCTGCAGGAGCAACACCAGATGTTGTGAACGTCCGGCATGTTGGGGAACGTAGTAATTTCATAAAAAATTCTACGCACACGCAAGATCATGGTGATGCATAGCAACGAGAGGGGAGAGTGTTGCCTACGTACCCACATAGACCGAAAGCGGAAGCGTTAGAACAACGTGGTTGATGTAGTCGTACGTCTTCACGACCCGACCGATAAAGCACCGAAACTACTTCACCTCCGAGTTCAGCTCGATGATGTCCCTCGAACTCCGATCCAGCCGAGTGTCGAGGGAGAGTTCCATCAGCACGATGGCGTGGTGACGCTTGATATTCTATCATTGCAGGGCTTTGCCTAAGCACCGCTACGATATTATCGAGGTGGACTATGGTGGAGGGGGGCACCGCACACGGCTAAGAGATCCAAGGGATCAATTGTTGTTGCTAGAGGTGCCCCCCTGTCCCCGTATATAAAGGAGCCAGGGGGAGGGGGTCGGCCGGCCAGGAGGGGCGCGCCAAGAGGAGTCCTCCTCCCACCGGGAGTAGGACTCCCCCTCTTCCTTGTTGGAGTAGGAGAGAAGGAAAGAGGGGGAGAGGAGGAAGGAAAAGGGGGCTGCACCCCTTGTCCAATTCGGACCAGAGGGGGGCTGCGCGCCTCCTTCCTTTCGCCCTCTCTCCTGTATTCCCGTATGGCCCATTAAGGCCCATATACTCCCCGGCGAATTCCCGCAACTCTCCGGTACTCTGAAAAATACCCGAATCACTGAACCTTTCTGAAGTCTGAATATAGTCGTCCAATATATCGATCTTTACATCTCGACCATTTCGAGACTCCTCGTCTTGTCCCCGATCTCATCCGGGACTCCGAACTCCTTCGGTACATCAAAACACATAAACTCATAATATAACTGTCATCGAAACCTTAAGCGTGCGGACCCTACGGGTTCGAGAACTATGTAGACATGACAGAGACACGTTTCCGGTCAATAACCAATGGCGGAACTTGGATGTTCATATTGGCTCCTCCACATTCTATGAAGATATTTATCGGTCAAACCACATAACAACATACGTTGTTCCCTTTGTCATCGGTATGTTACTTGCCCGAGATTTGATCGTCGGTATCCAATACCTAGTTCAATCTCGTTACCGGCAAGTCTCTTTACTCGTTTCGTAATACATCATCCCGCGACTAACTCATTAGTTGCAATGCTTGCAAGGCTTATAGTGATGTGCATTACCAAGTGGGCCCAGAGATACCTCTCCAACAATCGGAGTGACAAATGCTAATCTTGAAATACGCCAACCCAACATGTACCTTCGGAGACACCTGCAGTGTTCCTTTATAATCACCCAGTTACGTTGTGACGTTTGGTAGCACACAAAGTGTTCCTCCGGTAAACGGGAGTTGCATAATCTCATAGTCATAGGAACATGTATAAGTCATGAAGAAAGCAATAACAACATACTAAACGATCAAGTGCTAAGCTAACGGAATGGGTCAAGTCAATCACATCATTCTCCTAATGATGTGATCCCATTAATCAAATAACAACTCATGTCTATGGTTAGGAAACTTAACCATCTTTGATTAATGAGCTAGTCAAGTAGAGGCATACTAGTGACATTATGTTTGTCTATGTATTCACACATGTATTATGTTTTCGGTTAATACAATTCTAGCATGAATAATAAACATTTATCATGAAATAAGGAAATAAATAATAACTTTATTATTGCCTCTAGGGCATATTTCCTTCAGTCTCCCACTTGCACTAGAGTCAATAATCTAGTTCACAACACCATGTGATTTAACACCAATATTCACATCTGTATGTGATTAATACCCATAGTTAACATCGTCATGTGATCAACACCCAAAAGGTTTACTAGAGTCAATAATCTAGTTCACATCGCTATGTGATTAACACCCAAAGAGTACTAAGGTATGATCATGTTTTGATCGTGAGTGAAGTTTAGTCAACGGGTCTGTCACATTCACAGCCGTATGTATTTTGCAAATATTCTATGTCTACAATGCTCTTCACGGAGCTACTCTAGCTAATTGCTCCCATTTTTAATATGTATCCAGATTGAGACTTACAGTCATCTGCATCAGTGTCAAAAACTTGCATCGACGTAACCCTTTACGACGAACCTCTTGTCACCTCCATAATCGAGAAACATATCCTTATTCCACTAAGGATAATTTTGACCAATGTCCAATGATCTACTCCTAGATCACTATTATACTCCCTTGCCAAACCAGGGCAAGGTATATAATAGGTCTGGTACACAGTATAGCATACTTTATAGAACCTATGACTGAGGCATAGGGAATGACTTTTGATTCTCTTTCTATTTTCTGCCATGGTCGGGTTTTGAGTCTTACTCAACTTCATACCTTTGCATCATAGGAATGAACTCTTTCTTTGTCTGTTCCATTTTGAACTACTTAAAAATCTTGTCAAGGTATGTACTAATTGGAAATCTTATCAAGTGTCTTGATCTATCTCAATAGATCTTGATGCTCAATATGTAAGTAGCTTTCTTGAGGTCTTGCTTTTAAAGAACTCCTTGCAAACACTTCTTTATGCTTTCCAGAAAAATTCTACATCATTTCTGATCAACATATGTCACTCACATATACTTATCAGAAAGGATGTAGTGCTCCCACTCACTTTATTCTAAATACAGGCTTCACTGCAAATCCGTATAAAACTATATGCTTTGATCAACTTATCAAAACGTATATTCCAACTCCGAGATGCTTGCACCAGTGCATAGATGGATCGCTAGACCTTACACAATTTGTTAGCACCTTTAGGATTGAAAAATCCTTACGGTTGCATCATATACAACTCTTCTTTAATAAATCCATTAAGGAATGCAGTTTTGACATCCATTTGCTAGATTTCATAAAGTGTGGCAATTGCTACATGATTCAGACAGACTTTAAGCATCGATACGAGTGAGAAAATCTCATTGTATTCAACACCTTGAACTTGTCAAAAAACTTTTTGCGACAAGTCGAGCTTTGTAGATAGTAACACTACCACCAGCGTCTGTCTTCCTCTTGAAGATCCATTTATTTTCTATCACTTGCCGATCATCGGGCAAGTCCACCAAAGTCCACACTTTGTTCTCATGCATGGATCCCATCTCAAATTTCATGGCCCCAAACCATTTCGCGGAATCTGGGCTCATCACCGCTTCCTCATAGTTCGTAGGTTTATCATGGTCTAGTAACATGACTTCCAGAATAGGATTACGATACCACTCTAGTGCGGACCATACTTTGAAAGACCTACGAGGTTCTGTAGTAACTTGTTCTAAAGTTTCATGATCATCATCATTAGCTTCCTCACTAAATGGTGTAGGAATCACTGGAACTGATTTCAGTGATGAACTATTTTCCAATTCAGGAGAAGGTACTATTACCTTATCAAGTTCTACTTTTGTCCCACTCACTTCTTTCGAGAGAAACTCCTTCTCTAGAAAGGATCCATCTTAGCAACGAATATCTTGCTTTCAGATCTGTGATAGAAGGTGTACCCAATAGTTTCCTTTGGGTATTCTATGAAGACACACTTCTCCGATTTGGGTTTGAGCTTATCAGGTTGAACCTTTTTCATATAATCATCGCAGCCCCAAACTTAAAAAATGACAACTTTGGTTTCTTGCCAAACCACAGTTCATAAGGCGTCGTCTCAAACGGATTTTGACGGTGCCCTATTTAAAGTGAATGCAACTGTCTCTAATGCATAACCCCAAAATGATAGTGGTAAATCGGTAAGAGACATCATAGATTGCACTATATCCAATAAAGTATGGTTATGACGTTCGGACACACCATTAAGATGAGGTGTTCCAGGTGGCATGAGTTTGTGAAACTATTCCACATTGTTTTAATTGAAGACCAAACTCGTAACTCAAATATTCTCCTCCACGATCAGATCGTAGAAACTTTATTTTCTTGTTACGATGATTCTCCACTTCACTCTGAAATTCTTTGAACTTTTCAAATGTTTTAGACTTGTGTTTCATTAAGTAGATATACTTATATCTGCTCAAATCATCTTGTGAAGGTCAGAAATAACGATACTCGCCACAACCAGCAACACTCATTGGACCGCATACATTGGTATGTATTATTTCCAACAAGTCAGTAGCTCGTTCCATTGTTCCGGAGAACGGAGTTTTAGTCATCTTTGCCCATAAGGCACGGTTTCACATGCATCAAATAATTCATAACCAAGTGATTCCAAAAATCCATCTTTTATGGAGTTTCTTCATGCGCTTTACACCGATATGACCCAAATGGCAGTGCCACAAATAAGTTGCACTATTATTATAAACTTTGCATCTTTTTAGCATCAATATTATGAATATGTGTATCACTACGATCGAGATCCAATAAACTATTTTCATTGGGTGTATGACCATCGAAGGTTTTATTCATGTAAACAGAACAACAATTATTCTCTGACTTTAAATGAATAACCGTATTGCAATAAACATGATCAAATCATATTTATGCTCAACACAAACGCCAAATAACATTTATTTAGGTTTAACACTAATCCCGAAAGTATAGGGGGTGTGCGATGATGATCGTATCAATCTTGGAACTACTTCCAACACTCATCGTCACTTCACCCTCAACTAGTCTCTGTTTATTCTGTAACTCCTGTTTCGAGTTACTAATTTTTAGCAACCGAACAAGTATCAAATACTCAGGGGCTACTATAAACACTAGTAAGGTACACATCAATAACCTTGTTCACTTTGCCATCCTTCTTATCCACCAAATATTCAGTGCATTTTCGCTTTCAGTGACCATTTCCTTTGCAGTGTAAGCACTCAGTTTCAGGCTTTGGTCCAGCTTTGGGTGTCACGACCGGGTTTTCCGGGTAATAAATTTCCAGAAAAGGCCGTCGTGCTCATCAGCCCCAAGATTACTGTTAGCTGATGAGGCTCCAACTTGATACAGAAATTCCAAGCAAAAATACAAAATATGTAGTACAAGACCATTCTGGCCTGTGAGTACAACAAATGGTTTCTAGTGGTTGATGGCGGAAGCGGTTTGTGAAACATCAGTGTCTATGGGACTCCATTTCCCACGGGAACAGCTGACCAGGTTAATTCCTATCTTCGCGAGGCTGCTATCTCCATTGAGTGGGTTCCGGGGCTGGCATCGCGTCGCTCATCTCCGTGCAAGAAAATCTGGCCAAGACAATAGCCAGGGACAAGCCAGTGAGTACTTTGAATGTACTCGCAAACATTATGAACACAGGTATAATATAACAATGATGTGCTGAAAATATTTTATGCTCATGACGTCAGTCACAAAAGATAAATAAATCTCGGATGCGTGCAAGCAAGTTATTTATAAAATTTCAATAACATAGTAGCACTAAAATTTATGAAATAAATAACAAGTAATGCCACAGTCGGGCGTCTGAGCGACACCACATAAAGGGCTTTAAAATAAATGCCACAGTCGGGCGTCTGGGCGACGCCACATAAAGGGCTTTAAAAGAAATGCCACAGTCAGGCGTCTGGGCGAAGCCACATAAAGGGCTTTAAAAGAAATGCCACAGTCGGGCGTCTGGGCGACACCACATAAAGGGCTTTTAAAAGAAATGCCACAGTCGGGCGTCTGAGCGACACCACATAAAGGGCTTTAAAAGAAATGCCACAGTCGGGCGTCTGGGTGACGCCACATAAAGGGCTTTAAAAGAAATTCCACAGTCGGGCGTCTGAGCGACACGACATAAAGGGCTTTAAAAGAAATGCCACAGTCGGGCGTCTGGGCGACGCCACATAAAGGGCTTTAAAAAAAATGCCACAGTCGGGCGTCTGAGCGACACCACAAAAAGGGCTTTAAAAGAAATGATCATAGTGAATATCCCGGAGGTAGAACCATCCTAGAGATATTCGGTAATAAAAATAATATCACGGGTTAGTCAACAATAATAAAAATCATAGATATCACAAGTCACGAGTAGTAATTCCATTTTCTGGTTAACGGTTTCACCTCCGAAGACCGACACTAAGACCGACACCTGACCCATCCCAGACTGTAATCCTTAACCATAGACACGGCTATTCGAACAGGTTTATTCTCTGCAGAGGGTGTACTCTTTACCCACGAGTAACGGATTTCTCTAGTCCAGCAGGACTAATTCCGTCTACGGTCTTTTTGTTGAAAACACACCTAACTTGCACACACCAGCTTATCTCACACGTGTCTGGAATCACCCACGACACCTGTTAAG
Organism: Triticum turgidum subsp. durum; assembly: GCA_900231445.1. NCBI lineage: Eukaryota > Viridiplantae > Streptophyta > Magnoliopsida > Poales > Poaceae > Triticum > Triticum turgidum. The sequence continues at coordinate 38,253,797 of LT934116.1, read as the reverse complement.
CAAACTCTAAGTGGGGAGGCTACAACCTCACGTAGCATGGGATCAAATTTATATCGCGCGCTCTAAGGGGTGGCCCCCCCTCTCGGTTCCAACCGGAAACACCCATGCCGCCGGACCAGGTGGCCTGCCTACCAGCTACAACCGGTATCTTCCACCATGGCCTCTCTGTACGATGTGTGCTGGAAAGAGGTTGACAACTTACTGAACCGTACTCTACTTGCTGTAGAGACGAGTGGTAGTACAAAACAAGTATGGGGGTTTACTGGAACAAGACTCGATCTACGGTCGACTCAGGAGGTTCAAGTATTCCCTACATGATTAGCATGACGAATATATTTCATCCAACAGAGTCACCTCTCATATCGCCTTACCATGCCATACCAGACATAACCGTCCCGACGGAGACCGGCGACAAACTCAAGCCTACCCAAGGCAGAGGTTTTCCCGGGTTCCTGCCGGTATGCATGCAAGGCATATGAGGGTGATTATCATCACAAGTGTGTCCATTTCCAACAGCATGGAAATCAACAACATGTACCCATGCATATGATCATATCACATGAAATAACAAGTCCTTCGAAATGCGGTGGTGTTATAAATGTATCAACGATCACACCAAAAATATTATGCCGGGATTCAGAATGCTTGCCTTCAATGTTGTGGAGGGGTGAGATGCTCTCCAAAACTTTTGAAAGCTTCTTCTCTCTCCCCAAAATCCTATTTAAGAATATATTTGAATTAACACACATTTCAAAAACAGAACCAAAAAGTTGTTTGAAAATTTTTCAAATAAATCTTAAAGTAAACTAGACCAAATTTGAGGAAGGTAGGAAAAAGAATCAACTCATTTGGAGTTATATTTAAAAAGTTATAGCCAGTCAAAGATTTGGTCAAATCTGTTATTTAAAATAAAACAGAAAAGAAAACGGTTCAGATAGAAATACGCTTTCGGTGCAGAGGAGGCGTACTTGGGGCTTTACGCCTCCACTTAACCACGCGGACGGCGCGGGGTGTCACTGACAGTGGGCCTGCCTGGCCCACTGGTCAGGTTTGACCAGTCGCCGCGCGTCGTCTCCCTCCTTTGCCCGAGCGGAGCGGGGCTCCGGCGATCGTCGCCGGCGTTTGGCTGCCCCTCGCGGGCCCCCGAGGGTGGGGATGGATCCGTAAGGTTGGGGCGGTCCTCCCGGTAGTCGTTGGGTCGGCGGGGACGGAGTGAGCGGCCGGCGGCGAGCTCTATGGCGGAAGAAGGCTTCGGTGGCGAAGTGACTTTGTGGCGGCGTTGGCTCCCGATCAAAATCAAGTAGGGGAAAAGGCTCATGGGAGGATGCGGAAGCTCTTGGTGAAGAGATCGGAGAGGGGGAAGCCCTGATGGCGCCGGAGTGAACGAGACAGTGGCGGCAGCAGGAGTTGCCGGAGATGAGGAAGGCGGTGTTTCCCTGACGATTGCGGGCTATGGGGGTCCCATGGGGGTGGCCTGAGGTCGCGTGCGTGCTCAGAGGGGCTCGGGGTGTCCATTTATAGCGCGACGAGGTCGGTTCCGCGGCGGCCGTGGATAAGCTCTCCGGCGAACCGCCTCTCTGTGGCTAGGGCGACGTGGCGGCGACGAGCGCTAGGGGACGAAGCTGTGGATGAGCACGCACTGCTCACAGGGGCAGGTGGCGAGTGGGAGTGGCTTGGGCGGCACCGACATGGCCAGATGCTGTCAGGCGGCGGCGGCGGCTAGCGCTTGGCCTGTCGGGCGCGGCGGGGTTGCTTGGCGTGTTGCAGTGAGAAGGGGAGTGCGTGGCGAGGTGCTGCAGAGCGGGCCAAAGCCGTGGGGCCAGTGTGTCAGCTCGGGCGCGGGTCGTGCAATACGCGCGTTCTGCTCGCGCTCCGGGCGTGCACGGGACGTGTTCGACACTATGCCAGAGCACGCTAGAGGTCGCGGTCGAGGCTGGCAATTAACAGACCCAGGTTAGGAGCAACTAGAATCCTAGTGGACATGCTAGTATGATCCGAGGTGCAAGGTCACAATGCAAAGACAAAATCATGTCAAAACTGGCCATGCACACCAGGTGTTTGACAAAATGTTAAAGGCTTCTAAGCAACTCTTAGGGTGGCCCAAATCTCCAGATCAAGATCTCCTTAGATGCAAGAGAGAGTGGTGAGGTTATTTGGCCAAAAGCAGAACCTTGCTAGTGTAATTTTAGCAGAATTTCAATTCTGGACAGGGAATAAATGACATTATTTCATGAACCAAAAATGATCCAAAAGGTGCATGCTCCTGGACTTAAGGATTTAACATGGGGAACTACAAGTAGAAGAAATAATCAAAGGTCAAAGAGCAAGTAAAAACATGGTTGTTGTACAAACCATCAAGTTGGTCCAGAATGAAAATGAGGTTGATTCACTCAAATTTTTCAAAGAACATAAATAGGTTTTTGCACAAAGTGAAATAATAGGCTCCTACTGACCTCCCCTAATTTTGGTAGAAGTTTTAAAGAAATATTTAAATAGGTTTTAGTGCAAAATGCACTCTGGACCAGAGAAGAAAAATTGAGTGTAGGGCTCAAAATATTTCATGAATGAAATATATTTTTGCATAAAAGTGATTTAAAAACATCACATGACATCTCCAAATTTTTGTTGGAATTTTAAGTGAATTTATCAAATGGGTGTAGTTCAAATAAGGCCATTTAATCTAAAAAAACCATTTTTCAAGAAAACAATGATCAAGCAACTAAATTAGTTAATTAGTTATATTGGATAAGGGAAAGTTTTACTTGAGAGGTTAATCAAGTCCAATAACACATTTGAAAAGTTTTCTCTCTGGGAAAAACTCATAATAACAGGGAAGGAAATGATTTAAAAATCAAAAATGGAGCTCAAGAATTCAAAGTTTTAAATCCTGGCAAAATTTTATTCCATTAAAACAAGGCCAATTTTTTTTGGGTGTCACATTGGGCTTCTTCACGGGAGTGAAAACTTGCTTGTCATTCTACTTGAAGTTTCCTTTCTTTCCCTTTGCCCTTTTCTTGAAACTAGTGGTCTTGTCAATCATCAACATTTGATGCTCTTTCTTGATTTCTACCTTCGTCGATTTCAGCATCACGAAGAGCTCGGGAATCGTTTTCGTCATCCCTTGCATTATAGTTCATCACGAAGTTGTAGTAACTTGGTGATGGTGACTAGAGAACTCTGTCAATTACTATCTTATCTGGAAGATTAACTCCCACTTGATTCAAGCGATTGTAGTACTCAGACAATCTAAGTACTTGCTCACTAGTTCAGCAATTCTCCTCCATCTTTTAGGCGAAGTATTTGTCAAAGGTCTCATACCTCTTGACACGGGCATGAGTCTGAAATACCAATTTCATCTCTTGAAACATCTTATATGTTCCATGACGTTTCAAAAAAAATTTGTAGTCCCGGTTCTAAGCCATAAAGCATGGTGCACAAAACTATCAAGTAGTCATCATATTGAGCTAGCCAAACGTTCATAACGTCTGCATCTTCTCTTGCAATAGGTCTGTCACCTAGCGGTACATAAAGGACATAATTCTTCTGTGCAGCAATGAGGATAAACCTTAAATCACGGACCAAGTCCGCATCATTCCTACTAACATCTTTCAACTTGGTTTTCTCTAGGAACACATATAAAACATAGGGAAGCAACAACGCGAGCTATTGATCTACAACATAATTTCCAAAATACTACTAGGACTAAGTTCATGATAAATTGAAGTTCAATTAATCATATTACTTAAGAACTCCCACTTTGACAGACATCTCTCTAGTCATCTAAGTTATCACATGATCCAAATCAACTAAACCATGTCCGATCATCACGTGAGATGGAGTAGTTTCAATGGTGAACATCACTATGTTGATCATATCCACTATATGATTCACGTTCGACCTTCCGGTCTCCGTGTTTCAAGGCCATATCTGTTATATGCTAGGCTCGTCAAGTTTAACCTGAGTATTCCGCGTGTGCAACTATTTTGCACCTGTTGTATTTGAACGTAGAGCCTATCACACCCGATCATCACGTGGTGTCTCAGCACGAAGAACTTTCGCAACGGTGCATACTCAGGGAGAACACTTCTTGATAATTAGTGAGAGATCATCTTATAAAGCTACCGCCGAACTAAGCAAAATAAGATGTATAAAAGATAAACATCACATGCAATCAAAATATTTGACATGATATGGACATCATCTTCTTGTGCTTTTTGATCTCCATCTCCAAAGTACTATCATGATTTCCATCGTCACCGGCATGACACCATGATCTCCATCATCTTGATCTATATCAATTTGTCGTCACATGGTCGTCTCGCCAACTATTGCTCTTGCAACTATTGCTACCGCATAGCGATAAAGTAAAGCAACTATTTGGCACTTGCATCTTATGCAACAAAGAGACAATCATAGGGCTTCTGCCAGTTGCCAATAACTTTAACAAAACATGGTCATCTCATACAACAACTTATATCTCATCACGTCTTGACCATATGACATCACAGCATGCCCAGCAAAAACAAGTTAGACGCCCTCTACTTTGTTGTTGCAAGTTTTACGTGGCTGCTACAGGCTGAGCAAGAACCTTCTTACCTACGCATCAAAACCAAAACGATAGTTTGTCCAGTTGGCGCTGTTTTAACCTTCGCAAGGACCGGGCGTAGACACACTCGGTTCAACTAAAGTTGGAGAAACTGACACTCGCCAGCCACCTATGTGCAAAGCACGTCGGTAGAACCAGTCTCGCATAAGCGTACGTGTAATGTCGGTCCGGGCCGCTTCATCCAACAATACCGCTGAACCAAAATATGACATGCTGGTAAGCAGTATGACTTGTATCGCCCACAACTCACTTGTGTTCTACTCGTGCATATGACATCTACGCATAAAACCAGGCTCGGATGCCACTGTTGGGGAACGTAGTAATTTCAAAAAAATTCCTACGCACACGCAAGATCATGGTGATGCATAGCAACGACAGGGGAGAGTGTTGCCTACGTACCCTCGTAGACCGAAAGCGGAAGAGTTAGAACAACGCGGTTGATGTAGTCATACGTCTTCACGGCCCGACCGATCAAGCACCGAAACTACGACACCTCCGAGTTCTTGCACATGTTTAGCTCGATGACGTCCCTCGAACTCCGATCCAGCCGAGTGTCGAGGGAGAGTTCCGTCAGCACGACGGCATGGTGACGATCTTGATATTCTACCGTCGCAGGGCTTCGCCTAAGCACCACTACGATATTATCGAGATGGATTATGGTGGAGGGGGGCACCGCACACGGCTAAGAGATCCAAGGGATCAATTGTTGTTCCTAGAGGTGCCCCCCTGCCCCCGTATATAAAGGAGCTAGGGGGAGGGGGTCGGCCGGCCAGGAGGGGTGTGCTAGGAGGAGTCCTCCTCCCACCGGGAGTAGGACTCCCCCCTTTCTTGTTGGAGTAGGAGAGAAGGAAAGAGGGGGAGAGGAGGAAGGAAAAGGGGGCTGCGCCCCTTGTCCAATTCGGACCAGAGGGGGGCTGCACGCCTCCTTCCTTTTGGCGTCTCTCCTCTATTCCCATATGGCCCAATAAGGCCCATATACTCCCCCACGAATTCCTGTAACTCTCGGGTACTCCGAAAAATACCCGAATCACTCGGAACCTTTCTGAAGTCCGAATATAGTCGTCCAATATATCGATCTTTACGTCTCGACCATTTCGAGACTCCTCGTCATGTCCCCGATCTCATCCGGGACTCCGAACTCCTTCAGTACATCAAAACACATAAACTCATAATATAACTGTGATCGAAACCTTAAGCGTGCGGACCCTACGGGTTCGAGAACTATGTAGACATGACCGAGACACGTTTCCGGTCAATAACAAATAGCGGAACCTGGATGCTCATATTGGCTCCTACATATTCTACAGAGATTCTTATCGGTAAACCGCATAACAACATACGTTGTTCCCTTTGTCATCGGTATGTTACTTGCCCGAGATTTGATCGTCGGTATCCAATACCTAGTTCAATCTCGTTACCGGCAAGTCTCTTTACTCATTTCGTAATACGTCATCCCGCAACTAACTCATTAGTTGCAATGCTTGCAAGGCTTATAGTGATGTGCATTACCGAGTGGGCCCAGAGATACCTCTCCGACAATCGGCATGACAAATACTAATCTCGAAATACGCCAACCCAACATGTACCTTCGGAGACACCTGTAGAGCTCCTTTATAATCACCCAGTTACGTTGTGACGTTTGGTAGCACACAAAGTGTTCCTCCGGTAAACGGGAGTTGCATAATCTCATAGTCATAGAACATGTATAAGTCATGAATAAAGCAATAGCAACATACTAAATGATCAAGTGCTAAGCTAACGGAATGGGTCAAGTCAATCACATCATTCTCCTAATGATGTGATCCCGTTAATCAAATAACAACTCATGTTTATGGTTAGGAAACTTAACCATCTTTGATTAATGAGCTAGTCAAGTAGAGGCATACTAGTGACATTATGTTTATCTATGTATTCACACATGTATTATGTTTCCGGTTAATACAATTCTAGCATGAATAATAAACATTTATCATGAAATAAGGAAATAAATAATAACTTTATTATTGCCTGTAGGGCATATTTCCTTCATGGCAGAGCAAAGCTGATGACTACTCTATAGTTCAGTGTGCCATGCTTTACGGATTAGAACCGGGACTTCAACGACGTTTTGAACATCATGGAGCATATGAGATGTTCCAGGAGTTTAAGTTAATATTTCAAGCAAATGCCCGGATTGAGAGATATGAAGTCTCCAATAAGTTCTACAGCTGCAAGATGGAGGAGAATATATAGTTCTGTCAGTGAGCATATACTCAAGATGTCTGGGTATAATAATCACTTTGTTCAACTGGGAGTTAATCTTCCGGATGATAGCGTCATTGACAGAATTCTCCAATCACTACCACCAAGCTACAAGAGCTTCATGATGAACTACAACATGCAAGGGATGGATAAGACGATTCTCGAGCTCTTCGCAATGCCAAAAGCTGCGGAGGTAGAAATCAAGAAGGAACATCAAGTGTTGATGGTCAATAAGACCACCAGTTTCAAGAAAAAGGGCAAAGGGAAGAAGAAGGGGAACTTCAAGAAGAACAACAAGCAAGTTGCTGCTCAGGAGAAGAAACCCAAGTCTGGACCTAAGCCTGAGACTGAGTGCTTCTACTGCAAGCAGACTGGTCACTAGAAGCGGAACTGTCCCATGTATTTGGCGGATAAGAAGGATGGCAAGGTGATCAAAGGTATATGTGATATACATGTTATTGATGTGTACCTTACTAATGCTTGCAGTAGCACCTGGGTATTTGATACTGGTTCTGTTGCTAATATTTGCAACTCGATACAGGGGCTATGGATTAAGCGAAAATTGGCTAAGGACGAGGTGACGATGCGCGTAGGAAATGGTTCCAAAGTCGATGTGATCGCGGTCGGCGCGCTACGTCTACATCTACCTTCGAGATTATTTTTAGACCTAAATAATTGTTATTTGGTGCCAGCGTTGAGCATGAACATTATATCTGGATCTTGTTTGATGCGAGACGGTTATTCATTTAAATCAGAGAATAATGGTTGTTCTATTTATATGAGTAATATCTTTTATGGTCATGCACCCTTGAAGAGTGGTCTATTTTTATTGAATCTCGATAGTAGTGATACACATATTCATAATATTGAAGCCAAAAGATGCAGAGTTGATAATGATAGTGCAACTTATTTGTGGCACTGCCATTTAGATCATATCGGTGTAAAGCGCATGAAGAAACTCCATACTAATGGACTTTAGGAACCACTTGATTATGAATCACTTGGTACTTGCGAACCGTGCCTCATGGGCAAGATGACTAAAATGCTGTTCTCCGGTACTATGGAGAGAGCAACAGATTTGTTGGAAATCATACATACAGATGTATGTGGTCCAATGAATGTTGAGGCTCGTGGAGGATATCATTATTTTCTCACCTTCACAGATAATTTAAGCAGATATGGATATATCTACTTAATGAAACATAAGTCTGAAACTTTTGAAAAGTTCAAAGAATTTCAGAGTGAAGTTGAAAATCATCGTAACAAGAAAATAAAGTTTCTACGATCTGATCGTGGACGAGAATATTTGAGTTACGAGTTTGGTCTACATTTGAAACAATGTGGAATAGTTTCGCAACTCACGCCACCCGGAACACCACAGCGTAATGGTGTGTCCGAACGTCGTAATTGTACTTTACTTGATATGGTGTGATCTATGATGTCTATTACTGATTTATGATACGTCTCCAACTTATCTATAATTTATGAAGCATTCATGCTATTTTACTATATGTTTTGAATCATTATGGGCTTTATTATACACTTTTATATTACTTTTGGGACTAACCTATTAATCGGAGGCCCAACCCATATTGCTATTTTATTTCTTGTTTCAGTATTTCGAAGAAAAGGAATATCAAACGGAGTCCAAACGGAATGAAACCTTCGGCAGCATGATTTTTTGGAAGAATATGATCCTGGAGACTTGAAGTCCACGTCAGAAGATCCTCGAGGAGGCCACGAGATAGGGGGGCGCGCCCCCCTTACAGGGTGGCGCCCCCCTGTCTCGTGGGCCCCTCGAGCACCTCCTGACCGACTTCTTTCGCCTATATAACCCTACGTACCCTAAAACCATCGAATAACAAGATAGATTGGGAGTTCCGCCGCCGCAAGCCTCTGTAGCCACCAAAAACCTCTCGGGAGCCCTTCCCAGCACCCTATCGGAGGGAGGATCCTTCACTGGTGGCCATCTTCATCATCCCGGTGATATCCATGACGAGGAGGGAGTAGTTCACCCTCAGGGTATGTACCAGTAGCTATGTGTTTGATCTCTCTCTCTCGTGTTCTCTCTCGTGTTCCCTCTATGGCATGATCTTGATGTATCCCGAGCTTTGCTATTGTAGTTGGATCTTATGATGTTTCTCCCCCTCTACTCTCTTGTGATGAATTGAGTTTTCCTCTTTTGAAGTTATTTTATCGGATTGAGTCTTTTATGAGAACACTTAATGTATGTCTTGTCGTGCTTATCTGTGGTGACAATGGGATATCATGTGCCTCTTGATGTATGTTTTGGTGACAAACTTGCGGGTTCCACCCATGAACCTATGCATAGGGGTTGGCACACATTTTTGACTCTCCGATAGAAACTTTGGGGCACTCTTTGAAGTACTTTGTGTTGGTTGAATAGATGAATCTGAGATTGTGTGATGCATATCGTATAATCATGCCCACGGATACTTGAGGTGACAATGGAGTATCTAGGTGACATTAGGGTTTTGGTTGATTTGTGTCTTAAGGTGTTATTCTAGTACGAACTCTTGAATAGATTGATCCGAAAGAATAACTTTGAGGTGGTTTCATACCCTACCATAATCTCTTCGTTTGTTCTCTGCTATTAGTGTCTTTGGAGTGACTCTTTGTTGCATGTTGAGGGATTGTTATATGATCTATCTATGTTATTATTGTTGAGAGAACTTGCACTAGTGAAAGTATGAACCCTAGGCCTTGTTTCCTATCATTGCAACACCGTTTATGCTCACTTTTACCACTTGTTACCTTGCTGTTTTTATAATTTCAGATTACAAAAACCTTTATCTACTATCTATTTTGCACTTGTATCACCATCGCTTCGCCGAACTAGTGCACCTATACAATTTACCATTGTATTGGGTGTGTTGGGGACACAAGAGACTCTTTGTTATTTGGTTGCAGGGTTGTTTGAGAGAGACCATCTTCATCCTACGCCTCCCACAGATTGATAAACCTTAGGTCATCCACTTGAGGCAAATTTGCTACTGTCCTACAAACCTGTGCACTTGCAGGCCCAACAACGTCTACAAGAAGAAGGTTATGTAGTAGACATCAAGCTTTTTCTGGCGCAGTTGCCGGGTAGGTTAGGTAAACGGTACTCACACCCCGTCAACTAAGCTCTTTTCTGGCGCCGTTGCCGGGGAGGTGAGTGCTTGAAGGTATATCTTTAGATCTTGCAATCGAATCTTTTTGTTTCTTGTTAATCACTAGTTTAGTTTATAAAAGAAAACTAAAAAAATGGAGTTGAGTTTGTCTCATACGCTTCGTCTTTTTAATATCTTTCGTGAGTTTGATAGAAAGGAAAATTGTGCTCAAGTGCTGGAAGAAGAATGCATTAGAATGTTTGGTACTGAATCTTTGAATGATGAGCATGATTGCAATGTTGTTAGTATGAATTCCTTGAATATCCATGATGCTAATGATATGCAAAGCCACAAGCTTGGGGAAGCTATGTTTGATGAATATGATATTTTTAGTCCCCCAAGTTCTGATGAGAATATTTATTATGATGAAAGCATGCCTCCTATTTATGATGATTATATTGATGAAAGTGGGTTTGGAAGAGTGTCAACTTTAGGTAGTATTGATCCCACTATTTTGTAGGATATTGAATCTTATTGTGATGAATATGAAAGTGGATTTGGAAGAGTGTCAACTTTATTTAGTGATGATTCCACTATTTCGGAAGAGGTTCCAATTGATTATGAGAACAAAGTTGCTATCTATGATGATTATTGTGATGGCTTGTATGCTATTAAGAATAATGATAACCATGAAACTTGTCATCATGATTTTAGTTTTCAATTGGATTATGCCTCACATGATAATTATTTTGTTGAGTTTGCTCCCACTACTATTCATGAGAAGAAATTTGCTTATGTGGAGAGTAGTAAATTTTCTATGCTTGTAGATAATGAAAAGAATGTTTTAGGTGCTGGTTATATTATTGAATTCATTCATGATGCTACTGAAAACTATTATGAGAGAGGAACATATGCTTGTAGGAATTGCAATAATGTCAAGTTTCCTCTCTATGTGCTTAAAATTTTGAATTTATGCTTGTTTTACCTTCCTATGCTAGTTGATTATTGTTCCCATAAGTTGTTTGCTCACAAAATCCCTATGCATAGGAAATGGGTTAGGCTTAAATTTGCTAGTCATATGCTTCATGATGCTCCCGTTATGTTTCAATTCTTATCTTTTATGTGAGCATCATTGTCATCATCATGCCTAGCTAGAAAGGCATTAAAGAAAAGTGCTTGTTGGGAGACAACAAAATATTTACCATTATTGTTTTTGTGTGTCCACATGATTATGATACTGTATTAATAATGTTTTGTAGCTTTTGTTTCTATAAAGTGCCAAGAAGAACCTTTGGGAAGACTTGGGTGAAGTTTATGTGATCTTGCTGTAGAAAACAGAAACTTTAGCGCTCACGAGATTAGCTGCCATTTTTTATTGGAGAGTGCTTTTAGGTTAATTCTTTTTGCAGATGATTAATAGACAAACTCCTCAGGTCCAGATATTTATATCACAATTGTTTGGGTTCTAGAGGTATACGTTTGATACAGATTACTACAGACTGTTCTGTTTTTGACAGATTCTGTTTTCATTGTGTTGTTTGCTTATTTTGATGCATCTATGGCTAGTATTAAGTGGTATGAACCATAGAGAAGTTATAATACAGTAGATATTACACCAATATGAATTTAGAATGAGTTCATTACAGTACCTAGGTGGTTATTTATTTTCTTATACTAACGGAGCTTACGAGTTTTGTTTTTGAGTTTGTGTGGTTGAAGTTTTCAAGTTTTGGGTAAAAGATTCGATGGACTATGGAATAAGGAGTGGCAAGAGCCTAATATTGGGGATTCCCAAGGCAACCCAAGGTAATATTCAAGGACAATCAAGCAACTAAGCTTGGGTATGCCTCGGAAGGCATCCCCTCTTTCGTCTTCGTTCATCGGTAACTTTACTTGGAGCTATATTTTTATTTACCACGTGATATGTGTTTTGCTTGGAGCATCATTTTATTTTGTTATTATTTGCTTGCTGTTAGTTAGAATGATGTTTTGCACCTTTAGTTTCAATAAAAAAGTCAAGGATAGCCTTTGTCACGCTTATTTCGCTAGTATACATGTTGCTGTTTGGAAACAGAAAGTTTACCGCTGTTGCAAAAAATCCCTAGAAAAGTCAGAGAATGGTATAATGTTGAATCTTTTTGCATATTAAGCTCTGATAAATTTATTACAGTGGGAATTTTAGTTCATAATTTTTGGAGTCAGGGAAGTTTTGTTACTCTTGCATTATTTACAGACTGTACTGTTTTGGCAGATTGCTGTTATGTTTGGATTGTTTGCGTATGTTTGCTTGTTTAATGAATCTATTTGAGGATAGGAGTATTAAATATGCAGAGGCATTTAGTATGCAATGTTGAATAATAATTTTAGTGATTTGTTACAGTAGAAGATCATATGGTTTTGCATTGGTTTATACTAACCTATCTCACGAGTTCTTGTTGAGTTTGTTGTGAATGAAGCTTTTGATAAAAAGAGAAACCGTGACATGAAAGGAATTAAGGAGACACAAAAGCTCAATCTTGGGGATGCCCAAGGCACCCCAAGATAATATTTCAATAAGTCTCAAGCATCTAGGCTTGGGGATGCCCCGGTAGGCATCCCACGTTTCTTCTTCGACAACTATCGGTTAGTATCGGTTGAACCTAAGTTTTTGCTTCTTCACATGAGTTGTGCTATCCTTGCAATGTCATTTTATTTTGTTTTTCTTGCTTCTTGAATACAATACCAAGATCTGAAATTCTTTATTGAGAGAGAGTCTTCGCATAGTTGCATAATCATTTAGCTACTCATTGATCTTCACTTATATCTTTTTGGAGTAGCTTTTCATTTACTCGTGTGCTTCACTTATATCCTATGAGTAAATGGTTGAATGAGTTGAATGTCATAAATCTGAAATTATATATGTCTCATTTGCTTATCCATGGGGAGTAATAACTTCACATCTAAGAAGTAGAGGTTGTAAATTTATTGACGGTTAGCAAGCATTGTATTGGTCATTTGAACAATTCATGAAAGAATATTGAAGGAAGGGAGATTTCACATATAAATATATTATCATAGACATCTTTTATAATTGTGAGAACTCATTAAGTATGACATGCTAAAGAGTTGATGTTGGACAAGGAAGACAACGTAATGGGTTGTGTTTTCTCGCATCTCAGTTAAAGTATATTGTCATGGATCATTCAAACATGTTGAGCTTGCCTTTCTCCCCTTGCTAGCCTAAATTTCTGTACTAAGCGGGAATACCGCTTGTGCATCCAATATCCTTAAACCCAGTTTTTGCCATGAGTGTCCACCATACCTACCTATATGCGGTATTTACCTGCCGTTCCAAGTAAATTTGCATGTGCCAAACTCTAAACCTTCAAACTATAATCTCTTTTGTATGCCCGAATTGCTCATGTAGCAACTAGGGGCTGTTAGTGTCTTCCATGCTAGGTGGGTTATTCTCAAGAGGAGTGGAATCGGCTCCTCATTCATGAGAAAGTGGCGGTAACTGGGATGCCCAGTCCCATGATCAAGAAGATCAAGATCAAATCAAAATAATTAAACAACCCCCCCCCAGGATTGTTGTTAGTTGGAGGCACTCCTTGTTTCGAGCAAGCCATGGATTGATGCTTGTTGGTGGTTGGGGGAGTATAAACTTTTACCATTCTGCATGGGAACCGCCTATAATGTATGTAGTATGGAAGATATTGGGAACTCTTGGTTGAGATCGTACCTCTCAAAATTATTTACCTCTATTTCAAAAATCGAGCTCTGGCACCTCTGCAAATCCCTCCTTCTCTCTGCGAAGGGCTTATCTTTTACTTTTATGCAAGAGTTAAGGTGATATTCACCTTTCCCTTTTTCATTTTATCCTTTGGCAAGCACTTTGTGTTGGGGTGATCCTGATATATATATCCAATTGGATGTACATTAGCATGAACTATTATTGTTGACATCACCCAAAGGTGAATATGTTTGGAGGCAACATTATAAGCCCCAAACTTTCTCTGTGTCTGATTAAAACTTCATAACCACAAGTATTGCGTGAGTGTTAGCAATTGTAGAAGACTATATGATAGTTGAGTATGTGAAGTTTGCTAAATCAAAGCTCTGACATAGACTCTTCCTGGAAATAAGATGAATTGCAATTGTTTTGATGACTAAGAATGAAGTTTGCTAGTTTTCAAGAAAGTTTATGGTCTATGCTTTGACATGTGAATAGCTTGTTACTTTATCGTGAGAAGTTTTATGAGATGAACTACTGTTATGACATATTATCATGCTAGTAAAGGTGATTGAAATTATCATTGATCAAACTTGTGCACCACTAGCATTCACACTTCATAAATTCTTTCTTTATCATTTACCTACTCGAGGACGAGTAGGAATTAAGCTTGGGGATGCTGATACGTCTCCAACGTATCTATAATTTATGAAGCATTCATGCTATTTTACTATCTGTTTTGAATGATTATGGGCTTTATTATACACTTTTATATTACTTTTGGGACTAACCTATTAACCGGAGGCCCAGCCCATATTGTTGTTTTATTGCTTGTTTCAGTATTTCGAAGAAAAGGAATATCAAACGGAGTCCAAACGGAATGAAACCTTCGACAGCGTGATCATTTGGAAGAATATGATCCTAGAGACTTGGAGTCCACGTCAGAAGATCCTCGAGGAGACCATGAGATAGGGGGGCGCGCCCCCCTGTCTCGTGGGCCCCTCGAGCACCTCCCGACCGACTTCTTTCGCCTATATAGCCCTACATACCCTAAAGCCATCGAATATCAAGATAGATCGGGAGTTCTGCTGCCGCAAGCCTCTGTAGCCACCAAAAACCTCTCGGGAGCCCTTCCCGGCACCCTGTCGGAGGGAGGATCCTTCACCGGTGGCCATCTTCATCATCTCGGCGCTATCCATGACGAGGAGGGAGTAGTTCACCCTCGGGGCTGAGGGTATGTACCAGTAGCTATGTGTTTGATCTCTCTCTCTCTCTCTTGTGTTCTCTCCCGTGTTCCCTCTATGGCACGATCTTGATGTATCCCGAGCTTTGCTATTGTAGTTGGATCTTATGATGTTTCTCCCCCTCTACTCTCTTGTGATGAATTGAGTTTTCCCCTTTTGAAGTTATCTTATCGGATTGAGTCTTTTATGAGAACACTTGATGTATGTCTTGCCGTACTTATTTGTGGTGACAATGGGATATCATGTGCCTCTTGATGTATGTTTTGGTGACCAACTTGCGGGTTCCACCCATGAACCTATACATAGGGGTTGGCACACGTTTTTGACTCTCCGGTAGAAACTTTGGGGCACTCTTTGAAGTACTTTGTGTTGGTTGAATAGATGAATCTGAGATTGTGTGATGCATATCGTATAATCATGCCCACGGATACTTGAGGTGACAATGGAGTATCTAGGTGACATTAGGGTTTTGGTTGATTTGTGTCTTAAGATGTTATTCTAGTACGAACTCTTGAATAGATTGATCCGAAAGAATAACTTTGAGGTGGTTTCGTACCCTACCATAATCTCTTCATTTGTTCACCGCTATTAGTGTCTTTGGAGTGACTCTTTGTTGCATGTTGAGGGATTGTTATATGATCTATCTATGTTATTATTGTTGAGAGAACTTGCACTAGTGAAAGTATGAACCCTAGGCCTTGTTTCCTATCATTGCAATACCGTTTATGCTCACTTTTACCACTTGTTACCTTGCTGTTTTATAATTTTAGATTACAAAAAACTTTATCTACTATCTATTTTGCACTTGTATCACCATTCTTTGCCGAACTAGTGCACCTATACAATCTACCATTGTATTGGGTGTGTTGGGGACACAAGAGACTCTTTGTTATTTGGTTGCAGGGTTGTTGGAGAGAGACCATCTTCATCCTATGCCTCCCACGGATTGATCAACCTTAGGTTATCCACTTGAGGGAAATTTGCTACTGTCCTACAAACATGTGCACTTGCAGGCCCAACAACGTCTACAAGAAGAAGGTTGTGTAGTAGACATCAATTTACTGCTATCGTTTTGGGGTTATGCTTTAGAGACAGCTGCATTCACGTTAAATAGGACACCATCAAAATCCGTTGAGACGACGCCTTATGAACCATGGTTTGGCAAGAAAGCAAAGTTGTCATTTCTTAAAGTTTGGGGCTGCGATGCTTATGTGAAAAAGCTTCAACTTGATAAGCTCAAACCCAAATCGGAGAAATGTGTCTTCATAGGATACCCAAAGGAGACTGTTGGGTACACCTTGTATCACAAATCCGAAGGCAAGACTTTTGTTGCTAAATTCGGAGTTTTTCTTGAGAACGAGTTTCTCTCGAAAGAAGTGAGTGGGAGGAAAGTAGAACTTGATGAGGTAACTGTACCTACTCCCTTATTAGAAAGTAGTTCATCACAGAAACCGGTTCCTGTGACATCTACACCAATTAGTGAGGAAGTTAATGATGATGATCATGGAACTTCAGATCAAGTTGTTACTGAACCTCCTAGGTCAAACAGAATAAGATCCGCACCAGAGTGGTACGGTAATCCTATTCTGGAGGTCATGCTACTGGATCATGATGAACCTACGAACTATGAAGAAGCGATGGTGAGCCCAGATTCTGCAAAATAGCTTGAGGCCATGAAATCTGAGATGGGATCCATGTATGAGAACAAAGTATGGACTTTGGTTGACTTGCCTGATGATCGGCAAGCAATTGAGAATAAATGGATCTTCAAGAAGAAGACTGACGCTGACGGTAATATTACTGTCTACAAAGCTCGACTTGTTGTGTAAGGTTTTCGACAAGTTCAAGGGATTGACTATGATGAGACCTTCTCACCCATAGAGATGCTTAAGTCTGTCTGAATCATGTTAGCAATTGCCGCATTTTATGATTATGAAATTTGGCAAATGGATGTCAAAACTGCATTCCTGAATGGATTTCTGGAAGAAGAGTTGTATATGATGCAACCGGAAGGTTTTTTCAATCCAAAGGGAGCTAACAAAGTGTGCAAGCTCCAACGATCCATTTATGGACTGGTGCAAGCCTCTCAGAGTTGGAATAAACGCTTTGATAGTGTGATCAAAGCATTTGGTTTTATACAGACTTTTGGAGAAGCCTGTATTTACAAGAAAGTGAGTGGGAGCTCTGTAGCATTTCTGATATTATATGTGGATGACATATTGCTGATTGGAAATGATATAGAATTTCTGGATAGCATAAAGGGATACTTGAATAAGAGTTTTTCAATGAAAGACCTCGGTGAAGCTGCTTACATATTGGGCATCAAGATCTATAGAGATAGATCAAGACGCTTAAATGGACTTTCACAAAGCACATATCTTGACTAAGTTTTGAAGAAGTTCAAAATGGATCAAGCAAAGAAAGGGTTCTTGCATGTGTTACAAGGTGTGAAGTTGAGTAAGACTCAATGCCCGACCACTTCAGAAGATAGAGAAAAGATGAAAGATGTTCCCTATGCTTCAGCCATAGGCTCTATCATGTATGCAATGCTGTGTACCAGACCTGATGTGTGCCTTGCTATAAGTCTAGCAGGGAGGTACCAAAGTAATCCAGGAGTGGATCACTGGACAGCGGTCAAGAACATCATGAAATACCTGAAAAGGACTAAGGATATGTTTCTCGT
This sequence comes from Triticum turgidum subsp. durum, assembly GCA_900231445.1. NCBI lineage: Eukaryota > Viridiplantae > Streptophyta > Magnoliopsida > Poales > Poaceae > Triticum > Triticum turgidum. Next base: position 38,236,198 of record LT934116.1, on the reverse strand, counting down.
TTATGGAGGTGACAAAGAGCTCATCGTAAATGGTTACGTTCATGCAAGCTTTGACACTGATCCGGACGATTCTAAATCGCAAACCGGATACGTGTTTACATTGAATGGTGGAGCCGTCGGTTGGTGCAGTTCTAAACAAAGCGTTGTGGCGGGATCTACATGTGAAGCGGAGTACATAGCTGCTTCGGAAGCAGCAAATGAAGGAGTCTGGATGGAGGAGTTCATATCCGATCTAGGTGTCATACCTAGTGCATCGGGTCCAATGAAAATATTTTGTGACAATACTGGTGCAATTGCCTTGGCGAAGGAATCCAGATTTCACAAGAGAACCAAGCACATCAAGAGACGCTTCAATACAATCCGGGATCTAGTCCAGGTGGGAGACATAGAAATTTGCAAGATACATACGGATCTAAATGTTGCAGACCCATTGACTAAGCCTCTTCCACGAGCAAACCATGATCAACACCAAGACTCCATGGGTGTTAGAATCATTATTGTGTAATCTAGATTATTGACTCTAGTGCAAGTGGGAGACTGAAGGAAATATGCCCTAGAGGCAATAATAAAGTTATTATTTATTTCCTTATATCATGATAAATATTTATTATTCATGCTAGAATTGTATTAACCAGAAACATAATACATGTGCGAATACATAGACAAACAGAATGTCACTAGTATGCCTCTACTTGACTAGCTCGTTGATCAAAGATGGTTATGTTTCCTAGCCATACACATGAGTTGTCATTTGATTAATGGGATCACATCATTAGGAGAATGATATGATTGACATTACCCATTCCGTTAGCTTAGCACACGATCGTTTAGTATGTTGTTGTTGCTTTCTTCATGACTTATACATGTTCCTATGACTACGAGATTATGCAACTCCCATTTACCGGAGGAACACTTTGTGTGCTACCAAATGTCACAGCGTAACTGGGTGATTATAAAGGTGCTCTACAGGTGTCTCCGAAGGTACATGTTGGGTTGGCGTATTTCGAGATTAGGATTTGTCACTCTGATTGTCGGAGAGGTATCTCTAGGCCCTCTCGGTAATACACATCACTTAAGCCTTGCAAGCATTGCAACTAATGAGTGAGGTGCGGGATGATGTATTACGAAACGAGTAAAGAGACTTGCCGGTAACAAGATTGAACTAGGTATTGAGATACCGAGGATCGAATCTCAGGCAAGTAACATACCGATGACAAAGGGAACAACGTATGTTGGTATGCGGTCTGACCGATAAAGATCTTCGTAGAATATGTGGGAGCCAATATGGGCATCCAGGTTCCGCTATTGGTTATTGACCGGAGATGTGTCTTGGTCATGTCTACATAGTTCTCAAACCTATAGGGTCCGCACGCTTAACGTTACGATGACAATTATTATGAGTTTATATGTTTTGATGTACCGAAGGTTGTTCGGCGTCCCGGATGTGATCACGGACATGACAAGGAGTCTCGAAATGGTAGAGACATGAAGATTGATATATTGGAAGCCTATGTTTGGATATCGGAAGTGTTCCGGGTGAAATCGGGATTTTACCGGAGTACCGGGAGGTTACCGGAACCCCCCGAGAGGTTAATGGGCCTTAGTGGGCCTATACGGAGAAGAGGAGAGGCGGCCAGGGCTGGGCCGCGCGCCCCTCCCCCCTAGTCCGAATAGGACAAGGAGAGGGGGGCGGCGCCCCCCTTCCTTCCTCTCCCCCTCCTCTTTCCCCCCTCCCAAGTCCTAATCCAACTAGGAAAGGGGGGGAGTCCTACTCCCGGTGGGAGTAGGACTCCTCCCGGCGCGCCTCTCCACTTGGCCGGCCGCACCCCCCCTTGCTCCTTTATATACGAGGGCAGGGGGGCACCCTAGAGACACAACAATTGATCGTTTGATCTTTTTAGCCGTGTGCGGTGGCCCCTTCCACCATAGTCCACCTCGATAATACTGTAGCAGTGCTTAGGCGAAGCCCTGCGTCGGTAGAACATCATCATCGTCACCACGCCGTCGTGCTGACAAAACTCTCCCTCGACAGTCGGCTGGATCGGATTTCGAGGGACGTCATCAGGCTGAACGTGTGCTAAACTCGGAGGTGCCGTATGTTCGGTACTTGATCGGTCGGATCGTGAAGACGTATGACTACATCAACCGCGTTGTGCTAACGCTTCCGCTTTCAGTCTACGAGGGTACGTAGACAACACTATCCCCTCTTGTTGCTATGCATCACCATGATCTTGCATGTGCGTAGGAAATTTTTTGAAATTACTACGTTCCCCAACAACGAGCATGCTGAAAGTGCGCATGAGGGAGTAGGCCCCGGCGGTGATGAGAAGCATGGTGCCGCCGTCCCACAGCAGCACGGACGCGGCCGACGCAGAGGTCGAGGCCGTGAACACCCCGCGATGGCCGGCACGCCGGTGGCAACGATGCACCACCTCGACCTCCGGTGCCCCGGGGCGTGGAGAGGTCCGGGGCGGAGGCGGAGCGCATGAGCAGCAGGGAGGTCGGGGAGGGGGGAAGCGCCAGAGAGAGGGAGGGATGCGCGCCCACGAAGCAGTAGTAGTCGGATGGGCAGCCAACCCTCTCCTGCACGAGCAGCCGACCACAGCGGTGAGCAGCGGGAGCCGGTGTGCGCGAAGCCGGCAAGCGGGCGGTCCGGCGGTTGTGAGGGCGAAGTCGGCGCGCGCCAAGCAAAGGATGTCGGGTACGTGCAGGCAGGCCGGCAAGGAGGTGCGCGGGGCGCGTGCTTGGGGAGGACTTGGCCGTGCGTGCGGTCAGAGCGGAGGCGGTCGAAGCTGGCGACAGGGTATGCACGCGGCGGCCGGGTGCGCGGAGAAGCGGCATGGGGAGTGGCGCGAGGGAGAGAGGGAGGGATGCGTGCCCACGAAGAAGTAGCGGTCGGGCACGGCTATGCTCGATCTAGCCGCAGCCCCGCCGTCCTAAGGTGCGCACCATCCCATCGAGGAACACCTCGGTTGGGGTGAGGATTCGGCTCAGCGGGGCGCCGGAGCGGGCAGGCTAGCGAGGAGGAATGCATCGCCGATGGAGAAGGTGGCGGGGCCGGTCGGCGATGAGGAGGTGGAGGCGAGTGATGCGGCCGCGGTGGCGAGGCATGCCCGACGGTTCGGCAATGAGGAGAACGAGGAAGGGGACAAGGGGATAAGGTGATTAACCGCTAACATGTTCCCAGCGGAGCCACCCATGTGCGCATCCTCGCATTGCTTGGCCTTGGCTCGCTAGAAACTGCCGATTCGGCCGTTTACAGTCAGCTAGGCCTAGGAGTGCTTTAAGAAGCGTGTCGTGCAAGCCTAATAGTCTTTGTGGACAACCAAACAACCCGACTTCGAAAAGATCCTGCATCCGTTGGGCCTGATTAAACTTTTGTGGGCATGTTTGCCCTAAGCTCGTAGGCTTGCGTCATGATTTGTGGGATCAGGAGCAGCAAGTGAGTGCGGAGGAGAACGGCACGCTGACTCTTGTGTTCTTGTCGAAGGAGATAGATGATGCGCTGACAGCAATGAAGACTGATATGGCTCGTGGGCGCCGATGGGTGGTCGATGGCTAGGTTCAAACACTTCTGGCCTGCTCTTAAGGAGTTTATTTTGCTATTTGCAATGGCTTCGCGCTTCGGTGACCGTAGGGAAAATTTCAGGTGATACCAAGTTTTAGGTGCTACGGTGATACAACTTTCTTGGTCGCTGGATCTCAAATCCAACAACATCTAAAGAGCTATTATACCTATGCGCAATTTTTAAACTTTTGAATGACTTTTTTTATAAAATATTCAAGAACTCGCAGAAGCTCGTATTATGGTAGCATGCAAGCCTTGGTATCACCAAATATCTTCCCAATGACCGTGGATGTCCAAAGCAAGGTCCTGTATGAATCGTGGTGAGCAGCCTAGAGCTTACCTGAGACAGTTTTTGCTAGCTTTGTGGAATCGAGCAAACTTATCTAATAATGCTCGTGTAGCCTGGCTAACGGATGTTCGCTGCTCCTTCATCCTCGTGTTTTTCATGGCAATATTCCAGTTTCCGGAACAATCAGTCAATCCACAGGACTTAGTCACGACTCAGTGACATGAGAAAGTGAGATCGAGAATATCAGTGTCCACACTATGTTCATTTGAATATGCTTTCCGTGGAAGATGTCTTACAATTCCTTTTTACTTAACGTTGTAACTACTTCAGATAACCCATGTCATTTTTTTTTTAACTTCCCTTATTTTAAGAGACATGACGCCATCACCGTCCAGGAAAAACAACCAATATGACGTCAGAAACGTATGTGCCACTTGTCAGGAAATATAGAAAAGAAAGCAAATAGTTATAAAGATTCGGAACTTTGTACTCCCTCCGGTCCATATTAATTGTCGCTGAAATAGAAAATTCTGGTTTCCTTTTTAGCAAAAACGACCAATATGGCGAGCCTTTTTTTGAGATTTCACAATGCTTTCTTTCACTTGATTATATGATACAAGAAGAAAGCAGCCATAGCTAAGGCCCTACAAGAAACTACACAGACAGAGTGGTAAAAGCTTGCTGGAGCTGGAACTTGTGCCGCACATCCATCGACTAGTACGTGGAGGTTCTAATCAAAATCAACAGCCTCCTATTCAGCTTAAGCAGATGAGAGGACTGATCAAAATCCAAGGAGAAAGGGAAAACAGAGGAGCAAAACAGAGCTACCGGGAAGAAGCAGAGGCAGTGCTCAGAGAGAGGAGGATTAGGAAGGTTTTGATGAACTGCCATGCAAGCTAATCACACCGACCGTGGTGTACAGCCGCATAGCTAATCTGACTAGCTAGCTAGTACCTGCCGAGAGCAGTAGTAGTGGTAGTGGTGCTCGTTGGGTAGTGGTGGTAATCCCTGGCGGCGTTGTTCATATGATCAGCAGCGGCAGAATCTTCTTGGAGGCGCCCCGTGTAGGCACCGTCGCCGACCTTATTTTGCCACGCTGGAAGCTTTAGCGCATCGATGTTGGTCTTGTGTTGCCCGTAGGCGGCGTAGCCGCCGCGGCCATCGTGGTAGGCCTTGTGCCCGGCCTCGTCGACTGCGGCGGGCGGCTGGTGGTGGTAGGCCGCCTGCGGCGCCAGTTTGTGGTCAGCGGCGTGGCCGTTGTAGGTGCTCCCGTGGTTCCCTCTGCGGTCGCGGCCACGACGGACGCCGCCGTGCTCCTCCTTGCGGTTGGGCCGCTCGCCGCCATAGTCGTCCGTCCTGCCACCGAAACACGAGGCGAACTCCAAGCACATTTTGTGGTGACTGAGCTGGCGACTAGCACCTGCCCCGTGGAGGCGAGGAGAAGAAACTGGCTACTGGACTAGTGTTGTTGATGATGCTCTGGAATGACAGTGGAGTGGGTATATATGATGGGCCGAGACGAGCCCGTGTGATTTCACGACGTGTATGTCAAGCCTAGGAAAAGGCGAGCAATCCAGTTCACACTTCACACGTCCCCCGGTCGATGTGGAATGTGTTTACTTGATATATGACCTTTGGCCTATCTACAAAAAAAGCATGAATTTGAAAAGGGCCAAGAGGTGACAAAGTAGGCAAGAGATGCTATGTGCGCTTACCCATGTGACACTTTCTTCATACTTACATGGTCTGTTCGATTGCGACGAGTCATGTCGGGTGGTGCCGTGGCAGGTAGCGTCCCCCATATTGTTTCGGTTTGGGGCAGTAATGTTTGTCTGATCAGTTGTTGTGTCTTGTTGCGGTCAGCTATTGTGTTGCAGACGGCAAAAGACTGACTTTTGCCGATGCTCCATCCATGTTCATGATACTCACTAACTTGTCGGAACACAGTTTTGAAGACAAGAAGAATTCAGTCAGGGCATTTGTTGTTCTGCCAAATACACCCTAGGCAGACCAACTAACAAGGTTTACTGTGAAGATAGATATTATTTGCTGGAATTTTTCATGGCAAGCCAAGCACAGTCCAGATCCCAAAGATGCTACAGGTCCTAAACGTAATGATTTATTGCTTTAGGGAATATTTTGATTCTCACAACAATCAATCAGTTCGGTGGACTGGGTCATGAGTCATGAGATCAATGTCTACACTTGCTTCATTAGTTTGAAAATGCTGACCATTGATCTAGACTGGCACTAGAGTATGAGTTTAAGACATGGTCACTGTTACTAAAGAATGTACTTAACTCAGATCTCCCAATGTTGTCCCTTTTAAGTCTCATCATTTTAACCTTCAAGGAGGAAAATGATATCATCAACCTCCAAGAAAATCAACAAATTTGACATCAGAAACATAGGAGCCACTTGCAAGGAAATAGAAAAGGAAGCACATCATTTGGCATGTGGGCTTCTTCAATTGCAATACTCGGTATATGTAGAGGAAAAAAATGGATAATCACCTGTGATTTGCTGCTTCATTCCATATGCTACTTCCTTTATTCTCCTTTTCTAATTGGATATGGCGAAATGATTGTTCAGCCACAAACAGTATGCTTAAACAAGAAGAAACCAAAAGGAGGGTATATTCTTGGGAGAAAAGTGGAAGCCAGAATTGGATTGGGACAAATTACTGGGTGCCACCAAGTATGGGCATGGATGAGCACCCAGAAGTTAATTAGATCTCAGTCTGTGGAGGTGATTTTCCACCGAAAGTCCTAATTATTGAAGATTGATGCCAGCCGTTATATAGTATCAAGTGTTAATTTTTAGTTTACGCTCGGCCAAGATCTTGATCGGTAATCCCATGTAAATAAGAGCATCTGTTATAGAGATCGTACCATTGCATTTTCCATGATGGAGATTTCTTTTGCATATTCCATGCAGCACAAATTGGATGGAATTTTGGGTAGGGATCGCCTGTGCCAAACTAGAAAAGGCCGGAGTAATATTCTGCAAAAGAGAAGTTGTCCCTTATTTTAAATAGTGTAGTGCTTTCCGAGCTCTTCTTACGTCAATTTATTACACAGACTTTTGCAGTTATTCTCAAAAACTATTTTAAGCCCCAGCATAAAGCACACTTTGTTGATATGTACTATCAAAGCTTGTGACCACTATTAAAATTATGGAGCCACTACTAGGATACGGATGATCACTGTTTTTATAGAGGATCTACTATAGTTATGATAGCTTGTAATGAAAAGTTATGTCATAGACCCGTACATCTCCAAGCTCACATGCCAAAGCAAAATAACTTCGTTACAAAAAGCACCCATCGAATTAAACACTTGTGTACATGATCTAAGAACGATTGTTATCGGCACAAGTGTTCTTTTTGCGCTGTATCGGCACAAGTGTTGACAGGACATATATTGTTCGGTTGCTGAATAAAGCTTGGTCATCAATCTTAACAATCTCCAAGTTCCTTTTTATTTTCTCGTGCAAGATCTCGATCATAAATCCTGGAAAACAGGATCATTTCCATGGGAGATCTAGCAAATGAATTTCTTACGATGGAGATGTCTCTTGTATATACTACACAGGAGAATAAGGATCAAACTATTGGCTACTGATTGCCCGGGTGGCCGGGCAAAACTAGGGAAAGCTGTAAAATCCTAAAAAAGAGAAGTTGTTTCTTCAACATAGCTAGTGCTTTTTTAGCCGTTTCCCAGTTAATTATACTTGAGGAGTAAATGTATAATGTTTTCTGTTAAACCATGCAATATTCAGGTTCAAGGGGCATACACGCACCGGTTTAGGTTGAGATAGATTCGGTTTAGGTTAGTTGAGTTGTATTCTTTTCATGCATATCTTAACTCTACTTTCCTTGTACCTCAAGATGTAATCTCAACAACTTGTATGCTTATCAGGGATATGCCCCTGCCTATATTAACACGCAACCGTCGCCTCGAGAGAGGTACGACGTTCTCCGCTGTTTTACATGGTATACAGAGCCACCTCTATCCATCGCATCTAGTTAGCACCATCCACTGCAGCCATGTCGTCCTCCTCCTCCAGCACCGGCCAGGCCTCCCTTGGGCAGGTCGCAGAAAAACTCACCCGCACCAACTATGTCCTATGGCGTGCGCAGGTGACGCCGCAGCTGAGAGGAGCTAGGCTGTTCGGCTACGCCGACGGCACCATGCCAGAACCTGTCAAGATCCTCGTCATGAAGGACAAAGACGGGAAAGAAAAGCAGACGATGAACCCTCTCCATCCGATCTGGTTCAGAGAAGGGCAGCAGGTACTCGGATACTTGCTCAATACTCTCACCAAGGAGGTTCTCGTGCAGGTTACCTCCATCGCCAGGCCGCACGAGCTCTGGGCAGCTCTTGCCCACATGTTCTCGTCGCAGTCCCGAGCCTGCGTCAACAACATCCGGGTCGCTCTCTCCACGGCGCAGAAGGGAACGCAGTCTGTCGCCGCCTACTTCGCCCAGATGAGAGCGCTAGCAGATGAGCTTGCAGCCGCCGGGAAGCCCATCGACGATGATGAGCTTGTCTCTTACATCACCGCCGGCCTCGACATGGAGTACCAACCCCTCGTCTCCGCCAACGACGCGCGCACCGACACCATCAGCATCGACGATCTCTATGCTCAGATGAGCAACTTTGATCAGCGCCTCGCCCTCTACAACAACAACTCGGGCGGGCGCTTCAAGTCTTCTGCTAATGTTGTCGCTCGTGGTGGCAGCCGTGGCGGTGGCAGCTCACGCTATTGTGGGCCACCGCGCGGCAAAGGCAAGCCGCCATGTGGCGGAAACAGCAGCAGTGGCAACTCCTTCCGCGGCGGCGGCAGCGGCGGGCGGTCCTCCAACAACAAGAACAAGGGCCGCCGTGGTGGCAGGCCTCGCACCAACCCTGACGCGTCGCGATGCCAAATTTGTGGGAAGTTAGGCCACACCGCTCGCGATTGCTGGTATCGCTACGAAGAAGATGGTGAATCCTCACAAGATGAAAAAGTTGCAGGTGCTGCTGATGGCTCCTACGGCATCGACACGAACTGGTATGTGGACAGTGGCGCAACTGACCACATCACCAGCGAGCTTGAAAAAGTGACAGTTCGTGAAAAGTACCGTGGGTAAGACCAAGTTCACACCGCAAATGGAGAAGGTATGAGCATTAGTCACGTTAGTCATTTAGTGCTTAAAACTCCTCACACAAAAAATCGCCTAAGAAAAATCTTGCATGTCCCTAGTGCTTCAAAAAATCTCCTTTCAGTTCATCGCATCGCCATTGACAATCATGTATTCCTTGAGTTTCATCCGTTTTTTTTTTTGATCAAGGATCAGGTCACGAAGAAAATTCTGTATCGAGGTAGATGCGTTCGAGGGCTTTACCCGTTGATTCCGGAGCTTAGGAGATTGAATAAACAAGCCTATGGTGTCACCAAAGTCTCTTCAACACGGTGGCATGATAGATTAGGGCATGCATCCTTTTCTTTAGTCGAACATTTGCTTAAAAAGAATAAGCTCCCGTTTGTTGGTGAGCGAGATCGTGAAACAATTTGTGATTCTTGTCAGTGTGCTAAAAGTCATCAATTACCTTACCCTGTGTCTACAAGTATTTCCACCAAACCTCTTGAGCTCATTTTTTCAGATGTCTGGGTCCTGCTCCTACATCAGTTGGTAGACACACTTATTACGTAAGTTTTATCGATGATTATAGCAAGTACACATGGATCTATCTTATCAAAAAGAAATCTGATGTTTTTCAAGTCTTTCACAACTTTCAAGCACTAGTTGAAAGAAAGTTCGATTGCAAAATCTTAGCCCTCCAATCTGATTGGAGAGGGGAGTACCGCAACCTCAACTCTTTTTTTCAACAAATTGGCATATCACACCACGTGTCATGCCCCCATGCTCACCAACAAAACGGATCAGCCGAGCGCAAACACAGGCATATAGTTGAAGTTGGCTTTGCTTTGCTTGCTGCTGCCTCCATGCCTTTGAAATTCTGGGATGAGGCTTTCCTCACCGCAGTCCACCTCATAAACATGTTGCCTAGTAGAGTCATCAACAATGAATCTCCAGTAGAACGTCTCCTTCACACAAAACCAGATTACACATCACTACGTGTATTTGGGTGTGCGTGCTGGCCGAATCTTAGGCCTTACAACAATCGCAAACTCATGTTTCGGTCAAAACAGTGTGTATTCTTGGGTTATAGTCCACAACATAAAGGTGTGAAGTGCCTTGATGTATCCACTGGACGTGTCTATATTTCTCGTGACGTTGTCTTCGATGAAACTATCTTCCCTTTTGCACAACTTCACCCAAACGCCGGAGCCCTTCTTCAAAAAGAAATTCTCCTTCTACCTTCACATCTCACCGGTGGTGACAATGGGGACATTTTAGACACTAATGATGAATTGTTGACTAATCCTCCAACTAATGATGGTGTTGAGTCTTATGATGCAACAGAAAAAAATTCTGCAGAAAATGGGTAAGAAATCAGCCTCCACCATCATTTTATGCTCCCTGGAAAAATTGGCAGCAGCACCGGAGCAGATCTCCCTCGGGATCCGGGCGTCTTGTCCTCGGGATCCCACCTGTGCCAGCCTGCCATCCTTACTCCCGCGGGATCCGCGCCCGCAGCGCCAGGCGGATCCGCCTCGAGCCACACGCCAACCGCGGCTCGGCGTCCGCTCCACGCCAACCCGCCAACGCCACGCGGCTACCTCTCCAGCCGCCCGCGCCTGGTCCCGCGTCCGGCCCCGCGTCTGGCCCCGCACCTGGTAGGTTCGGCCCCGACACGCGCTGCTACGCATGGCGCTCATCGCAGTCGGACTCGGGCGCTGACTCCCATGTGGATTCTATGGCAGCTCCTGGCCCGCCGCCCCAATCATTGGCGGATCATGAGCCCCATGCAGGATCGGGATCCTCTGCGGCTCCCTCTTCTTCAGCGTCATGTGAACCGGTCACAGAAGATCCGACCTGCATGTCCTCGCCCAGCGAGCCGGCGGCTGCTCCTGGCGCTGGATCTTCTGCGGACCTTCCTCGCACTAGGCTTCAGAGGGGAGTAACTCAACCCAAAAACTACAAGTCTTTAGCAAAATTTGGACTTGCTTGTATATCACATGAACCAGATATACCAACCTCTGTTGCAGAAGCTCTAGGCGATCCAAAGTGGCAGAAGGCTATGAAAGATGAATACATGGCGCTTCACAAGAATAAAACTTGGCACTTAGTTCCAGCACATCGAGGCAAAGGTAAAAATGTTATAGATTGTAAATGGGTCTTCAGAATTAAAAAGAAATCTGACGGCACCATAGATCGTTATAAAGTTAGACTAGTTGCAAAAGGCTTTAAGCAAAGGTACGGTCTAGACTATGAGGATACTTTCAGTCCTGTCGTAAAGGCTGCTACTATTCGTCTCGTGTTGTCTATTGCTGTATCGAGAGGATGGAGTCTACGCCAACTAGATGTACAGAACGCGTTTCTTCATGGTGTTATGGAAGAGGAAGTGTTCATGAAACAACCTCCTGGGTTTGAAAACAGACAAAAACCCCTTCACATATGCAAGCTTGACAAGGCTCTATATGGATTAAAGCAAGCTCCTAGAGCATGGTATTCTCGGTTGAGTTCAAAGCTTCAAGGACTTGGGTTTGCTCCTTCCAAGTCTGACACCTCATTGTTTATTTTCAACAAGTCAAATACATCTATATTTGTACTCATATATGTTGATGATATTATTGTCACAAGCTCATCTGATGAAGCTATTTCAGCATTGCTTAAGGACTTGAACTCTGAGTTTGCTCTTCAGGATCTAGGAGACTTACACTACTTCCTTGGCATTGAAGTAAAAAGAAATGGAGATGAGCTTCATCCGTCCCAAGAGAAGTATGCAACTGATCTTGTAGCAAGAGCAGGGTTGCAAGGTTGCATGTCAGCTCCAACACCTTTATCCAGCTCCGAGAAGTTATCCTTAACTGAAGGAAACCTCTTGAATCAAGAGGATAGCACCAGGTACAGAAGTATGGTTGGTGCATTGCAATACTTAACTCTGACCAGGCCTGATATTTCTTTTGCTGTGAATAAAGTATGCCAGTTTCTTCATGCACGCACTACAGTACATTTGACAGCTGCAAAACGCATACTTAGATATGTCAAGAACACTTTCAATGTTGGACTCACCTTCACCAAGTCACCATCAACACTTGTCAGTGCCTTTTCTGACTCTGATTGGGCAGGATGTCTTGATGACAGACGCTCAACAGGAGGTTTTGCAGTGTTCTTTGGTCCAAATTTAATTTCATGGTGTGCTAAGAAACAAGATACTGTGTCCAGATCCAGCACAGAAGGAGAATACAAGGCACTAGCAAATGCTACTGCAGAAATCATTTGGGTTCAGTCATTACTGAAAGAGCTTGGGATACACAGTAAGCAAGTTCCATGTTTATGGTGTGACAATCTGGGCGCCACCTATCTTTCTGCTAACTCAATATTTCATGCAAGAACAAAACACATAGAAATAGACTTTCATTTTGTCAGAGAAAGAGTTGCAGACAAAAAGCTGGACATTCGGTTTATTCGATCTCAAGATCAAGTTGCGGATGGCTTCACTAAAGCCTTACCTACCAAAAGTTTTGAAGAGTTTAAGCGTAATCTCAACTTGTCCAAGCTGTGATTATGGGAGGGTGTTAAACCATGCAATATTCAGGTTCAAGGGGCATACACGCACCGGTTTAGGTTGAGATAGATTCGGTTTAGGTTAGTTGAGTTGTAATCTTTTCATGCATATCTTATCTCTACTTTCCTTGTACCTCAAGATGTAATCTCAACAACTTGTATGCTTATCAGGGATATGCCCCTGCCTATATTAACACGCAACCGTCGCCTCGAGAGAGGTACGACGTTCTCCGCTGTTTTACATTTTCCATCATCAGGGCAACCACGGCCTGCTATTCCAAGCTGAGAAGAAGAGATAGATACGGATTGAAGGTCTTAGTTGTTGAGCTAGAGGCAAAAGGCAGCAGACCCCTGAAATCTCTGCTTTACACCATGAGGACAACCGCTGCCTGCTCTGTGTTTCTGTGTTATGCTAATCTTGCTGAAAAGCATTCCTTAGTGTTGTTAAATATGCTTCTGTCGCAGGCACACCGGAAAAAGCTATGTGCTTCGGTGTGTGTATTTTAGTTTCAAGAAAGCGGTCTTCGCTTCTTAGGTAGAACTGCACCGAGCATCCCAATGTGCTTGTTTAGTCAGAAGGCAGATAATGCCATTTCAGGAAGCATGATTAACACTTTAACAGAAGTAAAAACATGCAAACTGTGGGCGATTATTGACCTTTCAATTTTTTCACAAATCAGTAAGGTAGGTTTTTACCGTCTACGTAACTTTCTATATGCTCCGGTTCCTCTCCTTGCAATGGTTAAACAGGGGGCAAGTGGCTGAAGGAATAAGTTGAAAGAAAGTCAATTAACTTTTAGAGTGTGCTACTGGACCAGCACATGTGTATGCATACAAAAATGAAAAAATGCTACCGAAAATATGATTCATGGACATATCTGCACTTCCTTTTTTTAAGAACTAAGAATTGCAGCTTTTAACATGATAGAGTTGCGTAAAGCAAACTGAAAAAGAAAGGGAGGCAATGTCCTTATTGTTTCAAGAGCATCCTTTTTTTAAGAACTTCCAACGACATGATAAGAGAGTTATTCATTAATTATCTATCGTAGAGTGAGTTGTGTGACCTACATCTGTCACTTTATTCTCTAATTTGGCGGCAGAAACTTTGTCTATCTGGGGTATCTGGCTGCTTTAGCCTCACCTTGTTGTCCAAATTCCAATGCATACACATATTGGCGACTTTCTCGCGCATTGCGCATTCCGTGACATAAGGTGTTTGTTATTGATTATGTCACACCAGTGACGAAATGCAAATGGAGAACTGTCCTTCTCTTTGGGAAAACTGTCAGGTAAATAGTACTGTCTCCGTGGCATAATATAAAAGCGGTTTTTTATTGTACGTAGTTATATACGGTGTCCGGATTTAACAGTTGGTCTGTTTCCAAAATATTCTGAATCAGTGCAATATTGTACAGAGCTCTGTTCCGAAAGCAGCTGCAGGTGATCTACCAGCAAGCAATAAATATCTTTGCCGCTGCTCTCAAGAATTTGCTTGGCTAGTGACAAGTGACTGAATCAATGAAGTTAGATAAGCCACATGCAATAGGTAAACCAGAGATGGAGACTCATATGAGATTTGACAGTGCTTTCTTTCACTTGATTATATATGAGATATGACACAAGGCGAAAGCAGCTGCAGCTGAATCACAAGCAACTACACCACACAAACAGACTGGTAAAAGTAAAACCATTTGCCAACAAAAGCTTTCCTGGAAAAATCATTGAGGCTCTTTGTCAAAATCCACAGCCTCATGTTCCTCTCACACACAAACACACTACTTCAGTTTCAGCAGATTGGAAGACGACTGACCAAAACCCAAACAGAGAAAGAGAAGGAAAAAAAAAGACAGAACTACAGAACAAAACAGAGCTGCCGGACAGAGCAGAAGCAGAGGCAGTACTAGTGTTTAGGGGGAATTGATGAACTGCCATGGTCGTGCGTGCTCTAGCTAATCCTAAGGACTAGCCACCTCGTACCTCGCGAGCGCAGTGGTGGTGGTTGGGTAGTGGTGGTAATCCATGGCGGCGTGCTCCCGGTGATCAGTCGCAGCTTCGTGGGGGCGCGGTGTGTAGGCGCCGTGGCCGACCTTGCTGTGCCACGCAGGATGCCTCGGCGGCGTCTCGCTGCCAGCCTGGTCTTGCAAGTAGGCGGCGTGCTCGGCTTTCGGTGCGCCTTCTTGGTAGGCCTTGTGCCCGGCCTCGTGGACGGCGACGATGGGCGGCTGCCGGTACACCGTGCCCATGCTCTCCGGTCTTCATCCAGGGTCAACCGTGCCCGTGCTAATCGTCGAGGGAGGGCGGTGCCGCGGGACAGCAGAAATAACCTTGCGAACACAAGTCTACACATCCCATAGAAATAACCTTGCGAACACAATGCCAATAGTCATAGTCTAGAGTGTATAATGGAAGTTTCAAAATAATTTCTATCACTTCAAATCTTCTTGATTCATCAACCAAAATTAGTTGTCTAATAGCTGGTAATGTCGAGATGGAATTCCTTCTTGGGCTCTCACGCGTATGAATTGGAGGCATCAGAAAGTTAGTGAGGACATGTTGATATGATCACCCTCCAGACACACACAAACACAAGTCTTGCCACCCCAGTTCATGTTGTTTAGGTCCCAATCGATTAGGTATGTCCACCAACTAACGCACTTCTTGTGTGAGTCTGACCTATGCTCCGCTCATCACTTTAGGATTTGGCACCCAGTGATGGTGGCATTATCTAGTGCATCTAGATTGTGCTCCCCATGGTTAACTGTCTGAATAAAGATATCAGAGGCCGGTATAATGTGGGGTGATTTGCTCCAAGCGCAATGCCTCGTAGTAGAAACTTCCACGACATCATTGATTCATTCTAGAGTCTGACAAGTGGGTGTGGACAACCTTGGGATGATTGGTGCATCCCATTGGAGGTGTGTCCTAGGCCTATTGCTAAATCGAAAACTGGACGAAGTGAGCACTGCCAATATGCTCCATCCCCCCATGTTCACAATCCTCTGGTCGACACCACTTCCCCGAGCATGTCTTTTTTAGACAATTATATTTTTACCCCGAACAGGTTTTCACCCCGCTTTATAGATAAAACAAACACCATGTCCATACAACAAGTTCAAAATGATAGAATACAAAGAAATTGATGTTGTCTCTCCGCATTCGAAGATGTACAAAACCCAAATACACCAAGTTCAAAACATACGTCGCTACAGGAAAAAAAACAAAAACATGGAAACACTTGCAGAGTCGATCTCATGGTGGACATGTGGCGCGGACCCAGCCACGTTATGCGACTATGCACCACATGTTTGCGCATTATCATTCACGCAAAAGACATAAAGGATTGAAAGGCTGCACTGCAAATTCATCAACCCAAAACATGCCACCACTATCTCTTCCAGGCCATGCATTTACGTTCTAAACATATCCATAATCTATGAATTGATTGTGCTATTTTTAATAGCTATGATTTTTGGTTTGTATTTTATTGGACCAATGTATTAATAAATGTCAGAAAGGCCAGTTGCCTGTATTATATTTACACTAATAACTCTTTATTATTTTGTATATCTTATCATAATGTCATTTAGTTTTTTTTGCCAAAGATTGCCTTTCCTGGGTTTAAATACTGGTGTTTTCATAATGCTGGGGTGGATGGGATCTAGTGTTAGGACATTGCTTTATTATTTATTTCTGATTGAGGGGAGGACATTACTTTATATGATGGGGACGAACCTGTGGGTTAGGGTATTTGGGTATGGTATTGGGCCTTTGCTATCACAGAAGAGTTGTTTCCGAAACGTCTATCCACGATGTCTAACTATATTAGTACATACACGCAAGAAAAAAGCGAAAAATCATTACTCATGTGAAAAAGCACCACGAATGAATGTTAGAAAAGCCATTGAAAACCTCCCACCAGACAGGACTCCGACACCCCAACCTACTCAAACCCCCCTCCCGGTCCCAATTTCTTCCACTTCTCCCCTGCCCCTTGCTTTGCATCTGTCCTCTCCTTCTCTAAAGCCGCCGTTGTACCTCTCCGTCCGCCACCCTGGCATTGCCGGAGATCCAAATCCACCACCCACATGCCCGCTCACTTTATACTATGGCACCGTCCAGGAATAAATGCGAGCACCAGGATTTGAACCCTGGTGGGCTGGGATACCTCGGTCCCTCTAACCATCCAATCACAGGTTGGTTCGCGACGTTGGACTCTTCATTCACTTGTTTTCGCTAAATCTGGTGTGCACTAGATTCTTTAGCCGTTCAAAATAACAGTTTTGCGTGAAAATAAAATTAAATATTTTCTGTAAGCTCTTGCTAGCGGCGGCGGAGCCAAGGAAAATTAAATTAGGGCTGAATGTTGTTAAGATTTTTCTTTTGAAAGCATCAAGATTATATTTCTCGGATAGTCGAAAAAGGGTCATTTACATGGGAATAAGAAATAAAATCAGGGAAAATAGAGTCCCAAAATTTAGAAGTTCTTTCACTACATGATTTCTTTGCTAAATCATTGGGAACTTCATTTGTTTCGTGCACTCAGTGGGTGTACTAGACCTTCGCAAAATCCATTGCTAGCTCCTTACATTCGAGCACAATTGGCACATCTAAGCCCGCATTAAAGTTCAGCTTGTTGCACTGCCTCTGTTGCAAACCTGCAATCTTTTTCGATATCAACTTTATCACACCCAATTCTTCCTGCTAGGTATAACCCATTCCTTATCGTTGTGATATCTGCCGAATCATCACATCTGGTTTGTGGGAGAAACCAAGTTGCGCTGCAACTATGAAATTTCCTCTTCCATCACGGGCAACGGCACCTGTCGCACCCGATAGTGTTCCGTGTTGGAAGGCTGCATCTACGTTGATCTTGATGACATCACGACGCGACTTCTTCCACATTTCATATTCCTTCCTTGTCGGCTACTTTGATGTGTAAGCTATAATGTAGTTCGTTGTGAGGACTTTAATTGAGACCGTAGATCTGTTCGGGTCTTGGATAGTTTCTCCTTTCACATATTGACGGCATAGCCACCAAATATACCATCATGCTACAATCACTAGCTCAGCCATTTGCAAAACCTCATGGACTAAGCAATCCCTGGCCAAAATCTCCAAGGTTACCAATCCCGAACAATCCTCTCATACTGCATTTTCTATGATGTCATTTAGTCCAAGTTCGCACCAGATTTCTTTAGCCGGGCAGCAAGTGAAGAGGACATGCTGGACATCCTCAACTCCAACCTTACAGATTGGGCATTGTGGGCTTAGAGGTATGTGCCTATCCGCTAAGATTTCCAAACAAGGGAGTGCTCCATTATGAGCTTTCCATGCAAAGTGCTTGATTTTACCAGGGATTTTGAGGTTCCACACTTCCTTCCAAATGTTATAAATTAGCATATTTCCCTGACCATCAGCTCGAACTAGTCGCTGGCCGTACTGGTGGTCAAACTCTCGGTGGTAAGCAAACCGAACTGAGAACGTCCCAGATCTAGTATAATTCCATGCCACGAAGTCCTCTACCATGTGGATGTTAAGAGTGATTTTTGCAAGATCCTATAAAAATACACTAGCGAGTAAACGTCTCTGATCAAACTTTCATCCCAGTGGCCCGTACACAGATTAATGAGTTCCTCGACATATGTAGGCATAGTTGCACCTCTAGGGGTAATGACCGTACACAGATCCTGACATATCTCCTACCATGCAAACCACTGCATCTTCTTCTTATCTTCATCATCACCCCATCAAAAACCGGATATTTCATCTTTAATTGCTTTACATATTCCTTTGGGCAATTTGAAAACTGACGTAGCGTAGGAAGCAATAGCTTGTGCCACAACAATTGTTGTTAAGCTTTGTTGGGAGGGGCGGTCCATTGGCAATTAATCACTACTAGAAGGGTTAGGCGTGCTTTGTTGCATAATTGGTGTTGTTGGGTTTCCATGATTTTTCTACTTCATATGTTATAACATATAAGTTGTATTGGTTTTTTGAGAAGTCAGTCCTCTTTAAGCTTGGCTAAATTTTTAGAGAAATATTTTACTATACATAATATCAAATCGGTATCATTAGATTCATCATGAAATGGATTTCTATATTTAATTTATTTAGTATTGTGGATATCGATGTTTTTGGTTGTCGCTTGATTTTTAAAATCATTGACTCAGTCAAATTATGAACCAAATCCAAAATTGAATACCTCAATCAATAGGGGAGCTCCAAATTAGGGAGTATAGTGGATTTGAAGAATTGAGCGACAGAGAGCTCCTTGAGAAAAAAACAATGTTGACCCGATCAAAATCTAGGGACCCAATTCCAACTTGTGGGGGAGAGGGGGAGTAGGGAGGTCCCCTGCTGGTCCCGGGTCCTTGTTAGTGTTGTCATTGTATCAGAAGGGAACCTTAAAAATGCCTTAATATCTCGTCTCTGCACTACAAGACATACAAAACCCAAACACGTGACTGCGAAGCTTCTGGACAATTGGTTAGTGTTGATAAATCGAGCATCGTTTTTAGCCCAAGCACTAAAATGAGTATGAATGCTGAACTGCTCTTCGTTGAATATTATGACTGGGGCTCTAAATGATAAGTAGTTGGGACTCCCTGCCACTCTCAGCCTAGATAAGAGTGACAATTTTTAGTACTTGGTAGATCGCCTGATTCAAAGGTTAATGGGGTGAAAAGAAAAATGTTTGTCACCTGGAGGGAACGAGGTGCTTCTGAAGTTTGTTGCACAAGCCATACCAACTTATGCGATGTTAGTCTTTAAAATTTCCAAGGAATCATGGATGCGATGTCAAGTTTTTCGTGGAGTGATGAAGCTACACAGAAGAGGATGCACTAGTTTGCCTGTTGGAAGATGTGTATTCCTAATAAAAAATGTGGCTTGGGCTTTGAGATATTCACTATTTTAACTTGGCTTTGTTACCTAAGAAGACGTGGAGGCTAATTGACAATCCATCATCACTATGTGCTGTCATTCTCAAAGCAAAGTACTTCCCTGATTGTGATCTAATGGATGCTACACTTAAGAGGAGAGCTTCATATACGTGGTAGAGTATAATGACTGGAGTTGAAACCTTGAGGAGAGGTTACATATGGAGAATAGGGGATGGAACCAAAGTGAACATTTGGGATGATCCGTGGATGCGACAATCACGCTCGAGGAGAGTATTGACAGTGTGCGGGAATAACATATTTTCTCGAGTGAATGGCCTCATTGATCCTTCCACTGACGGGATGATCAATTGGTTAGCCAAACTTTTTGCCATGTAGATGTTCACGAAATATGGGCTATCCCTCTCCCGCTACATGAGGTGGAAGATTTTGTAGCTCAGAACCTGGTGAAGCATGGAACTTTCTCAGTGTGCTCTGCATATCAGGTGGAATGGGAGTTCCAGTATGGGCAAAAAAATTAGCCGACCAATTCGTCATCCAAACAACTGGATGTATGGGATTCAGCCTGAAACCTCAAATGCCTAGCCAAGATAAAATTCTTATATGGCAGACATTGCATAGTGCCATACCATGTCATGGGATTCTAGTAGTGAAGCATATTGTAAGTGCATCTAGTGCCCCTTAGTGATTTTGGTGTATTGAAGACTTATAGGATAAGGGACTAATGTGTTTATGAGTGTACACAAGTCTATAAGTCTATGAGGAGTTTGATATTTACAGAGAAAGTCGACCCCTAAAAGTGAATATCTTCGACTGAAGATTTTGGCATTCCTGAAGACTTTCATGAAGACTTTGAAAGTGAAGAAATTGGTGTGTTCGTGAAGACTTGATATTTATTGAAGGAATATGAAGATTGAAGACTTTCGTTTTTATAGTTTTGTTTTTCTCTTTCTTGAGTCATAGGAAACATCGTACTGTTAAAGGGGGTCGAGGAAATACTAAGGAAAATTTTCCATGTGATGCTCAACTCAAAATCCTACACCTACCAATCCCTTCGAGTGAAGCCATTGGAAATCTCATACACTTTAGTCAATTTCTTCAGTGACAGAGACGAAGTTCTTCTGGTCGCTGAGGAATTTGTTCTGACTGAGGAGTTAGGAATTCGCCAGTGCGGATTGCCTACACAGTGAGGAACATGATAGCCCTGAGGAATTTGAGAGCCAAAATTCTGACCGTTGCTGTGCTGCGCGCCAGCTGTCCCAAAATATCTTATCCACCTAACGGTCATATCATCGAAGGGCATTTATGTCTTATCATACCGGGCTGCTCCCTAGGCTATAAATAGACGGCCCCTACAACCACAAGCTAGTTGGCTGCTCCGAGAGAAACTGACACTTGTCATTTGAGAGCAACCCAACCTCCAAGGACTTTGAGCGAAAATCATCGAGTGAGGAAAAACCCAAACCCAAACACCTACAAACCCAAAGTGATTGAGCATCACTGAAGAGATTGATCCTGCGTGGATCCAACGCTTGTTACCTTTGAAGACTGTGCTTCTTCCAGATGGTTAGGCGTACCTCTTCAAATTCCTCGCAACTATACTCTATTCACAAGTACTCATGTCCGCTGCTGAATCACTAGGTTCTTATCAACTTAACTCATTTGCAGCGTTCCTCGAAGAAAAGTTGCATACTTCTTTAGAGAATTCGATTGTTCAAATCCCTCAACTGAAGAATATGGTAGACGGTAAGAAACCACAGAAAGGAGGAAAGAGGCCTGAGGTCATGACTGCGTTTGAAATACCTGAGGACATCTATGCTGACTATTGCACACCTGATGAGGCTAAGTTCGGAAAGGAGAACAAAAATCAGCGCAAGGTGCGCATACAGAGGATTTAAAGGAGATGGGCACAAGAATGGAGGGAGTACAGATATGTAACTCCAAAGTATATGAAGAAATTCGCACTAAATCCTCCATGCCCAAGAGCTCCATTGGCACCTGGCCAAGAAGCTGACCCCACCAGCATTAAGCATGGTGAGGATTTCCCTGAAGAATGGGCCAAATGCCAAGCCAAGTTGGCAAGACAAGCCAAAGAAGCAGTGAGGAAATTCAATGAAGACTCTGCTACTGTTGCTGCCACTGAGGCCTCTGCCAGGCCTAGAAAATCAATGGCAAAGAAGCCCGCTCACAAGCCAAGTGCTTCACCAACTGTGCGCTCATGGCCAAGTTCCTCAGCAATGCCCTCACGGCCAGAATCTTCAAAGCCCTCACGGCCAGATTCTTCAAAGCCCTCACGGCCAGTCCCTCATGTTGCTCCTGCTCCTCCAAAGTCCTCAGCTCCTCCCCCAAAGTCCTCAGTTGCTCTGGCAAAGTCCTCAACACCTGTACATTTGGCCACGTGCCAAAGGACTACAGGCATCTCTATTGCCTCTGGTGTTGCAGCGAGTTCCTCAGCTGCACCAAACTCTTCATCAGGCCCCACTCTGCTGAAGACAAAGGCAACAGCTGGTCGAGGTCCTCGGCCAAATCTGAAGAAGAAGCAAGTTGCCTTCCAAGTGCCATCTGACGATGAAGTTGATGATGATGAACTTGCAGAAATCATCACAGACAGGCAAGAAAGGGACGCTAGAGCCAAAGGCACAAATGTGCCACTGCTTTTGGATCCAAAGGCGATCCTCGACTACATTGATCTCTGGCACAAGGACCCAAACACTCCTATGCCTAATTTTCATTTAACTCCTGGCTAAAGTCACATGCTGACCCATTTCATCATTGAAGAGAAATGGAAATTTGAGAAGGCTAGGCAAATCAAGAAGGCTCAGTTCAGGAAAGAGAAGTTCCTGAGGAAAAACGTTGTCAAAATGACAACTGATGAACTTCTCAAGATCCAATCTGAAATCAAAGCCCTCAGCGATGATTTTAATTCTTATTATGCTGATTGGCAAGGAGCCAAAGTCAGGTTCGTTAAACTGACTGAGAAGTTCACCAATGTTGCAGCCCCATCGCAACAAGAAATTCCTCAAGCTGAAGCTTCTACTCAGCAAACTGAAGAACATGCCAACACCGTTGACGACTTTCAGACTGCTGATGAAAATGCTAGTTCCAGGGCTGATGACTCCATTCCAGCCGCTGAAGACATTGCCAGGGCATCCACTAGTGGTGCGCCTGAAGAAAATGAAGAAGTCAGGGCAACTGCATCAGTTGCGCCTGAGGAAATTCAAACAGATTCCTCAGCTCCTCCTGCGCCTACACCAACTCCTACCCTTCTATCTGCATCAGATGTGAGGAAGACCAAGGCTGCATAGAGAGCTGCAGTGAAGAAAAGGAAAGCATCATCTGCTTCAGATTCTTCAGCTCCGAAGAAAATGAAGCCTATGACCAGCTCACTTGAAACTCCAATTGATGTTGTTCCGATTTCCACCATGCCATCAAAGGACCTTGTTCCTTCTGGTGAAGAATATGTGATTCCTAGCAGATCTGATGAAGAAAATCATTCTGATGCTTCGTCAGAGCAGATTGATGAAGAAATTGAAGTGGATGCAATCCCTTCAATGCCTGTTGCTTCCTCGCCAATGCCTCAGTTCACAGTTGAAGAGGCTGGCGTTGAAGAAATTGAAGATGAAGACGTGGATATTGGATGCACTACGTTTGTGATGAATGATGACTTTTGGGAAAGTCAGCTTCCCACTTCTCCACTCTTAACCCCAATACAACAAATACCTCAGTCCCCTGAACCAACCGTTCAAATGGGCTCTGAAGAAACTCATCCCACCTTGTTTGTGCATGAAGAAATTCCAGCCACTAGTGCTGAAGAAACTGTTGCTGCTGATCCTTTGAACACGCAGACTGCCACTAAAGAGGAACCAGAAATTTCTCAGCCTGAAGAACCGGAGATTGCGATTCCTGAGGTTGTGATGCAACTCACTGACACTCCTCTGCCCAAGCCAAAGGATCCATTCTCAAAGAAGCAAAAGTTCAAGGCTGAAGATTTCTTAACCGAGCATGTGTTCTTCACAGACTACAATCCCTATGATTCTGCTCGCATAAGGAAGAGGCGTTTCTGGACTGCTAGTCAAGCCAATTTCTATTCCTCCGTGCTATTCAACAAAGACAAAGTCTTCGATCATGAACACATTCCTCACGTGGACATGGAATCTCTGCCGGGCTTCGAGCCAGTCCTCAGTGTTCTTCATGATGCTGGATTGCTGAATTTCTGCACTGACATCTGTGATTGGAATGAAGAACTCATTCTTCAATTCTATGCAACGCTGCACATCACAGGAAATTCTGAAGATGTGAACTCATGGGTGCTGGACTGGATGTCAGAAAATACTCACTACAAGGCACCAGCAACTGAATTGCTTCATGAGGACTCTGGTGGATATTGCTATGTCACCATTTGAGCTGAAGCCTTATGCACCATGGATTATGAGGTTCATCAGGACAAGGTCTTCACTCAATTACAAGGCTGATACTCTAAACCACGGCAGCTACTTTCCTCCAATTGAAGTCCTCAAACGGACAATTTCCTCAGCTGATGACAAAGGCAAGGCAACTGTTGTGATAGATGAAGGCATTCGTCCATTGGATGGTCCATTTCGCAAGGCTGCATCCTACTCCACCAATGATGACTCTGCCACACATGACTCTGCCGCCAACACCTCTGTCAAGCAAATTCCTCAAGCCACAGCACTCAGGGTGATGACTGATCATGAGTTACTCCGCAGTCTTCATCAGAAAGTTGATCGCAATCATAAATGGGTCAAGCGTCAGTTTGATTCAATTCTTCACAACATCACCTCAACACACAATGCAGTGAAGAAAAACCACTACTACCTCCATGAAACCTTCAACCGTACCTGGGCTATTCTATCTCATGTCTACAGCACCGAAGATCTGAAGATAATGGGTCTCAAGGAAGAATTTGACTTGTCTGCACCTCCACCGAAGAAATCCAAGAAGGTTAAGGTTCCTTCCTTGGTGGCCAGCTCCTATTCTTCGTCGCCCGACACTGATGAAAATGAAGACTTGGACGACACTACGGCAGGCCCTACTATGACAACCGACCCAAACAACGCTGACGCTCCTCCATCAACTTGATATTCTTCAGGGGCGTTAGTCCTCAGTTTCGATCCTTTTCGTCATTCGATGATAAAGGGGGAGAAATCTGAGTTAGTCTTCAAGCGGGTCTATTATATGGGCATTTTTTTGCTAAGTAACAACTCTCGCTCTTCTGAAACTTTTATTGGATCGAGTTGTAATCTTAAACCCGATGGTGCTCTGATACTTTTGATGCACTGTTCTCTGATACTTTTGATGCATTATTCTGCATGCTTGTTCCTCATTAATATTATTGCATGCATGCTGAATTTCTTCAGGCACCATATTTCATCATGCATTTCAAATTCTTCATATTATATGTCAAATGCATGTATGAATTACAAGATATAGGGGGAGATCTCCATGATTCAACTCTTCAAGTGTGCATTGCTTCAAAAGCAAATTCCTCACTGTGCACATCTTCAGGGGGAGTTCTTCTATATCTTGCAATCAAATTCCTCAATATCAGTACTTACACTTCATATGTTTATCCCCTTTGAGAACTTAACCTATATTGTCATCAATCACCAAAAAGGGGGAGATTGTAAGTGCATCTAGTGCCCCTTAGTGATTTTGGTGTATTGAAGACTTATAGGTTAAGGGACTAATGTGTTTATGAGTGTACACAGGTCTATAAGTCTATGAGGAGTTTGATATTTACAGAGAAAGTCGACCCCTAAAAGTGAATATCTTCTACTGAAGATTTTGGTATTCCTGAAGACTTTCATGAAGACTTTGAAAGTGAAGAAATTGGTGTGTCCGTGAAGACTTGATATTCATGCAAGGAATATGAAGCTTGAAGACTTTTGTTATCATAGTTTTGTTTTTCTCTTTCTTGAGTCATAGGAAACACCGTACTGTTAAAGGGGGTCAAGGAAATACTAAGGAAAAATTTAAATGTGATGCTCAACTCAAAATCCTACACCTACCAATCCCTTCGAGTGAAGCCATTGGAAATCTCATACAGTTCAGTCAATTTCTTCAGTGACAGAGACGAAGTTCTTCTAGTCGCTGAGGATTTGTTCTGACTGAGGAGTTAGGAATTTGCCAGTGCGGATTGCCTACACAGTGAGGAACATGATAGCCCTGAGGAATTTGAGAGCCAAAATTCCGACTATTGCTGTGCTGCGCGCCAGCTGTCCCAAAATATCTTATCCACCTAACGGTCATATCATCGAATGGCATTTATGTCTTATCATGTCGGGATTCTCCCTAGGCTATAAATAACCGCCCCCTACAACCACAAGCTGGTTGGCTGCTCCGAGAGAAACTGACACTTGTCATTTGAGAGCAACCCATCCTCCGAGGACTTTGAGCGAAAATCATTGAGTGAGGAAAAACCCAAACCCAAACACCTACAAACCCAAAGTGATTGAGCATCACTTGAGAGATTGATCCTGCATGGATCCGACGCTTGTTACCTTTGAAGACTGTACTTCTTCCAGAGGGTTAGGCGTCATGGTCTAGAGCATCCAAGAGGAATTGTGGATTGCCGAGTGACCGAAGTCTATGAAGGTTTGGAAGTCGCATGAAGACTTACCACGAGTGATTGGACGAGGTTTGTGTGACCTTAGTTCAAGGAGAATACGGTGACGACTTGTGTCTTGAGCTACGTGCTCAGCGACTGGGTGTCCGGGACTGTGTGTCCTCGAGTTTAAATACTCAGCCGCTCCAACCAGACGTACAACTGAGACAGCAGTTGGAACTGGTCTACCAAATCACTGTCTGCACCAACCTTACTGGTTCTATTTCCTCAACTCTTTCATTTCTTCATTACTCTGTTGAGTGATTGTTCATATCTGTGTTTGAAGACTTTGACTGAAGACTTTCTCAATTTCCGCAGTTCAATTTCTTCAGTATGTTTATATTCATCTTGTGTTATCATGTGTTTACGCTTTCTGTACTCTGTTTTTTTCTTCATTTCATCATGATGACTATGTATGTATTCTGTCATGCTTACTTCTGAGTACTTATTCCGCTGCAAGTAGTTCTTCGCTAAAGAATTTCCTCACCGGCAAATTCCTCAGTGAAGAATTCATAAAAATCGCCTATTCACCCCCCCCCTCTAGTTGATATAACGCACTTTCACATATTAAGGTGAAATTCCATTGCCTAGCTTGTAAAATACACGAATAATATCATACATCTGTTGTTCCAGTTCAAAAAGGCTGATGAAGTTTGGAAAATGACGGGGGCATATGATTTGATCAGCAAAGCGTGCAGAGTGAATCGTTATGGAGGGGTAATCCTCGAGAAACTTCTGTATCTCCAGCACTCAGATGTTCATGTCTCGGGTTAGCCAAATCTGTACTATAGCAACCCGTGCCTGGTACTTATGGTTTGAACAGACACAACTCACTCATGGTCGGCAAACACAAACAGCAGCCCAAATTTTTCTCGCGGTCAAAAGCCTTACACCGAACTATGTTGTCGCATGTAGTCCGAAGGTGAAGCGAACAACGACGTGGATGAAACCACACCTAGGATCAAGACAACTTAAAGGGTCCGTCGGTGCAAGTATCCGTGATTGCACCGGAAAATATATTGCCACTACAAACGAAAGATTGAGTTCTTGTTATGATGCTTTCACACCTGAAGCAATAGCAGTTATATTTAGACTGGATATAGAAAGTATGGTGGGTTGTTGCAATATTAAAGTGGCCTTAGATAATGAAGGGGTTGTCAATGATCTTAATGAAGGTGGCTTGAATTCAGTAGCAAGTGTCATTATTGATAATTGTTTCTTCATGAAGTTCAATTTTAACCATCTTTTGTTTGAGCATTGTAATATAGATTGTAATCAGGCTGCTCATGAACTAGATAAATTAGCTAAGTACTCTACTCCTAGTGTCTAGATGAATCCGCCACCAGATGAGCTGATCTTTTTCCTTATAAGTGATACAACCGTTTTGATGGAATAAAGGAATGAATGAGTTATAAAAAAAACCAAACACATGAAGTTGAAACACATAAATAATTTGGAAAAAAGCACACAAACATGAAAACACTCAAAGCGACATCCTGTGACGGCGTACAACACCTCATGTGACTTCACATTGACTGCCATCACCGGCATGGCATGCCGCGCTCATGGTGACTGTGTGGCAGTGGTGCAATGTGGAGCCAGTCGCGCCGTAAGACTATACTGCACGTACGTGCGTTTTCTTCCCCACAAAACATAGGAGGAAGAAATGACTACATTGTAAGGGCATCAATCCAAAGCATGACCACCACATACTCCGGGCCACACATGCTAATATTTCCTAAACAAATCTTTGTAATTTATAAAGTAACCTTCACCATGCTATTTCTTATAGTTTTTATCCATTGTTTTATATTTTATTGGACCAACTTATTAATAAAGTGTCAGAGATGTAGCCGTATGTCTAATGGTTATGCCGATAACTCATCATTTTTAGTATAGCTTATCTCTATGTAATTTAACAATTTGACAAAGATTGCCTTTTCTTGCCTTCAATACCTATCTTTTTTTATAGTACTAATTTTCTTATTTTCTACCAAGAAAGCAACAATACAAAAATTCATGAGGAAACAATATATTGACATTTTTACTAAGGGTTGAGTCATGTGAATAGCATTGCCTGAATTGTGTACTGGTAGATTAGAGTACAATAAGGTGAACTGGCACCCCTAAAAGGGCAGCCTACCAATTGTCGACATACAATATACTAATTTCTTTTAATAGTTCATAAAAGATGAGCTACACTAAAATTTTACTTGCCCATTTTCTTAAAGAATCATCGTTAGATGAAAAATGAAGACGTGGGGTGTCAACCACATAAAGGTAGCAAGTAACCAAGTTTGGTGGGCCTGTCACATGATATTTTTTTTTTGCACGAGGACAATGTTAATGTTGATCATGGTTTATCCATCATGGCCGAGCATTTGGGGGATAGGGTGGTGAGCTGCGATCACGACGCCTACGCCTTGTATCGAGAGGTCTCACGCCGCGGTCGCATCGGTTAGCAGTTATGGAGGTAGGCAAAGATGTCACGGGATTCACCTTTTGGGTTTGGCAATCTGGCAGATAGTGCCGGTGCGCCTGTTGCCTTGCGGACAACAAGACTAGCTGTGGGCAATACTTCTTCCATTTTCATCGAGGCTCATGGACTGTCAGAACACAACTTCTTCAAGACAGATAGAACTTGATTCTTACATTGGTCGTCCACAAAGCCATGTGTTCACAAAAATACCTGCCAAGCAATCAGAATGGCTGCAAGAAAATGCCCTCAAAATGCAAATAATGCATCAGTCATGATTCAAAACACAGTTTGACCATCCAACAATCTTATGGTTAGGGAGCAAAACGGATGAAGGTTGAGACTTTTATTCAACCGTCACTTCTCCGCCTTAGTGTTTTGTAACATTCCCTAAGTATTTTTTGGAAAAGAATGATCTAGTCTTCCTCTCTCCTTGTTACAATAGTGAGTGCACATCGATGAAGGATACCACCCACCAATTAACCCATGCATGTGGAATTTGACCTTTATTTATTGTGCATATGTCTTTCTACTCCCAACAATGATAGTGCATCAACTACCATCAGGTGATGGAAACAATAAGGCGGGCACATGGATCTATGAGATAGCTGACATTTTGGACCATGTGTGAACTACCATCTGGATTGTCATTAAAAGGACCTATGTTCACACTCCTTCCCCTCTCAAGTCTACACATCCCATAGAAATAACCTTGCGAACACAATGCCAATAGTCATTGTCTAGAGTGTATAATGGAAGTTCCAAAATAATTTCTATCACTTCAAATCTTCTTGATTCAGCAACCAAAATTAGTTGTCTAATAGCTGGTAATGTCGAGATGGAATTCCTTCTTGGGCTCTCACGCGTATGAATTGGAGGCATCAGAAAGTTAGTGAGGACATGTTGATATGATCACACTCCAGACACACACAAACACAAGTCTTGCCACCCCAGTTCATGTTGTTTAGGTCCCAATCGATTAGGTATGTCCACCAACTAACGCACTTCTTGTGTGAGTCTAATTGTCGGTGTCAAAACCGGCGGATCTCGGGTAGGGGGTCCCGAACTGTGCGTCTAGGCGGATGGTAACAGGAGACAAGGGACACGATGTTTTACCCAGGTTCAGGCCCTCTTGATGGAGGTAAAACCCTACGTCCTGCTTGATTGATATTGATATTGTGGATGTTTACAAGAGTGGATCTACCACGAGATCAAGGAGGCTAAACCCTAGAAGCTAGCCTATGGTATGATTGTAATGGTTGTTGTTGTGTCCTACGGACTAGAGCCATCCGGTTTATATAGACACCGGAGAGGGCTAGGGTTACATAGAGTCGGTTACAATGGTAGGATATCTACGTATCCGTATCGCCAAGCTTGCCTTCCACGCCAAGGAAAGTCCCATCCGGACACGGGACGAAGTCTTCAATCTTGTATCTTCATAGTCTTGGAGTCCGATCGATGATGATAGTCCGGGCGATGATAGTTCGGCTGATGATGGTAGTCCGGCTATCCGGACACCCCCTAATCCAGGACTCCCTCAGTAGCCCCTGAACTAGGCTTCAATGACGATAAGTCCGGCGCGTATGTTGCTTGGCATTGCAAGGCGGGTTCCTCCTCCGAATGATAGAAGATTGTGAACACCAGGATAGTGTCCGGCTCTGCAAAATAAATTCCACATTCCACATTCCACATTCCAATACACAAGTTCAATCTGCTGACGTTTTTTGCGGCATGACGCCACGCCACTACGAAGCCATTACTTGAATCATTTTTTACTCTACCACCTCAGCGCATTTAGCGAAGCTGTTTCCTTGGCACGTCTTGTTGAAGTAGAGATCGTGTTCCCCCTTAATCCGGGATTCTCATCAATACGGATGTGGGTAACCCAACCGCGCCCGTCGCCATGCCCCCTCTATCGAAGGCGGGTCCCAAACGGTCACGGAGACGGCTCTCGGTATTCTCCCTCTTTATAATGGGACCAAGGCTCGTTTCTTTTCTTCAATCCTCCATCGAATCCTCTCCCCGCTCCAAGTTCCAGCACCTAGAGCTCCAGATTCTAGCGCTTTGGACCTTCAACGATGTCCGGTTCCGACCTCCAGGGCCGGTGGATGCCCTCCTCCGTCACGGAGGAGGACGTGCTAAAGCTGCGGGAGGCCAAGTACCTGGCTTATGAGATTTCGCACAGGTTGCTTGCCGAAGGGCAGGCCATCCCCACCCCCGAGCCCGGCGAGTACGTCGTTTTTGTATCCCACCTCCGTCGGGGTCTAGGCTTCCCGATGGATCCTTTTGTGAGAGGGCTCATGTTTTACTATGGGTTGGAATTCCACGATTTGGCTCCGGAGTCCATCCTCCATATTTCCTCATTTATTGTCGTTTGTGAAGCCTTCCTCCGCGTCACCCCTCACTTCAGCCTGTGGCTGAAGACCTTCAATGTGGCACCGAAGATGATCGGGGGGCATCAAGCAGAGTGCGGCGGGGCGGCCATAAGTAGGAGGGCCGATGCCCCGTGGCCCGCTGGCTCCTTCCAAGAGGAGCTCGGCCCGTGGTAGCAAGAGTGGTTCTATATTACCGTTCCGAGGGGCCACAGACAAAAGCCGCCGCCCTTATTCCGCCCGGGACCTCCACGACGGTGGATGTCGTGGGTCACCCAAGGGCTCAACTGGGGGCTGTCAAAGGACGTGCCCCTACTGCAGGGCCGGATTCGAGATCTCCAAACGAGGGAGGTTGATATGGTGGTGGTAATGCAGGTTATGCTGATTAGGCGTCTCCCGCCCTGCAAACGCCGCCCTCTCCGGCTGTGGAAGTTCAATCCGGAGGGCCCACGGAATATTCGACACTTCATGGGTATGACACCCCTGGAGATGTACAAGTTATTCTTCGGATCGCAAGAGGCGCGTGCGGAATTGACCGAGGATGCTGGCCTAAGCTGCAATCGCCCGGATACTCAAGTAAGCAGTTCCAAGTCCGGACATACCGTTTGTTTGCCTTTCGATGATTCGCCTTATGACCAACTTCCTTCTACACAGGCTGGATAGCGGAAGCAAAATTGATATGGTGTCCGGCCCCCCTCCCCGAGACCGCGCAGGATTCCGTGCTGGTCCGGATGCTTGAGGTTGCGCCTCCAGAGGAAGACGAAGCGGAAAGCAGGAAAGCTACTGCCTCGCCTAAGGAGGCTCTTGAAAGAGGGGGGATCGAGAATCCCTCCCTCCAAGGGGAGAAGAGGGATGCCTCCGAGGACCCGGGGGCAAAAGCCCCTAAACGGGGGAAGAAATCTTCGCCAGAGGGTCCTGCGTCCGGGAAGGCCCCGGCCGCACAATCTCCCTTAAAGAATCAGCCCTCCAACGAGCCGTAAATAGAAAGAAAGGAGTTTTATAATAAGGGACATCCCTATTTGTGCTTCTGAGGATAACTAAAGTTTTTACCTTGTAGTTCGGATCTCCGTCCTTCGCAAATGAGCTCGTCTTCGGGGGACCTTCGTCCGGAGATGATGGAGAGCGAGACGCCTCCGTCCGGGGCGCCGTCGGATAGGGCGGACGAGCCTGAAGTGTCGTCACGGAGGGAGCCCCCTGGTTTGGCAAAGCCGGATAGTTCGGCGCCAACTGGTGTACGGCTGAAGGATCTGCTTGGGAAGGCGTCTATCTCAGAAGATCACCACGCATTGATGAGCATGGTGATTGAAAGGATTTCGTCCGCCGAAGGCGGGTTGCATAATGCCGTCAGGAGTTTGCTGGTGGGGTTTGAGGTACGTAAAAATGACACACCTTTGAACAGTTTTGCATATAGAATGCGCCCTGTATAGATAGTAGCCCCTGAGACTCGGTAGGTTGTCGAAATCGACAGCGTGCCGAGGATCAAAATCGCAGGTTTAAATTTCCGCCGTGCCGATGTAGGTGGCGGGTCGTCCGGGGGCCAGCCGGACTGATGGAGTTGCTGAACTAAAGCGGCAACGCGCTGTTGCGGATGCGGACATCACGCTGGTCAACAGGCGACTTGATGAGTCGCAAGGTAAGTGTTTCTGTGCGGTCACTTGGTAAGGGGGCCGAAGCCAGCTCCTTACAACATGTGTGTGAAATGCAGATAGTGCCGCTGCTGTGGAGATCCTTCGGGCCGAACTTGCTCAAGCCAAGGAGCAGGCCAGAAGGAGTAATGCGGCAGCCTCGAGGGCGGCCGAGGAGTTAGCGGCCGAAAGGGTCGCGCACTGCCGGAGCAGGGAAGAGATGGCCGAAATGGCCGTGAAGTTAAAAGATGCTACCGACCGCAATGAGGCTCTTGGGAAGGAGCGCCTAGCGGGGCAAGAAGACCTGGAGAAGGCCACCGCCGAAGCCAAGGATGCCCGCTCTGCAATGCGGGCTATAAAGGAAGAGCTGCGCCAGGCCGGAGAAATTGTAGCTGGCAAGCCTTTTCTGCTGCGCCGAAGGTTTACGGATCCAAAGTATCCCTTATATGGACTTAGCAGCGAGTGCGGCGGATGCCGTTGTGCATTTTCGAAGCCAGAAGGATCACAAGACGGAAGAGCTGTTTTGGTCTCAATTCCATAGTCCGGAGTGTTCACTTTCGCTGACCGACCGTTTGGCCGAGTGGGCTGAGCTAAATAGGTTGTCCGGGCTTGCTATGACGGATATAGTGACCCATGTCTGGCCGGATAGGCCCGAGCCGAAGAGTTACTTTGGCTTATTGCAGCGATTTCTTGGAGTGGTGCCGCATATTAAGGCGATGAAGCAGTCGGCCTGCATAGAGGGTGCGCAGATGGCACTCGCCCGTGTGAAGACACATTGGACAGAGATGGATGCCACCGCTATTGCGACCCCGGGTTCGGACGATAACCGGTTACCTGCCGAGCACTATTTTGGCAAAGTGCTGTGTGGTGCTCGTGTAATAGAGTCGCAGTGCTCAAAAAATGTTACGTTCGAATGAACGTTTTTACGATGTAAAACAATATTTATGATGTAAGCGCCTTTTATACTTGTGTGTTCAAGTAATAGAATATCTCCTATGCGGTCGTTCATGTATACGTGTGTATAACCTGAAAGATGGCAGTCGGCGGCTTCAGCCCCCACGCACAAGGTGCGGGGGTGTTCGCAAAAAATAGCGCGTTTTCACACTTAATCGGACGTCTCGGTCCTGTAAAGGAGGTGGTAGCATAGCAAACGAGGCAACCGGACTATAATGCTTTATCACTTTCACTTAGCCATGGAGTTCGAGGGTGGGGCTATGACATAGCCCCTGAGGGCACCGCGCTCTCCGAATTTGGGGCGCGTATGTGCCTGACCGGGAAACGGCCCTTCATCAAAGCGGAGGAATTCTAAACATTCCCATGGTCGATCGAGTGGTTGACCAGTCTCTCGCTGTATCATGACAGTCAGTTTTCGGCTTTCTCTACTGAGGTGCTCGCCCACCCGAACTGGGGCACAATCGCAGTAGTTCTCCTGGAGCCGCGTTAGCCGATGATACGGAACGTAAGGCAGCAAAACACAGGAGCCGGGCAAACCCAACATTTGACCAAAGACATGATTCGGAGCTGATGCATATAAGGCCTAACTCGAGACGCCGAACACTCCCGAAGGTGTTCAGTCTTTACAATAGCGGGCAAAACAATGCCCTAAGCCCCTTGTGTCCAGGTACGGGCAAGTTCTTCTGGCGCGGCCGATGCCAAAACGCCAGTCTCCACTCTGGTTATAATGAGAAACCAGGGGATTATAGCAACAAGAGACAGTAAGAAAGGTTTACGTAGGGTCTTAGTCTGAAAAGAGTCCTTGCAACGGGTCCCTACTGCACGTCTGCGCCTGTGTCTCCGTTATGCCGTATCCTGGACGGGTGTGCACGCTGTTCATCTGTAAAAAGAGAGGAACTTAGTTTGAAAAGAAATCGTGCGAGAAAGTGCATAAAAAATTGAAATATAGATTAATAAAGCTGAGCCTATGCTAGCTCATTATGGCTTATATGTACAAACCCTTGTGAAGGGGT
Source organism: Triticum turgidum subsp. durum (assembly GCA_900231445.1). Lineage (NCBI taxonomy): Eukaryota > Viridiplantae > Streptophyta > Magnoliopsida > Poales > Poaceae > Triticum > Triticum turgidum. Next base: position 38,201,697 of record LT934116.1, on the reverse strand, counting down.
GTGTGGCTAGGTAGCCCCTAGCTTATTTATTCCGGACTCGTCCAGCCATGTCCGGGGTCTTAGGCGACCTTTGAATGAAATGATGCCACGTGGACCGGGCATTTTAAGCGTAAGAGACGCGTAATGTGGTATTGCATTGAAGCGGACGAAAGCTTCCCATCCCAGTGATGCTTGATAGCTATTTTTAAATAGGGCGACATGAAAGGTTAGTTTTTCTCGTCGGAAAATGTCAGGTGACCCGAACACAACTTCTAGTAATAATGAAACTGTGCGCCTGGCGTAAGGGCCTGGCGCCACTCCTTTGAAGGAAGTGCGGCTATGTCGGATTGTAGTAGGGTCTATCCCAACTTGCGGATTGTGTCTGGATATAGCAGGTTTAAGTCACTGCCGCCGTCCATCAAAACCTGCGTGAATTGCAGTCCGTCTATTATGGGATCCAATATCAGGGCAGTCTATCCTGCGTTCCGGATACTTCTGGACTAATCCAGATGGTCGAAAGTGATTGGTTTTGACATCCAATTTCGGTGTTCCACTGGGGTGGACCGTGCGACACTTGTCTTAGCGAGTGCCGTGTTGGTTTTCCATACTATCACATGAAGTGAGTTTACTGTTTTGACTTCTTGTGGGAAAGTCTTTTGAATTCCGGTGCTCTGTTGGTGGGGTTCGTCATCGTCCTCGCTTGGCGCATCGAGCCCCTTGTGTCTGGCGTTGAGTCTGCCGGACTGTTTAAAAACCCAACAATTTCGGTTGGTATGTTTGCAGGCCTTCCGAAGGTACTGTGGATTTGACATATCCGATCTAAAATTTTGTTTAAATTTGATAGCTCGTCACTGCTGTCCTTAAGAGGCAGTGTTTTATTGTTTGGCCGCGAGCTTTTGAATCCGGCGTTGACCGACATGCCCTTTGGGCTTTTTTCTTTATTCCGGCGCTGATCTTTCCTGCATTGTGATTGTCCGTTTCCATCTCTGATCTCGAATGTACTTGGGTCGCTGGTGCTGCATCTTGCTAGCCAGCTGTCTTCTCCTGCACAAAAGCACGTCATGAGGCTTGTTAGCGCGGCCATTGTTCTTGGCTTCTCTTGGCCGAGGTGTCTGCGAGCCATTCGTCTCGGACGTTTTGTTTAAATGCTGCTAAGGCTTCCGCGTCCGGACAGTGGACTACTTGGTTCTTTTTGGTAAGGAACCTATTCCAGAATTTGCGCGCTGACTCTCCGGGCTGTTGGGTTATATGACTCAGATCGTCTGCATCCGGAGGGCGGACATAAGTCCCTTGAAAATTTGCTCTAAACGCGTCCTCAAGCTCTTCCCAACTTCCAACAGTGTTTTCTGGGAGGCTTTTGAGCCAATACCGAGTTGGCCCTTTGAGCTTGAGGGGTAGGTATTTTATGGCGTGGAGATCATCTCCTCTAGCCATGTGTATGTGTAGTATGTAATCTTCTATCCAGACTCCTGGGTCTGTTGTGCCGTCGTATGCCTCTATGTTTATGGGTTTGAACCCTGCTGGAAATTCATGATCCAGCACCTCATCGGTAAAACATAGCGGGTGTGCGGCGCCCCTGTATTTGGGTGTGCCGCTGTCCTCGAACACTTGTCGTGTTATGTTACTTCCTGGGGCCCTCCTTTTTGGCCCGTAGATGGACCTGGTTGGGCCGTCCGTTTTCCCAGGATCATAAGTCGGCTTATGTGCGGCGCAGCTTGTCGCTTTGGGCCTGTGATCTGGCCGTCTATCCGGCTAGGCGGCCTCTTTATTTTTTGACTGAGAGGGCTCTATGGCTTCCTCGTCAATTTCTGGCAGCAGCTTGCGCTTCGGGTAGCTCTTTGTTTGATGGCCATTGCCATATTTGTCTGCAGTCTTGAGTATTTTGCTCCACTTCATTCTGAGTATGTCTTCCGCTATTTCGAGCTTCCGTTTTTCCTTCTTCAAACTTCTTGCAGTGGCGACGAGTCTTTTGTGAAGGTTCTTATGCTCCGGTGGTGTGTCCGGACTGTTGATTCCTCCGTGAAGGGGTTGATTATCTGGTTCGTCCTATTCGGATGGTTGCTTGGTTGTATGTTCGTCGTCCGCTGGTTTGCCCTGCTCTATCGCTGGGTCGTTAGGAATGCTGCTTTGATCGAGGCGGGAGTTAGGGCGGCGTCTACGTCACCGTTTTAGTTGTTTATCGGCGGGATTATCCTCTGCCGCGTCCCGTTGTTCCTCGGTATCGCTTCCCTTTGGGGTGTCCACCATATGTATGTCATGTGACGAGGTGGCCTTCCAGTGCCCTGTAGGCGCTGGTTCTTGATCGTCTCCGGCATCGTCGTCCATACCATTGATGTCTTCGGAGTCGTAGTTTAGCACGTCGGTTAGATCGTCGACGGTGGTTATGAAGTGGGTGGTGGGGGGGCTCTGAATTTCTTCATTGTCCGCGTCCCGACCATCCTGGCCGTAGTTCGACCAGGCCTCTCCGGATAGCGAGAGATGCTTCAGCGAATTTAAGATATCGCCAAAGGGTGAGTGCTGAAAGATGTCCGCAGCGGTGAATTCCATGATCGGCGCCCAATCGGATTCGACTGGTAGGGGCGCAGGAGGTTCGGAGTCCGGCAGAGAGTCCGGCACCTCGGAGTCATGAGCTTTATGCGGGACAAGATAAGTGTTCGGCTCCATCGCCGTAGAAGTTGCAGCTCCCGAGGCGGTGTCCAGCCATCCGTCCTCGATCTGAGCGATTCATGTGCGGCCTCCAAGGTGCTGTCCAGCGGCAGAGTTAGGTCGTGCCCATCGTGACAGCGCGGCACGCTCGGCTGTGGCTCGGATCCATCGAAGATCAAGTCCTCGCGGATATCGGCCGTGAAGTTTAGGCTTCCAAACCTGACCTGACGGCCAGGGGCGTAGCTTTCGATCTGCTCCAGATGGCCAAGTGAGTTGGCCCGCAGTGCGAAGCCGCCGAGTACGAAGATCTGTCCGGGGAGAAAAGTCTCACCCAGGACTGCGTCGTTGTCGATTGAAGAGGCCATCAAGCCTATCGGTGACGACACAGAGGAACTCTCAATGAAAGCACCAATGTCGGTGTCAAAACCGGCGGATCTCGGGTAGGGGGTCCCGAACTGTGCGTCTAGGCGGATGGTAACAGGAGACAAGGGACACGATGTTTTACCCAGGTTCGGGCCCTCTTGATGGAGGTAAAACCCTACGTCCTGCTTGATTGATATTGATATTGTGGATGTTTACAAGAGTGGATCTACCACGAGATCAAGGAGGCTAAACCCTAGAAGCTAGCCTATGGTATGATTGTAATGGTTGTTGTTGTGTCCTACGGACTAGAGCCATCCGGTTTATATAGACACCGGAGAGGGCTAGGGTTACATAGAGTCGGTTACAATGGTAGGAGATCTACGTATCCGTATCGCCAAGCTTGCCTTCCACGCCAAGGAAAGTCCCATCCGGACACGGGACGAAGTCTTCAATCTTGTATCTTCATAGTCTTGGAGTCCGGTCGATGGTGATAGTCCGGCCGATGATAGTTCGACTGATGATGGTAGTCCGGCTATCCGGACACCCCCTAATCCAGGACTTCCTCACTGACCTATGCTCCGCTCATCACTTTAGGATTTGGCTCCCAGTGATGGTGGCATTATCTAGTGCATCTAGATTGTGCTCCCCATGGTTAACTGTCTGAATAAAGATATCAGGGGCCGGTATAATGTGGGGTGATTTGCTCCAAGTGCAATGCCTCGTAGTAGAAACTTCCACGACATCATTGATTCATTCTTGAGTCTGACAAGTGGGTGTGGACAACCTTGGGATAATTGGTGCATCCCATTGGAGGTGTGTCCTAGGCCTATTGCTAAATCAAAAACTGGACGAAGTGAGCACTGCCAATATGCTCCATCTCCCCATGTTCACAATCCTCTGGTCGGCACCAATTCCCCGAGCATGTCTTTTTTAGAAAATGATATTTTTACCCCGAACAGGTTTTCACCCTGCTTTATAGATAAAACAAACACCATGTCCATACAACAAGTTCAAAATGATAGAATACAAAGAAATTGATGTTGTCTCTCCACATTCGAAGATGTACAAAACCCAAATACACCAAGTTCAAAACATATGTCGCTACAAGAAAAAAAATAAAAACATTGAAACACTTGCAGGGTGTAGCGATGTCACTAATGTTATTTCACTCTGAAACTCGTCATCGGCATAGAGAGTCGATCTCATGGTGGACATGTGGCGCGGACCCAGCCACGTTATGCGACTATGCACCATATGTTTGCGCATTATCATTCACGCAAAAGACATAAAGGATTGAAAGGCTGCACTGCAAATTCATCAACCCAAAACATGCCACCACTATCTCCTCCAGGCCATGCATTTACGTTCTAAACATATCCATAATCTATGAATTGATTGTGCTATTTTTAATAGCTACGATGCATTGTTTTGTATTTTATTGGACCAACGTATTAATAAATGTCAGAAAGGCCAGTTGCCTGCATTATATTTACACTAATAACTCTTTATTATTTTGTATATCTTATCATAATTTCATTTAGTTTTTTTGCCAAAGATTGCCTTTCCTGGGTTTAAATACTGGTGTTTTCATAATGCTGGGGTGGATGGGATCTAGTGTTAGGACATTGCTTTATTAGTTATTTTTGATTGAGGGGAGGACATCACTTTATATGATGGGGACGAACCTGTGGGTTAGGGTATTTGGGTATGGTATTGGGCCTTTTCTATCACAGAAGAGTTGTTTCCGAAACGGCTATCCACGATGTCTAACTATATTAGTACATACACGCAAGAAAAAAAGCGAAAAAGCATTACTCATGTGAAAAAGCACCACGAATGAATGTTAGAAAAGCCATTGAAAACCTCCCACCAGACAGGACTCCGACACCCTCAACCTACACAAACCCCCCTCCCGGTCCCATTTTCTTCCACTTCTCCCCTGCCCCTTGCTTTGCATCTGTCCTCTCCTTCTTTGATGCCGTTGTTGTACCTCTCCGGCCGCCACCCTAGCATTGCCGGAGATCCAAATCCACCACCCACGTGCCTGCTCACTTTATACTACGGCGCCGTCCACCCGAGATCCTTACGCAGCCAAGTACCGTCTATCCCCCTATCAACGACGTCACGGACACCACGCTCGCCATGTGTTCGAACAAATGTATTTGGGCTTATTTTCGAACTTCATGTTATTTTCTTAGAGTAAGAAGGATCGTGGGGTACTCGAGCAAGGAGGATGAGTTGTTGTGCGATGGGTGGTTTGCCGTATCTACGGACTTCGTAGGCATGAGTAGAAGGGGCTCTTGGTTCATTTCATGTACGGAAGCACTTTGTACCTTACGACATGCGCATCATCCATGCACTAGTAGAAAAGGGGGCAATGGTCCAGGCCGGTCCAGCCCATTAGTCCCGGTTCAATCCAGAACCGGGACCAATGGGGGCATTGTACCCGGTTCTTGAGCCCCGGGGGCCGGCCGGGCCACGTGGGCCATTGGTCCCGGTTCGTCTGGACCTTTTAGTCCCGGTTGGTGGGACGAACTGGGATCAATGTGCCTTGCTCCTGGCCCAACACCATTGGTCCCGGTTGGGGGAATGAACCGGGACCAAAGGCTTCCCTTTAGTCCTGGTTCATGCCACGAACCGGGACCAATTAATTGCCTATATATACCCCGCGAGCAGAGCACTCTCACTGCTCTGTTTTTCGTGGCCGGCGAGGAGAGAGCTTTGTGTTGCTCTAGCTCACCTCCTATGCACACGAGGTGTTCGATGGAATGCCCGAGCCACACTACTTAAGCTTTCTCGACTCCAAGTTCCACCTCCAAGCTCCATTTTTCTCAATATTTGTCTAGGTTTAGCGGTCCGTCACATCCCGTCCCCGTCTTCACCGCCGTCGATCGCTCGCGTCGCCGGCACCACCATGGTGAGCCTCTTGTTCTTATCTTCTTTCTAAAAGGAAAAAAAACTCTTACTTGTATGTTTATATAGATACTTGTATAATTTTCTTACTTTTATTATTGCATCTTATATAGTGCGATGGTTTTGGTATCCGCCCCCGTCGGCCCTCGTCCTGTCTATGATTCAGATGTGGTATATATTATCTTTTCATAACTATTGGTTCATTTGTTGTTTATGACAATTATGCCGACCAACGTGACATAGATTTTATTTATCTAGGAGGTTGTTGAACCGAAAATTCCAACCGACCCTATTGTCGAGAGGTTAAATTTAGTTGAAGAAGAAAACAATTTGTTGAAGGAAAAAATTAGAAAAATTGAGTAGGAGAAGATGATATTGGAGTTGCATGTTGCGGATGTCGTCGATGATCACAAGATCAAGATGGATGCAATGCGCTTGAAGATTAGAAAGATTAGAAAATATGCCATTCATACCGAGGCTTGGTATCATTATGCCGTTGGATCAGTTGTTACATTGGTTGCGATTATGATCGTATTTGTTTTCGCATTGAAATGTTTTACATAGTTTCAGTGTATGGTTTAATTAATTTAGATGCTCTGCAGAGCTTTATGTTGTTAGATGAGAACTATGTATGTACTTTGGTTTTAATGTGATGATGAACTTCTATTAATTTGGTCACTTAATTATATAATGCACGCAGATGAACCGGCAATGGATGTACGGTTCAAGACACACCTCCGAGTACATTAAGGGCGTGCATGATTTTCTCGAAGTGGCTGAGGCAAACAAGCAGAATGGTTTTATGTGTTGTCCATGCCCTGTATGTGGGAATACGAAGTCTTACCCTGACCGGAAAATCCTCCACACCCACCTGCTTTACAAGGGTTTCATGCCACACTATAATGTTTGGACGAGGCACGGAGAAATAGGGTTATGATGGAAGATGGCGAAGAAGAAGAGTACGATGACAACTATGTGCCCCCTGAATACGGTGATGCTCCTGAAGATCAAGAGGAACCAGACGATGTGCACGATGATGCTGCAACGGGCGAAGCTGCTGAAGATCAAGAGGAACTAGACGGTGTGCCCGATGATGATGATCTCCGCCGGGTCATTGTCGATGCAAGGACGCAATGCGAAAGTCAAAAGGAGAAGCTGAAGTTCGATCGCATGCTAGAGGACCACAAAAAAGGGTTGTACCCCAATTGCGAAGATGGCAACACAAAGCTGGGTGCCGTACTGGAATTGCTGCAGTGGAAGGCAGAGAATGCTGTGCCTGACAAAGGATTTGAGAAGCTACTTAAAATATTGAAGAAGAAGCTTCCAAAGGATAACGAATTGCCCGACAGTACATACGCAGCAAAGAAGGTCGTATGCCCTCTAGGATTGGAGGTGCAGAAGATACATGCATGCCCTAATGACTGCATCCTCTACCGCGGTGTGTACAAGGATTTGAACGCATGCCCGGTATGCGGTGCATTACGGTATAAGATCAGACGAGATGACCCTGGTGATGTTGACGGCGAGCCCCCCAGGAAGAGGGTTCCTGCGAAGGTGATGTGGTATGCTCCTATAATACCACGGTTGAAACGTCTGTTCAGAAACGGAGAGCATGCCAAGTTGATGCGATGGCACAGTGAGGACCGTAAGAAAGACGGGAAGTTGAGAGCACCCGCTGACGGGTCGAAGTGTAGAAAAATCGAGAGAAAGTACTGGGATGAGTTTGCAAGTGAGCCAAGGAACGTATGGTTTGCTTTAAGCGCGGATGGCATTAATCCTTTCGGGGAGCAGAGCAGCAATCACAGCACCTGGCCCGTGACTCTATGTATGTATAACCTTCCTCCTTGGATGTGCATGAAGCGGAAGTTCATTATGATGCCAGTTCTCATCCAAGGCCCTAAGCAACCCGGCAATGACATTGATGTGTACCTAAGGCCATTAGTTGAAGAACTCTTAGAGCTGTGGAATGGAAACGGTGTACGTACGTGGGATGATCACAAACAGGAGGAATTTAACCTAAAGGCGTTGCTGTTCGTGACCATCAACGATTGGCCCGCTCTCAGTAACCTTTCAGGACAGACAAACAAGGGATACCACACATGCACGCATTGTTTACTTGACACCGATAGTATATACCTGGCAAGCTGCAGGAAGAATTTGTACCTGGGCCATCGTTCTTCCGACCAACCATCAATGTCGAAAGAAAGGCAAGCATTTCAAAGGCGAGGCAGATCACCGGAAGAAGCCCGCCATGCGTACCGGTGATCACGTACTTGCTATGGTCAATGATTTACACGTAATCTTTGGAAAGGGTATCGGCGGACTAGCTGTTCCGAGTGATGCTGGGGGACACGCACCCATGTGGAAGAAGAAATCTATATTTTGGGACCTACCCTACTGGAAAGACCTAGAGGTCCGCTCTTCGATCGACTTGATGCACGTGACGAAGAACCTTTGCGTGAACCTGCTAGGCTTCTTGGGCATGTATGGGAAGACAAAAGATACAGCTGAGGCACGGGAGGACCTGCAACGTTTGCACGAAAAAGACGACATGCCTCCAAAGCAGTATGACGGTCCTGCCAGCTATGCTCTTACCAAAGAAGAGAAGGAAATCTTCTTTGAATGCCTGCTTAGTATGAAGGTCCCGACTGGCTTCTCGTCGAATATAAAAGGAATAATAAATATGGCAGAGAAAAAGTTTCAGAACCTAAAGTCTCATGACTGCCATGTGATTATGACGCAACTGCTTCCGGTTGCATTGAGGGGGCTTCTACCGGAAAACGTCCGATTAGCCATTGTGAAGCTATGTGCATTCCTCAATGCAACCTCTCAGAAGGTGATCGATCCAGAAATCATACCAAGGCTAAGGAGTGATGTGGTGCAATGTCTTGTCAGTTTCGAGCTGGTGTTCCTACCATCCTTCTTCAATATCATGACGCACGTCCTAGATCATCTAGTTGACGAGATTGTCATTCTGGGCCCTGTATTTCTACACAATATGTACCCCTTTGAGAGGTTCATGGGAGTCCTAAAGAAATATGTCCGTAACCGCGCTAGGCCAGAAGGAAGCATCTCCATGGGCCATCAAACAGAGGATGTCATCGGGTTTTGTGTTGACTTCATTCCTGGCCTTAAGAAGATAGGTCTCCCTAAATCGCGGTATGAGGGGAGACTGACTGGAAAAGGCACGCTCGGAAGGGACTCAATAATATGCAGGGACGGATATTCTTGGTCTCAAGCACACTACACAGTTCTACAGAACTCTACCTTGGTGACCCCGTATGTCGATGAACACAAGAACATTTTGCGCTCCAAACACCCGGAGCAGTGCGACAACTGGATTACATGTGAACACATTAGGACTTTCAGCAGTTGGTTGGAAGCACGTATCAGAGGTGACAACATGTTTGTGATGAGTTGTACTTGTTATCCAGGGGACCATCTTTGACTGTATTGATTTGGAAAGGATACGAGATAAATGGGAATACATTTTACACGATTGACCAAGATTAAAAGAGCACCAACCAAAACAGCGGTGTCTGCTTTGATGCAACAACCGAGAGGGGAAATGACACATATTATGGTTACATAGTGGACATATGGGAACTTGACTACGGACATGATTTTAAGGTCCCTTTGTTTAAGTGCAAATGGGTCAATGTGTCAGGAGGCAGGGTACAGAAGACCCACAGTACGGAATGACAACAGTGGATCTGAAAAATCTTGGGTACACTGACGAACCGTTCGTCCTAGCCAATGATGTGGCACAGGTTATCTATGTGAAGGACATGTCTACCAGACCAAGAAAGAGAAAAGATAAGGAAGCGAATACATCATACGATGAGCCAAAGCGCCACATTGTTCTTTCAGGAAAAAGGGACATCGTGGGAGTGGAGGACAAGACAGACATGTCTGAAGATAATGAAAAGTTTCATGAAATTCCTCCCTTTAAAGTCAAGGTTGACCCCAGCATCCTGATAAACGATGAAGATTATCCATGGTTACGGCGTAATAAGCAAATGACACAAGCAAAGAAAAAGTGAAGACTTTCTCCCGCAACTATTATGATGATACCATGCCAACTTTGTAACTGACGAGTATGATACCATTGCCGGTTTTGTACATGCACATGCTATGTGTGGGTCAATTTATGATACCATGCCAACTTTCAACTTTTTCAGAGTTCATTTGAAATGCTTTAACGTCTTATGGTTCGGCCCTCGTAATAATTAAAAATAGCAACAATAAGTATTTTGTTGTAAGTAGAAACAAAATAAAATAAATAAAGCAAGAAAGAAAACAAAGAACCAAAAAAGTGGAAAGTTTATAATTTTCCTAAAACTAAAAGCAAAAAGAATTTAAAAATAAAGCAAAAAACAAAAGAAAATAAATAATGCATAAAACAAAACAAAAAAACAACAATAAGTATTTTGTTGTAAGTAGAAACAAAATAAAATAAATAAAGCAAGAAAGAAAATAAAAAAACAAAAAAAGTGGAAAGTTTATAATTTTCCTAAAACTAAAAGAAAAAAGAATTAAAAATAAAGCAAAAAACAAAAGAAAATAAATAATGCACAAAACAAACCAAAAAACTGGAAAAAAATAAAAATAGCAACAATAAGTAAAGAAAACAAAAAAACAAAAAAATGCCCCCCACTGGGCCCCCATGGCCTGAATACGACTTGAATCCCTACTATGGGCCAGGATTCAGGCCCGCAGTAGGCCCAGAAGGCCCATCAGGCAAAGCAGTCGCATGTAGGCCCATAAGCCTGCAGTAGAGAGGAGTTCGAGAGGGGTGCGGCAGTGGGGCTTATAAACCACTGCGCGCCCCTCTCAACTAGCGAGGTGGGACTAAACTTTGGCCCCGATGCGGGCAGCACAGGAGCCTTTGGT
>LT934116.1:38126124-38190534 GCA_900231445.1 Triticum turgidum subsp. durum | reverse complement strand
CGTCGAGCACATCGACGCCGCCAGGCTGCCCCGACGCCGCCCGCCGCCCCCGCCGTCGCCGTCGCCGTCGCCATCGCCCGCGCCCGTCGTCGTCGCTGGCCTCCCCGAGCCCGCGCCGGCCTCCCTGAGCCCGCGCCCGCCGTCGTCGCTGCCAGGCTGCCCCGTCGCCGTCGCCCGCCCCCGCGTGCCGCGCCCCGAGCCCCTGCCACGTCGTCGTCGCCCGCCCCCGCGCGCCGCCACCGCTGTGAGCCGCCGCGCCGCACCGGCTATTTTTTTTCATTTTTATTAGTTTAATTTTTTTGTTCAATGTATATATATGTGTATGTATGTGGCTATATATATATATATGCGGCTCTGTTTTATTTCATTTTTATTAGTTTAATTTTTTTGTTCATATATATATATAATGTATATGTGTATGTATGTGGCTATGTGTATGTAATGTTCAAAAATTGTTCAGAGCATGTTTTTGTTTATATATGTATTTATTGTTCATGTTTTTTTCTGTTCATAGATTTTTTGTATCTATTGGCTCTTCGTCGCTCTGTATTTATTGTATCTATTGGTGATATTAATTATTGTATAATATGCAAATGTTTGTATATTCATATGAACAATGCATTAGGCAAAACCTTTGTTTTTTTCGAAATTTTCTATTTGAACATTTTTTTTAAAACAAGCAATACTAAAAGAATGAGAGGAAAAAGGAAAATAAGAAGAGGAAGAAAGGAGAAAAAGAGGAGAGGAAGAAGAGGAGAAATAAATAAGAAGAGGAAAAAAGAAGAAAAAGAAGAGGAGAAGAAGAAAGGAATAGAGGAGAAAGAAGAAAAATTTCTTCTTTCTCCTCTATTCCTTTCTTCTTCTCCTCTTTTTTTCTTCTTCTTCTTCCTTCTTCCTTTTTCTCTTTTTTTCCTTTTCCTTAATTATTTTCCTTTCTCGAGGGAGAAGAAGAAAAAGAAGAGGAGAAGAAGAAAGAAAGGAATAGAGGAGAAAGAAGAAAATTCAACACGAGCTAGGGGGTGGTACCGATACCCCCGCCCCGATAACATTATTTTCCCATGTATATGTATGTCGCGTCGTTGTCGATATAACCCCCTCTAGATAACTTCGACATGAGGGGCGGTCGATATATATATACCCCCTCTTGACCGTGATAACTTATACAACTGCAGCACCCCCCTTGGCCCTCTCGTTCGACCAAAACTCTCGAGGACACCCAAACCCTAGAGAGAAAACGATGTTGGTCTCCTACCCCCTCCCGCCGCGCCCCTACCCGACAAATTAACTCTCTCGAGGCCACCCAAATTTATCTAGTTAAAAGAGCGTTATCGTCGAGGCCACCCCAAACCCTTGAAGCGTTGTGTCGAGGCCACTAACATGATTCCTTATTGTGATTAGCTAGCTAGTTTTACGTTTGCCACTAATATATATCCATCTGTACCATGTTTGAATAATAATTGACATGTTGTAAATATTTGCAGAAACTATGGAGCACTCCCGAGACGAAGAAACAGAAGCGATGTTGGGGGACATAATCGCAAATGGATCAAGTAATGATGTTGCGTCATTTCTCCTCGACACCATTGATCAGCTAGATGAAGAAGATGGCTATGTTTATGATGGTGGCTTCGACCCATTAATGCCGGTACAAGAGGAGGACTATGTTCATGATGGCTCCGGTGACACAATGGAGGTACAAGACGAAGGAGACCGTGCTGACTGCTCCGGTCACCAAACCGAGTCCGACCAGGTATATATATATTAGTTAAGCCTGTGCTGACTAGTTAATTGATGCATCCATTGTTTTGGTATATGTACACATATTAATTACTGTCGTCTTTCTTCCTTATAATTTCTAGCCCTCCGGATCGAGCACAACTTCGGTAAGGAGACGAGGCCCGAAGAAAAAGTTGAGCTCGGATGAAAATTTTTAGATCATAGAAATCGCGCCCGACGGCGAGCCGATTGAACCCATCCGGACAAGGAAGGCATTTTCTGCTCAGTGCGGGGTTCTTGTTAGGGACAGGATCCCGATCAGCATCCAGCAATGGTATAAGCCTGCTAAGGATGAAGACGCTGAGGTGTCTTATGTCAATGATATGCAGAAAGAAGATCTTTGGATTGAGCTGAAGGCAAATTTCACCCTACCGCCAGAGGAGGATCCGGAGAAGCCAGTTAAAGAGCAATTAATCAAGTCTTGTGCTCTTAAGAAGATGGCAAGACTAATGAGGAGATGGAGGAAAGAGCTGAACCAGTTTGTCAAGGAAAAAAAGACACCAGAATTCATCGGCAAATATGAGAAGATCAAAGATCACTGGCCCGCATTTGTGGCCCACAAGACATCGGAAAAGAGTAAGAAGATGTCGGAGACAAACAAGAAAAATGCTGCGAAGAAGAAGCTTCACCATCGCACGGGGTCAGGTGGCTACCTCAAAGCCCGGCCTAAGTGGTCCAAGGCTGAGCATGATCTGCTTGAAAAAGGGATCGAACCAGAGACAATGCGCTGGCCAGACCGTTGTCGGACTTGGTTCTTCGGGGCTGGCGGAACCTTGGACCCTGTAACAGGGAAGTGTCAGTGGACGGACGAGCAACTGCAAACACCAGTCAAGAACCTTCGACACTATATCGATGCAGCGCAGCGAGGGACGTTCCTTCCAAAGAGGGAGAAGGACGAGCTCACAATGGCCCTTGGGAATCCCGAGCACCCTGGACGGACACGAGGCATGCCAGGCTCCATTCCGTGGAAGGTTGGTTTTCCGGACGCAGGGGGTTACAAAACCCACGAGAGGAGGAAGAAACTGGAGCAGGACCAAATGCAGGCGCTGCTTGGAAGGGTAATGGGGCTAGAGGATCGAGAAGAGGAACAAGAAGCAGCAGATCACAACAAATGACATGCCGAAGCTTCCCCCGAAGCTACCCCACCATCTAAGCGGAGAAGCAGCGTGGCTTCCACCGAGCTGCTTCAGCCGGGGCATGTCTTGACGGCTCCTGCCAGCTATCCCGTGGATGGTATCACGAAGTCTCAAAATTGCCACATGATGGCGCGATGGATGAATTTGAAGGTCAAGGCGGCTGTTGGCCAAGTTTATCCTAGTGGACCCGGCACAACTTATCACTGTCAGCCGATTCCAAAAGGATATGCTAAGGTGATGGTGGATGAAATAACAGAGGGATTTGAGGACCTCGTGCTTGTCCACCCTACCGGTGAAGGGGAGACTAGGCTGGGTTCTGCTCTGAAGACTCCATGCCTATGGAATAAGGAGCTCATCAACCTTCTGAACTGGACGCCTCCGCCTCCTCCTCCTGCTCCGGCGAGTCAGGGAACTCCGCCTCCTCCACCGCCTGCTCCTCCGGCGAGTGACGATCAGGGCACGTGTGGCGGCACTCCGCCTCCTTCTCCGGCGCATGGCGGCACTCCGCCTCCTTCTCCGCCTGCGCCGGCGCTCCCGAGCAGCCAGCAGCATCCTCCTTCTCCGCCTCGCCAGCAAGGGCGGAAGAGAGCCGCCGCCGTCCCGGCTGCTCCGGCGCGTCGTACTCCTTCTCCTCCGCCTCGTAAGCAAGCACGAAAGAAGATAGACGCCGCAGCCGCTCCGTCTGCTCCGGCGTCTAGCAGCACAACCAGAGGCGGGAGGCAATACAAATACGGTCCATCATCTCTCAAGCCTCTAGAGAAGTTACCGTATGAGAGGTCCGAGGAGGAAAACAATACGATTGTGCAGGCCCACGTGAAGGAGTTCTTTGAAGGGGTGAAAGCAAAGAAACATCCACCTCCGAAGGAGAAGGTAGATCCGGTGAAAGCAAAGCGCACTATCGATGCCCTAAGGAAACCACCAAAGTCTCCGCCGAGAACCAACTATGAGCGCATTACTGAACAGACATATCTCCAAGCCCAGCGGTCGGGAACTACTGTCAGTGCTAAAAGATCAAAACAACGAGCAAAGGGGAAAAAATTGCCCAGCTCGGCGAACAAGCACAGCAATCGTAACCCCCGCTCAATGTGTCTAATGCTCCGGGGACGGTGGCCGGTTATGGAAATCTTGACGATTACCTGCCTGACGATGCACTTCCTGATTTCTTGAAGGTGGACGGACACAGATACGAGTACGGGAAGCCTCTCGTCAAAGATGAAAAATCTCTGACAACAATGATGCGAAGATTCCATAATTGGTACATGGAAACCTGCAGAGAGTCTCATGATAAGCATGCTTTGTATCTGCATATTAAAGAGGAGCACGATCTCGTTGCACATGATCTGTTGACTGTTCCATTTGAGGAGTTCTTCGAGTTCTTCAATCAAAAGGCCCTCGATAAATTAATGGCCTTTTGCTACTGCCTGTAAGTACTATTTCTGTCATTAAGTCTCTATATATAGCTCGGCTCTCTCATTGCATGCATGTATTTATAATTAATTATCCTCAATATATTATGCAGATTGAAGATTGTCGAGTGCAAAAAACAAGAAATTTATGATATTGGGTTCATTAACACAAATATCATAGATGTATTTCTGGTTAAAAAGAACGTCAAAGAGGCCGAGGACAACTTCCTATGATCGTTGATAAAAAATCAAAACAAAGATACCATACTCTTTCCTTACAACGGCCCGTGAGTGTTAGTGTCGTGTGCATATTCGGTTTCCCTTATTACTCAAGCGAGGTTATAGTAATGTAATTGATAAGTTATGCATGCGTGCGCAGGTACCACTATATTCTTCTGGAGATTAAGCTTGAGCATGGACTAGTAACCATCTTAGACTCGAGACGGAAAGATCCCAAAACCTATGCGGACATGACTGAAATGCTCAGCAAGTAAGTTCAATCGATCATAATTATCGCATCATATCGGTAACTTTTTTTTCATTTCCTGATATCTCAAGTAATAATAATTATTTTCTTTGTCTTGCACGGTTTGGAAACAGTTCACCGCAGAAGCTCCAGGACTACCGAAGGAGCTGCGATATACATACCCGAAAGTAAGTACTACTGGCTAGCTAGTTACGCGCATCTCCGGCCCGTTGATTCTATATATAGCTATACTTTCATCAATGCCATTTATAATGCTTCATTATCAGTTTGATTGACCTCTATTTCCCGTAAAGTGCTTGTGGCAGGAGGAAGGGAATGATTTCTGTGGATACTACGTGTGCGAGTTCATCCACACCGCGACTTTGAAAAACAAGCGGGGCTATTCTCAAAGACAATATGAAGTGCGCAAGCAATAATATTCACAATTTCATTTTATTACACCATCATTTCTGTTGAGTTTCATTCATATATATGTATTAATTAACCCTCTTCTTTAAATTAGATGTGGCAGATGTGGAATGAACTCCTAGAACCAGATCGCATGAAAGCAATTCAAGAGGAATTGGCGGGATTCTTTCTTGACCACGTCATCAGTAAAACCGGAGAATACCATGTGGAAATTGATTTCAAATGCTAGCTAGGGGTTTGTAATTATAAGAGATCTTATACATATTGTACATGTATGCAGCCAGTAGCGTCGGATACATGCTACGAAAACTTGTTGTTCGACCAACCTCTCGGAGAAGGAGAGGTCGATCGATCACTTCTCTCGGTATGCATGACGAACTTCTGTACTGAATGGTTCTCTCGATCACTTATGTATATATAGTACGTAGCGTCCAAGCACGGACATAAGAGAGGACACTTCTCTCTATTAATTAGCTAGCTACACAATATATGAAACACCTAATTAAATTAACCCCCAAAACCCCCAACCTCCCCTCCTTTCAAAAAAAAACACAAAAACCCCAGCAACTAGAATGTTGACGCGTGGATGCATTTTGGTCCCGGTTGGTGCCACCAACCGGGACCAAAGGCCCCCTGACTGGGGTGGGTGCACAGAGCCACGTGGAGGCACATTGGTCCCGGTTCTGGATTGAACCGGGACTAATGGGTGGAGATATTAGTAACGACCCATTAGTCCCGGTTCATGAACCGGGACTAAAGGCCCTTACGAACCGGGACTAATGGGTGGTTTTCTACTAGTGATGGACACAATGTGAAGTCGTTAGCATATCGATGGTACACCATGTAAAACTCCGTGACAAAGTTTTGTGTTGCAGTTTATCGGTAGGTGGAAATGTGGCCATTGCGCGCAGAAACTATCATATGTTTTGCTTCTTCTTGCTCAACTTATTGATTGATTCATTCATTTACTTACTGCAGCTCTACTTGTTCTGTAGTCTGTACACGCTGTCGTGATGTACCTCAAGGCAGAGGGCAGACCATTCACGCATATACATTGTTGGATGGAGCTCAAGGGGCAGTATGTGTGAGACAACATGATGCATCCTTGAAAAACTTGTTGAACATTTGGTTAATCTCGTCGAATTTGAACTATTTTTTAGTAGACTTATTTGAATGCTTTGTATGGATGATTTGTGCTATTTTCTATCCGAACTATGATGAATTCCGTCACATTTGGTAAAATTTGTTTGGTTAGTTGAAATGCCGTTTGAAATATATGCAGATAACTTTGGATGGCTAGCTCCTGCATCTGTGTCCGCGGACTGGTTCTCCCCGGTTTTGCGGACGGGTATGGTGTCCGGTTGTGTCCGGTTTGCGGGTTAGCGTTGGAGATGTCCTTAGACACCATGATGGACAAGTTTTGGCCTTCAACTCCCTGGCAATCAGAATTTTTCACATGAAAACATTTGAATAATCCAGGGCACAGACGTAGAGGGGGACAATCACCAACCTAGCCACTGTGCCAACAAAGAAATCTTTTCGGGTCGCCAATGGTGATGACAGTGTATGCCCAAAGCAGTAGATGAGGTGCCAAGAAACCAAAAAAAGATGTTCTCTGCGCTTGCAAAACATTGCTGTTTCAATGCTTTGGAATGGCTGGGAGATAAGAAGAGACACACATGTATGCATGCACATAGCAAGAGCAGAAATGGGGACTCGTATGAGATTTCACAGTGCTTTCTTTCACTTGATTATATGATACAAGAAGAAAGCAGCCTCAGCTATAGTTGTACAAGCAACTACACAAACAGAGTGGTAAAAGCTTCCTGGAGTTACAACTTGCGCCACACATCCATCGACAAATACGTGGAGGCTCTGATCAAAATCCAGAGCCTCCTATTTCAGGCGCCTTTCAGTTTAAGCAGATGAGAAGATCGATCAAAATCTAAAGAGAAAGGGAAAACAGAGGAGCAAAACAGAGCTATCCATGATGGTCGTGGGAAATACGTGAGGGATTGATGAACTGCCATGCAAGCTAATCCTGCCGACCGTGCTGCTAATCTGACAAGCTATGTAGCGGTGGTCGTGGTAATCCATGGCGGCGTTGTTCCTATGGTCAGCAGCAACTTCTTGGAGGCGGGCCATGTAGGCGTAATCGCCGACCTTATTGTGCCACGCGGGAAGCTTTGGCGCATCGTTGTTCGTCTTGTGTTGCCCGTAGGCAGCGTACCCGCCGCGGCCGTCGTGGTAGGCCTTGTGCCCTATGTTGCATGGATACTTAGATGGATATGCGATACGTGGATACGTTCGATATGTCAATTTTTTAAAAACTAGGACATGGGGATACGTTTATATATATGTTTATTATTAAAAATATGAAAAAAATAAGGAGCTTTCATGTAAAAGCATGCCTCAATAGGATTACCCCTCCTTTATTTTTCTTGCAGTTGGTCCACTTTCATTAGCTAGCAGTGGGATTTCCCTAGGTTTGCTGCTCTCAATCAGTGCATGGGTTCTCTCTTGCTCACCTTTCAATTGAACAGGAATATCGATAGTCACCTTTTGACATGAACTAACCCCAATGTTCGGAATTTTTAAAAGATGCGCCTTTGTTCTTGAGGGGGTTTTACGTCTAACGAGAGGTTTCACGTATCCAAAATATACCGCAACAGTATCGAGGAGTATGAAATATTATTTTGTTTTTTTTAAAGCGAGAGATGCGTACAGGATATATATCGGGGCAGTATTCAGCTGGATACGCGTTCTTTCTGAAGTATGCGCGTAACATAGCTTGTGCCCGGCCTCGTCGACTGCGGCAGGCGGCTGGTGGTGGTAGGCAGCCTGCGGCGCCCGTTTGTGATCAGCAGTGTGGCCCATGGTTTCCTCTGTGGCCGTGGCCACAACGGGCGCCGTTGTGCTCCTCCTTTCGGTTGGGGCACTCGCCGCCGTAGCCGTCCGTCCTGCCGCGACTGCCGACACATGAGGCGAACTCGAAGCACATTTTGTGATGACTGAGTTGGCGACTAGACTATCTGGATCTCCACCTGCCCGTGGAGGCGAGGAGAAGCAACTGGTTACTGGACTAGTGTCTGGAATGACACTGCAGTGGGTATATATGGTGGGCCGAGATAGCCCGGGTTGTTTAGCGACGTGTATGTCAAGCCTAGGAAAAAAACGAGTAATCCAGTTCACACTTCACACTTCACACTTCACACGTCTCCTGATCGATGTCGATGTTGTCTAGGTGTCGATCATGTTCGTCTTGGTCTACACCAACACTTGTAGAAAAACACCTAATTAATAGTCCCGGTTCGTAAGGGCCTTTAGTCCCGGTTCATGAACCGGGAGTAATGGGTCGTTACTAATACCTCCACCCATTAGTCCCGGTTCAAACACGAACCGGGACCAATGTGTCTCCACGTGGCCCTGTGCGCCGAGCCCAGTCAGGGGGCCTTTGGTCCCGGTTGGTGGCTCCAACCGGGACCAAAAGGCATCCACGCGTCAGCATTCCAGTGGCTGGGGTTTTTGTTTTTTTTTTTGAAAGAAGGGGGGTTGGGGATTTTGGGGGGTTAATTTAGGTGTTTCATATATTGTGTTAGCTAGCTAATTAATAGAGAGAGGTGTCCTCTCTTATGTCCGTGCTTGGTCGACGCTACGTACTATATATACATAAGTGATCGAGAGAACCATTCAGTACAGAAGTTCGTCATGCATACCGAGAGAAGTGATCGATCGACCTCTCCTTCTCCGAGAGATTGGTCGAACAACAAGTTTTCGTATCATGTATCCGACGCTACTGGCTACATACATGTACAAAATGTATAAGATCTCTTAATTACAAAACCCTAGCATTTGAAATCAATTTCCACATGGTATTCTCCGCCTTTACTGATGACGTGGTCAAGAAAGAATCCCGCCAATTCCTCTTGAATTGCTTTCATGCGATCTGGTTCTAGGAGTTCATTCCGCATTTGCCACGTCTAATTTGAAGAAGGGGGTTAATTAATACATATATATGAATGAAACTCAACAGAAATGATGGTGTAATAAAATGAAATTGTGAATATTATTGCTTACGCATTTCATATTGTCTTTTAGAGTAGCCCCGCTTGTTTTTCAAAGTCGCGCTGTGGATGAACTCGCACACGTAGTATCCATAGAAATCATTCCATTCCTCCTGCCACAAGCACTTTACGAGAAATAGAGGTCAATCAAACTGATAATGAAGCATTATAAATGGCATTGATGAAAATATAGTTATAGAATCAACGGGAGATGCGCGCAACTAGCTAGCCAGTAGTACTTACTTTCGGGTATGTATATCGCAGCTCCTTCGGCAGTCCCGGAGCTTCTGCGGTGAATTGTTTCCAAACCCTGCAAGACAAAGAAAATAATTATTATTACTTGAGATATCAGGAAATGAACAAAAAGTTGCCGATATGGTGCAATAATGATTGATTGAACTTACTTGCTGAGCATTTCAGTCATGTCCTCATAGGTTTCGGTATATTTCCGTCTCGAGTCTAATACGGTTACTAGTCCCCGCTCAAGCTTAATCTCCAGAAGAATAACGGGGTACCTGCGCACGCATGCATAACTCATCAATTACATTACTATAACCTCGCTCGAGTAATAAGGGAAACCGAATATGCACACGACAGTAACACTCACTTGCCGTTGTAAGGAAAGAGTATGGTATCTTTGTTTTGATTTTTGATCAACGGTCGTAGCAAGTTGTCCTCGGCCTCTTTGACGTTCTTTTCAACTAGAAATACATCTATGATATTTGTGTTAATGAACCCAATATCATAAATTTCTTGTTTTTTGCACTCGACGATCTTCAATCTGCATAATATATTGAGGATAATTAATTATAAATACATGCAATGAAAGAGCCGAGCTATATATAGAGACTTAATGACAGAAATAGTACTTACAGGCAGTAGCAAAAGACCATTAATTTATCGAGGGCCTTTTGATTGAAGAACGCAAAGAACTCATCAAATGGAACGCACACCAGATCATTTGAAACGAGGTCGTGCTCCTCTTTAATGTTCAGATACAAACTGTTCGTCCCCTCAGACTCTCTGCAGGTTTTCATGTACTAACTATGGAATCTTCGCATCATTGTTGTCAGAGAGTTTTCATCTTTGACGAGAGGCTTCCCATACTCGTATCTGTGTTCGTCCACCTCCATGAAATCAGGAAGTGCATCGTCAGGTAGATAATCTTCAAGATTGCCATAACCGGCCACCGTCCCCGGAGCATTAGACACATTGAGCGGGGGACACGATTGCTGTGCTTGTTCGCCGAGCTGGGCAATTTTTTTTCCCTTTGCTCGTTCTTTTAACCTTTTATCACTGACAGTAGTTCCCGACCGCTGGGCTTGGAGATATGTCTGTTCAGTAATGCGCTCATAGTGGGTTCTCGGCGGAGACTTTGGTGGTTTCCTCGGGGCATCAATAGTGCGCTTTGCTTTCACCGGATCTACCTTCTCCTCCGGAGGCGGATGTCTCTTTGCTTTCACCCCTTCAAAGAACTCCTTCACGTGGGTCCGCTCAATCGTATCGTTTTCCTCCTCATACCTCTTGTACGGTAACTTCTCTAGAGGCTTGAGAGATGGACCGTATTTGTATTGCCTCCCGCCTCTGGTTGTGCTGCTAGACGCCGGAGCAGACGGAGCGGCTGCGGTGTCTGTCTTCTTTAGCGCTTGCTTACGAGGCGGAGGAGAAGGAGTACGACGCGCCGGAGCAGCCGGGGCGGCGATGGGTCTCTTCCGTCCTTGCTGGTGAGGCGGAGAAGGAGGAGGCTGCTGGCTGCTCGGGAGCGCCGGTGCAGGCGGAGAAGGAGGCGGAGTGCCGCCACGCACTGGAGAAGGAGGCGGAGTGCCGACACGCGTGCCCTGATTGTCACTCGCCGGAGGAGGAGGCGGTGGAGGAGGCGAAGTGCCCTGACTCGCCGGAGGAGGAGGAGGAGGCGGAGTGCCCTGACTCGCCGGAGGAGGAGGAGGAGGCGGAGGCGTCCAGTTCGGAAGGTTGATGAACTCCTTCCGCCATAGGCATGGAGTCTTCAGAGAAGAACCAAGCCTAGTCTCCCCTTCACCGGTAGGGTGCTCATGCGGGAGGTCCTCAAATCCCTCGGTTATTTCATCCACCATCACCTTAGCATATCCTTCTGGAATCGGCTGACAGTGATAAGTTGTGCCGGTTCCACTAGGATAAACTTGGCCAACAGCCGCCTTGACCTTCAAATTCATCCATCGCGCCATAATGTGGCAATATTGAGACTCCGTGATACCATCCACGGGATAGCTGGCAGGAGCCGTCAAGACATGCTCCGGCTGAAGCAGCTCGGTGGAAGCCACGCTGCTTCTCCGCTGATATGGCGGGGTAGCTTCGAGGGAATCTTCGGCAGGTCGTTTGCTGCGATCTGCTGCTTCTCGTTCCTCTAGCCCCAATACCCTTTCGTGCAGCGCTTGCAGTTGGTCCTACTCCGGTTTCTTCTTCCTCTCGTGGGTTTTGTAACCCCCTGCGTCCGGAAAACCAACCTTCCACAGAATGAAAACCAACCTTCCACGAAAACTTCCAAGTGTTTCTTATATAGCAAACCCTTTAGTCCCGGTTGGTGGCACCAACCGGGACTAATGCACCCTTTAGTCCCGTTTGATGGCACCAACCGGGACCAAAGGCCTCTTTTTCGGCAGCCCAAAGGGCGGGAACCGGCGGCCTTTGGTACCGGTTGGTGCCACCAACCGGGACCAATGCCTCCCCCTTTAGTCCCGGTTGGTGCCACCAACCGGGACCAAACGCCCCTGTGCTGCCCGCCTCGGGGCCAAAGTTTAGTCCCACCTCGCTAGTTGAGAGGGGCGCGCAGTGGTTTATAAGCCCCACTACCGCACCCCTCTCGAGTTCCTCTCCACCGCAGGCTTTCGGGCCTACTTGCTATTGCTTTGCCTGATGGGCCTTCTGGGCCTACTCCGGGCCTGAATCCTTGCCCATAGTAGGGTTTCATGTCGTATTCAGGCCGTGGGGGCCCAGTAGGAGGCATTTTTTTTGTTTTTTTGTTTTCTTTACTTATTGTTGCTATTTTTATTTTTTTTTCAGTTTTTTTGTTTTGTTTTCTGTATTATTTATTTTCTTTTGTTTTTTGCTTTATTTTTTAATTGTTTTTGCTTTTAGTTTTAGAAAAATTATAAACTTTCTGTTAGTGCCATTAGTTTTCAAATTTGAAAACACTTTTTTTTCTTTTTTGTTTCTACTTACAACAAAACACTTATTGTTGCTATTTTTAATTATTACGAGGGCCGAACCATAAGACATTAAAGCATTTCAAATGAACTCTGAAAAAGTTGAAAGTTGGGATGGTATCATAAATTGACCCACATAGCATGTGCATGTACAAAACGGACAATGGTATCATACTCGTCAGTTACGAAGTTGGCATGGTATCATCATAATAGTTGCGGGAGAAAGTATTCACTTTTTCTCCGCTTGTGTCATTTGCTTATTGCACCGTAACCATGGATAATCTTCATCGTTTATTAGGATGCTGGGGTCAGCCTTGACTTTGAAGGGAGGAATTTCATGAAACTTTTCATAATCTTCAGACATGTCTGTCTTGTCCTCCACTCCCACGATGTCCCTTTTTCCTGAAAGAACTATGTGGCACTTTGGCTCATCGTATGATGTATTCGCTTCCTTATCTTTTCTCTTTCTCGGTCTGGTAGACATGTCCTTCACATAGATAACCTGTGCCACATCATTGGCTAGGACGAACGGTTCGTCAGTGTACCCAAGATTTTTCAGATCCACTGTTGTCATTCCGTACTGTGGGTCTACCTGTACCCCGCCTCCTGACAGATTGACCCATTTGCACTTAAACAAAGGGACCTTAAAATCATGTCCGTAGTCAAGTTCCCATATGTCCACTATGTAACCATAATATGTGTCCTTTCCCATCTCGGTTGTTGCATCAAAGCGGACACCGCTGTTTTGGTTGGTGCTCTTTTGATCTTGGTCAATCGTGTAAAATGTATTCCCGTTTATCTCGTATCCTTTCCAAATCAATACAGTCAAAGATGGTCCCCTGGACAACAAGTACAGCTCATCACAAACAGTGTTGTCACCTCTGATACGTGCTTCCAACCAACTGCTAAAAGTCCTGATGTGTTCACATGTAATCCAATCGTCCCACTGCTCCAGGTGTTTGGAGCGCAGATTGTTCTTGTGTTCATCGACATACGGGGTCACCAAGGTAGAGTTCTGTAGAACTGTGTAGTGTGCTTGAGACCAAGAATATCCGTCCCTGCATATTATTGAGTCCCTTCCAAGCGTGCCTTTTCCAGTCAGTCTCCCCTCATACCGCGATTTAGGGAGACCTATCTTCTTAAGGCCAGGAATGAAGTCAACACAAAACCCGATGACATCCTCTATTTAATGGCCCATGGAGATGCTTCCTTCTGGCCTAGCGCGGTTACGGACATATTTCTTTAGGACTCCCATGAACCTCTCAAAGGGGTACATATTGTGTAGAAATACGGGGCCCAGAATGACAATCTCGTCAACTAGATGAACTAGGATGTGCGTCATGATATTGAAGAAGGATGGTGGGAACACCAGCTCAAAACTAACAAGACATTGCACCACATCACTCCTTAGCCTTGGTATGATTTCTGGATCGATCACCTTCTGAGAGATTGCATTGAGGAATGCACATAGCTTCACAATGGCTAATCGGACATTTTTTGGTAGAAGCCCCCTCAATGCAACCGGAAGCAGTTGCGTCATAATCACTGCCATATTTATTATTCCTTTTATATTCGACGAGAAGCCAGTCGGGACCTTCATACTAAGCAAGCATTCAAAGAAGATTTCCTTCTCTTCTTTGGTAAGAGCATAGCTGGCAGGACCTTCATACTGCTTTGGAGGCATGCCGTCTTTTTCCTGCAAACGTTGTAGGTCCTCCTGTGCCTCAGCTGTATCTTTTGTCTTCCCATACACGCCCAAGAAGCCTAGCAGGTTCACGCAAAGGTTCTTCGTCACGTGCATCACGTCGATCGAAGAGCGGACCTCTAGGTCTTTCCAGTAGGGTAGGTCCCAAAATATAGATTTCTTCTTCCACATGGGTGCGTGTCCCCCAGCATCACTCGGAACAGCTAGTCCGCCGGGACCCTTTCCAAAGATTACGTGTAAATGATTGACCATAGCAAGTACGTGATCACCAGTATGCATGGCGGGCTTCTTCCGGTGATCTTCCTCGCCTTTGAAATGCTTGCCTTTCTTTCGACATTGATGGTTGGTCGGAAGAAATCGACGATGGCCCAGGTACACATTCTTCCTACAGCTTGCCAGGTATATACTATCGGTGTCAAGTAAACAGTGCATGCATGCATGGTATCCCTTGTTTGTCTGTCCTGAAAGCTTACTGGCAGCGGGCCAATCGTTGATGGTCACGAACAGCAATGCCTTTAGGTTAAATTCCTCCTGTTTGTGCTCATCCCACGTACGTACACCATTTCCATTCTGCAGCTGTAAAAGTTCTTCAACTAATGGCCTTAGGTACACATCAATGTCGTTGCCGGGTTGCTTAGGGCCTTGGATGAGAACTGACATCATAATGAACTTCCGCTTCATGCACATCCAAGGAGGAAGGTTATACATACATAGAGTCACGGGCCAGGTGCTGTGATTGCTGCTCTGCTCCCCGAAAGGGTTAATGCCATGCGCGCTTAAAGCAAATCATACGTTCCTTGGCTCACTTGCAAACTCATCCCAGTACTTTCTCTCGATTTTTCTCCACTGCGACCCGTCAGCGGGTGCTCTCAACTTCCCGTCTTTCTTACGGTCCTCACTGTGCCATCGCATCAACTTGGCATGCTCTCCGTTTCTAAGAGACGTTTCAACCGTGGTATTATAGGAGCATACCACATCACCTTCGCAGGAACCCTCTTCCTGGGGGGCTCGCCGTCAACATCACCAGGGTCATCTCGTCTGATCTTATACCATAATGCACCGCATACGGGGCATGCGTTCAGATCCTTGTATGCACCGCGGAAGAGGATGCAGTCATTAGGGCATGCATGTATCTTCTGCACCTCCAATCCTAGAGGGCATATGACCTTCTTTGCTACGTATGTATTGTCGGGCAATTCGTTATACTTTGGAAGCTTCCTCTTCAATATTTTCAGTAGCTTCTCAAATCCTTTGTCAGGCACAGCATTCTCTGCCTTCCACTGCAGCAATTCCAGTACGGTACCGAGCTTTGTGTTGCCATCTTCGCAATTGGGGTACAACCCTTTTTTGTGGTCCTCTAACATGCGATTGAACTTCAGCTTCTCCTTTTGACTTTCGCATTGCGTCCTTGCATCGACAATGACCCGGCGGAGATCATCATCATCGGGCACATCGTCTCGTTCCTCTTGATCTTCAGCAGCTTCGCCTGTTGCAGCATCGTCGTGCACATCGTCTGGTTCCTCTTGATGTTCAGTAGCATCACCGTATTCAGGAGGCACATAGTTATCATCGTACTATTCTTCTTCGCCGTCTTCCATCATAACCCCTATTTATCCGTGCCTCGTCCAAACATTATAGTGTGGCATGAAACCCTTGTAAAGCAGGTGGGTGTGGAGGATTTTCCGGTCAGAGTAAGACTTCGTATTCCCACATATAGGGCATGGATAACATATAAAACCATTCTGCTTGTTTGCCTCAGCCACTTCGAGAAAATCATGCACGCCATTAATGTACTCGGAGGTGTGTCTTGAACCGTACATCTATTGCCGGTTCATTTGCGTGCATTATATATAATTAAGTGTGTCAAAAATCATTACAGAACATCATGAATAGATAATTAAGTGACCAAATTAATAGAAGTTCATCATCACATTAAAACCAAAGTACATACATAGTTCTCATCTAACAACATAAAGCTCTGCAGAGCATCTAAATTAATTGAACCATACACTGAAACTATGTAAAACATTTCAATGCAAAAACAAATGCGATCATAATCGCAACCAATGTAACAACTGATCCAACGGCATAATGATACCAAGCCTCGGTATGAATGGCATATTTTCTAATATTTCTAATCTTCAAGCGCATTGCATCCATATTGATCTTGTGATCATCGACGACATCCCCAACATGCAACTCCAATATCATCTTCTCCTCCTCAATTTTTCTAATTTTTTCCTTCAACAAATTGTTTTCTTCTTCAACTAAATTTAACCTCTCGACAATAGGGTCTGTTGGAATTTCCAGTTCAACAACCTCCTAGATAAATAAAATCTATGTCACGTTGGTCGGCATAATTGTCATAAACAATAAATGAACCAATAGTTATGAAAAGATAATATATACCACATCCGAATCATAGACAGGACGAGGGCCGACGGGGGCGGATACCAAAACCATCGCACTATATAAGATGCAATAATAAAAGTAAGAAAATTATACAAGTATCTATATAAATATACAAGTAAGAATTATTTTTTTCCTTTCAGAAAGAAGATAAGAACAAGAGGCTCACCACGGTGGTGCCGGCGACGAGATCGGCGCGGGCGATCGACTGCGGTGAAGACGGGGACGTGATGTGACGGGCCGCTAAACCTAGAAAAATATTGAAGAAAATGGAGCTTGGAGGTCGAGCTTGGAGAGGAGAAAGCTTAAGTAGTGTGGCTCGGGCATTCCATCGAACACCTCCTGTGCATAGGAGGTGAGCTAGAGCACCACAAACCTCTCTGCTCGCCGGCCACGAAAAACAGAGCACTCGGAGTGCTCTGTTTGCGGGCGAGGGGTATATATAGGCAACTAATTGGTCCCGGTTCGTGCCACGAACCGGGACTAAAGGGCAGCCTTTGGTCCCGGTTCACGCCACCAACCAGGACCAATGGTGGTGGGCCAGAAGCGAGGCCCATTGGTCCCGGTTCGTCCCACCAACCGGGACCAATAGGTCCAGTCGAACCGGGACCAATGGCCCACGTGGCCCGGCCGGCCCCCGGGGCTCACAAACCGGGTCCAATGCCCCCATTGGTCCCGGTTCTGGATTGAACCGGGACTAATGGGCTAACCCGGTCTGGACCATTGCCCCGTTTTCTACTAGTGCATGCGCGTGATTTCGAGCCTGGGCACAATGTTCTTGTTGTTACTGTCTCAACCACCTTGCAAATCGAGGGATCGGAACGAAGGCAGGCACCTCGAGAGAGCCAGGCCTGTTGGCTTTGCGGATGGCAAGGCTGACTATTGGCGATACTCCCTCCATGCTCATCAGTCCTGGAACATGATTTCTTCAAGACAGATAGAACTTGTTCTATAATTGGTCGTCTTCGAAGTCTTGTCGTGGAAAACAACCGGGTAAGCAATCACACTCATGACCCGAAACACAATTTGGGTTCTCAACCGCTCAACCCGGTGTGGCGCTCTTCCGGTCTAGATCCATGACAATGGATGATGGCGGAATCTCTGCGTCGTCTTCCCTCCTCACATAATCATTTTTTAAGCGGGGCATCGACAAGAGAGACTTGTGGAAGATGGCGGTTGTGGTGTTGGGGTTTCTGTGGCAATGATGGCAGGGTGATGGCAGTGGTTGACTCTTTGGTGTGTCCGTGGGATTGTTTCGAGTTGTTTGTTGCGGAGCAGTTGGACTTCCAATGGAGGCCGAGTGGAGGCAACAATTTTTTCTCACGGTACACCGTCGATGGATTGTCACATCCCTAGCTGCTGGTAGTGCTCTAGGCTAGCTTCATGTGTGCATCCTGTTTAAATCTTTAAAACATGAACTGAGGAATTTTGGAAGCCTCAAAAACTTAAATAAAAGAGGGGCAAAAACCCTAGAAATCTCATTCATTGCTCCAAAATGCTCTTCTTAAATGTTTGATAATTTTTGGTAAGGGTTCTGGTCCCAACCAAAATATTGAACATTTTTAAGGAATTATTTTTGGGACATTGGATTTAATTCATTAGCTATTTGAATTTGAATTATATTCATATAATTAGAATATAATTTCAAATACCCCCTGAAATATTTTATAAGCTTTTGGAAAAGCCCATCTAGCAATATAAAATATTCAGAGGAGTTTTTGGCATTGTTTGAATTATTTTAAATTCAAAACAGTGGCAAAATAAATTAAATAAAACAAAACAGAAGAAATATAAAAAAAAGAAGAAAGAGCAGAAGCCTACCTGGCGCTCACCTCTCAGCCCACCCGGCCCAAACCTACCTGGCGGCCTAGCTGGCAGGCCCAGCCCACCTCCTCCTCCATGTCGCCTTCCTCCTCGCGCCAGTAGGCAGAGGAGGGACTCGGCGCACGCGCCTGAGCTCGCCACGCCACCACCCTGCTCGTCTGCATCGCCTGGACACCGCGACGCCTCGCGTCATCCTCTCGGCGCTGCCCCGGCCCCCTGGAACCCCCTCGACCTCTCCCATCGCCTCTCCCCTTCTCCGTCCCTCTCGCACACAACCGGCCGAGCGCCACCGTCGCTGACCCTCGCTGCCCTCGCGGCCACCGCCACCCCCTCTCCTCCCGACGCGCTCCCGAGCTCCGCAGTGCCTCCCTCAACCTCTCCGTCGGCTCACGCGACCGGAGAAGCCCCGAATCGCCATCCCGACGCTTTTCCCCTCCTCGGCCATCGAGGACCGCCGCTGTCGATTCGCCGCCTCCGACGCCTCCCCGAGACCCCCGAGCTGCTCATCAACCTCGCAGTGAGCCTCCGTGCAGAACCCCTCTCTTGCCCTCGCGTTTGCGAGCTCTAGGCCATAGCTCCGTCGCGGCCGAACTCCGGCCGCCGCTGACCTCGTCGCCGCCGTCACTGCAGCCACTGGAGCTCCCACCCGAGTGCACCATCGTGCTCAGAACGTCTCCACGAGCCCGTTGCCTGCCGCAGCTCGCCCTCTCGTGCCCCCTAGTGGTCGCCCGTGTCTCACCCGAGCTCTGGCGGCCGCAACCGAGCTCGCCGCCGTCGACTCCGGCCACCCCAGGCCCGAAGACCACGACCATCCGACGCACCATCGCGCCAGCTCTCCGTAGAGCCAAAGGGCGCACCGAACGGTGCCCTATACGTGAAACCCGCACCTGCACCGCCGCGTTTAGCCTCGCCGGCGGCTAAACGCCGGCGAGTTGACCCCGCCGACCAGGGGGTTTGACCCTTTGACCTTGCCGGACTGACGTGTGGGCCCAGCCCCCCCTGTTTAATTAGTACCAGGTTAAGTTAGTGTTAACTAACTTAGTTAAGTAGATAGGACACTGACATGCGGGCCCAGGCTCTAATTAAACTTAGGATTAGTTAACTGTGTCACTGACGTGTGGTCCCCACACGTCAGGTTTGACCGGACCAGCCCCTGTTGACATGTGACGTCATGCCAACGTCATGCTGACGCAATAATTCCTTTCTGGAATTTAAATAAATCTTAAATGATTTATTATTTTCAGAAAATGTCCAAAACTTCTAAAATTCATAGAAAATTAACCGTATCTCCAAATTAAATAAATTATATATGAAAAATTATCAGAAAAATTCAAGGAATCCATCTGTACCATTTTCATGCATGTTAGAACAACTTATAGCTGCTGTATAGCACAAATCAATTCAATGGCATTTGAATAATCACATATGGAGTTTGAATTTGAATCTTGTATTCAAACCAACTTCATTTGATCTGTTGCTAGTTGCATTAGCCCAAAACACATTCATTTTGCCATGTCATGATCATGCATCATATTGTGCATTGCATTGATTGTGTTCCCTTCTGTGTTGCCGGTGATTGCCCCCTCTCGATAGTGATACCGACGATGTGATCGATGACACCGATGAAGAGCTATATTATCTTCAGAAGTGTCAGGCAAGCAAAACCCCCTTGTTCATTCCGATAAAATCCCACTCTCTCGCTCCTGCTCTCTTTTACTGCATTAGGACAACACCGATTCATCTGTTACTTGCTGCGGTAGCTGAACCCCTTTATCCTTTGCATGACCTGTCATTGCCACAGTAAATAGATGAAACCCACTAGCATGAGTAGGAGTTGTTTGAGCCCTGTTGTGCCTACTCATTCATGCTTGTTTGTCATGCCTGCTACTGCTTAGAGTTGAGTCAGGTCTGATTTATCGGGGATGAATCAGAGGTGTGTGAACATGTCCTACTGTGTGTGAGCTAAGTGTGTGAATACGATTTGGTAAAGGTAGCGGTGAGAGGCCATGTAGGAGTACATGGTGGGTTGTCTCATTGAAGCCGTCCTCAGGAACTGAGTTCTGTGTTTGTGATCCATGATTCAGCTACTACCACGCATTGGGCCCGAAACCAATGGACCCTCTCGGCTTCTTAATCACCCTTGTCCTCTGTCCAGGAGTTGCAAGTAGTTTCTGGTGTTTGTAGTATGCTGGAGGCCGTGCGCAGCGCTGACCGTAGGGGTGGGCTGTGATGCGGTAGGCACGTGGCACGGTGTACCGGGCGCCCGTTTGGTGTCTCGAGAACCCTGTTCACACCGTTTGGGGCTGTGAGCGAAACTCCGTCCGGATCTCCTCATGGATGGAACCCGAATAGGCGATAAACTTGGACTAGAGACTTGAGTGTTTAGGCAGGCCATGGCCGACACCCACGTTGGGCTTCCGCTTGAAGGTTGCCGAGTACATGTCGTGTAAACGGCGGTAAGTGGTGAGAGCGTGTGTGAACAAGTACACCCCTGCAGGGTTAACATCATCTATTCGAATAGCCGTGTCCGCGGAAAAGGACTTCTGGGTTGCTTATATCAGTTCATAGACAAGTGAAAGTGGATACTCTAAAATACGCAAGATAAGCGTGAGTGCTATGGACGGCGTTCTCGTAGGGAGACGGGAGCGGATCCATAGTGGTGTATTGATATGGTGAATATGTGGACTCGTGTGCGCCACCTGAAGAGTTACTTGTAATCATAGTTTAGGTTAGCCACTGAGTCAAAGCTGGCTTGCTGCAGTTAAACTCCACCATCCCATTTGTTGATAATGATGCATATGTAGTTAGCTCTGATGTAAGTCTTGCTGGGTACATTTGTACTCACGTTTGCCTATTTTATGTTTTTGCAGAGAGACTTCGGTCGCGCTAGTAGTTCCGCGTGGACTTCGACGTTTAGCTTGTTACCTCAGCTACGATCTTGTGCCTCGGCAGGATCTGATAGATAGTCAGGCTTCTCAGCCTTTTTCATTTATAGATGTCTGTACTCAGACATGATAGCTTCCGCTTGTGCTTTGACTTGTATGCTCTGATTGTTGGGTCATGAGACCCATGTTTGTAATATCTCGCTCCTCGGAGCCTAATGAATAAATTACTTGAGTCGTAGAGTCATGTTGTGATGCCATGTTGTATTTGCACATATCGAGCATATTGTGTGTATGTTATTGAAATGCTTGGTATGTGTGGGATCTGACCATCTAGTTGTTTATCTTTAGTAGCCTCTCTTACCGGGAAATGTCTCCTAGTGTTTCCACGGAGCCATGGTAGCTTGCTACTGCTCCGGAACACTTAGGCTGGCCGGCATGTGTCCTTCTTCGTTCCTGTGTCTGTCCCTTCGGGGAAATGTCACGCGATGAATACCGGAGTCCTGTTAGCCCGCTACAGCCCGGTTCACCGGAGTCCTGCTAGCCCAGTGCTACAGCCTGGGTTCACTCGCTGATGACCGACACGTTCGATGCTGGGTCATGGATGCCTGTCCCTATAAGTTTGTGCCACTTTGGGTTTACGACTAGCCAAGTCAACCCGGGCTCCTTATCATATGGATGCTAGCGACACTGTCATATACGTGTGCCAAAAGGCGCAAACGGTCCCGGGCAAAGGTAAGGCGACACCCGTGGGAATACCGTGCGTGAGGCCGCAAAGTGATATGAGGTGTTACATGCTAGATCGATGTGGCATTGAGTCGGGGTCCTGACAGCGTTGGTATCAGAGCTTGACTGCCTGTAGGATTACCAAGCCAAACTGGTCGAAGTTGAGTCTAGAAATGCTTTAGTTATATAAGGGAATTGATTGTGGGATGGTACGTAAGGCTCTTTTTACTCCTTATACCTCATGGCCTTCTGATCTGAGTCATCATCTTCTCTACTACGGTGTTTAAGAACTAGGCTATCTCTTCTTTCTATTAGGATCACGTGTTACTAATCAGTGGACTTATAAGATTGTTGGATTAAGCCTCAGTTCAGTTTCTACCTCTGTATGTTAATTATTGATCTCGAGACCTTGATATTGTGCTTCTGAGTGGTTATGCCACCATCGTTGTGAATGTCTCAAATCTTTTCTGAGCATTTACAGCCGTTATGCTGTCCAAGTCATCCCAGGTTTCTAAGTAGTCTGACGCATTTGCAAAATCCTTTCCCTCTGG
This sequence comes from Triticum turgidum subsp. durum, assembly GCA_900231445.1. NCBI lineage: Eukaryota > Viridiplantae > Streptophyta > Magnoliopsida > Poales > Poaceae > Triticum > Triticum turgidum. The sequence continues at coordinate 38,167,978 of LT934116.1, read as the reverse complement.
TTTCGATGCTCCTTTATGCCAGCTCAATCACACTAATTGTTGAGTTGAGGTATTCTACTGCCTCGACCTTTATGTTGGATTAATTGTTATGACCCTAGGTGTCTCAGGGGATCATCTAGTGGTCTAGCCATGATTTGTGTCCTAGTGTGATGATTCTGGCCCTTATTCCCGAAAGCATTCCGTGATGCTACTTAGTAGTAGGTATTCTACTCCTGGGTTCTGAACCCGAGATTCACTCTACCTACTTCATGTTGATAGTAATTGCTAGTGCCTTTAGGATATTAGTAACCTTTGCGATAGTCCTTGAAGTCCGTGGTATCTTCTTCTTCCAAATACCATGAACTACTTATGGCAGAAGTTCCTCGTTGAACTGAAATATCACAACAGGATTATTCTTGATGAGTTCTCCATTATATATTGTGGCTCTGCCAGTTCTACCTTTCTGCATGGGTTATCCAGAAGAAATATGTTGAACTTCGTTCGACATGCTAATCCATGCATCCACAACTCAGAAAATCATATGTTCTTTTGAGTTGTCCCATCTTAGTTGTTTCCGACCCTCGCCTATCAATTGATAGTCAAGAGTATGCGTGCATTCGTTCGTCGATGCCTATTACCCTTGTGGTCCGCCAAGCCATTCTATTTCAGAATGAATAGGAGAAACAAACTCTAGTACCTCTTCCATATCCAGGATTGGGTCAAAGAAGTTGTGCTCCGCAGAACAAATTTCTAATCCAGCTTTCGCTCTGTTCCACCTTGGAGTATTACCATCTTTTATATCGGGATTGTTATAGGAATTGCACACCATCCTATGAACTCTTGGTACAGTGATACTTCTTGCCATCATTGTTCATTCCTCGGTTCCTGTGTTATTGTAACCGGAATGTCGACAAGTGAATCATGATGTGTGAAATCAATACTCCTAGCAACCTTGTTGTTTGGTAGTTAAATGGACCACAACCTCATTCTTAGCGTGCTGATTATTGAGTCATCATTCTAAGACTGATCGTGCTACCTAGTCCTTATTTTGGTGCACCCTTCGATTGATGAGTTAGGATCTTGTCAAGTCCTCACTCATTTGATCATATCGTCTTGCCCTGAAAAGCAGGATTGTCCTCGATCTTAGTAACATATCGGTGGTTCGTGATTTTCCGGATATCTTCTCGAAAGTATCACCAGGTTGTCACCTGACTGTTAGGTTGAGCTCGTGATCAAGTCGGTTTATCCTGTAAACCACCCTTTCTCCAAGAATCCGTGTTGGATATCCCTGAGCTAGTTGGTTAAGCTAGACAACAACTTGGAGAATTGGAAGATAAAAGCTTGCCTAACTTAGTTCGTTCCAAAGGAATATTCTTGTGTAGTGTGTGTTGAAGAAAGATGATATCTTCATCGATTGGTCCCTGTGATCAGTTGCTGGACCTATTGTCTTATCAATCCTTTGATTGAGTGTGGGCTATCGTCAAATCAAATCAGTACCAACGATGATCGTAATGTTGTCTTATTCATGGTTGATCCCTCGAGCATACACCATTACATCTTTGGTCTGACCAATGCTATCACTTGTTCACTTAACTATGGAATTCCTTTTAAAAGGAAACCCAGATGAATTGTTGTTGTGCCCATTGACAACATCCTTGTCTTCTCCATAATTTTGCTGAACATTAAGCTAGTGTTGGAATATTTTGAAAGCATTTGTTCATGCTAGCTCATGAAGCATATGTTCGGATGTAACAAGTGACTTCCTCTAGTTCATGTGCATTTGATGCAAGTTGCCGCCGTGCACTCGAGAAAGTCAATGTTGCTTCCTCTGGAATCATCGCAAGTCAGTCATGCACACGTGCGAAGAATTCTGTGGTTTGAAGACTTGCAACCTTCAATCTATATGTATCCCTAGCACACCAAGCCACTGATTGATTTGTTCAAGGAGAAGGAGTTCCTTCATAAGAGCTAATCCGGACTTATGTAAGGACTTCGATACCCTCGTTGATGGTTCCCAACCTGAACTCGGTAGTGTTTTATTGTAAGACTACCACGTGGTCATGCTTGTCTAGGACATCGTGTTCACACGTGTGTAGCAGAACCAGCTCATGTTTTGGAGTTTGCTATCGTAGTTCATTTTCCGAGAATCTCGCAACGTTATCTCATCGAATTGTGTTGCAAACTTTCATTTATCTTCCTAGACTCGATGAGTCTGGAATATCCTGACACCAACCAGATCTGAATCTCAGGCAGATATGATGGTTTGGAACATTTTCCAAGAACTATAATATCGATCTCTTGGAAGCCGGTAAAGTGGATGTCGTGGCCAACACACCCAGCCGGAAGACCTGTTATTATAATATCTTGATTGAGGAAGTTGGCCACCTCCCCATAGGGATTTCGTAGGAATTACTCCCTAGTTGCCCCTATGGATTTTGAGATCCCGAAGTCCGACCTTTTTACTTGATGTTCTAGATATCAAACCATATCTATGAATGGGTTACGCTAGCACATCAAGGAGAACATTAGAAGCGGAGTGCTAAATGTCTCTCGGTCGATCGTCCAGATTTTGTTCCTTGGCTCGCTAAGGTGAAATCTGAGAAAGTGTTATCCTCCTTTGCATCTGCATCGTCCATCGCTATTCATCATGGTAGTATGTTGTGTTGTCAGCATCCTTGACACGGATGTTGGTAAAACCTTGATGATTATGGAAATGCTCAAGTTCTTGAGAGCACGCACAAGCGCTACGTGTTACCATCGGCTCTAACTAGGATTCCTCTCAGTTTCCTCGGTTATGCTATAACCTCTCAAACAGTGGATCCACTCTCTATTGTTGGGTTCTTCCCCAGTTACCAGAATCATTCCCATCATTTGCATTTTGTTCCCAGCTTGCACCGCCAATGTGCCATTCTACCATGGGTCTCTTCCATTTCCGGTGATAAGCAAATTCATCCATTACGTTGTCTTCAACAAGGTAATCCACATCATCCAAGTCCGAGTATGCCATTCTACCGACCACCTCCAAACGATCGCTTGAGAATTGCCTTAGGCTGGTATAAAGGCTCTCAATGATCTCTATATCAAAGGTAATTCTTTTTGCCACTTAAAGAAATAATCTACGAATCACCCTCCTCCAGGATGTTTCGTCGTGGTATCATAGCAACTCAACTCCTCGCTACGTGGACAATCGTTTACCACCTTCTTAAGTGTGGAATTGTTGTCTACCTAGTGAACCTTCGTCATCCGTTTCTTTCCACCCCTCTTGATGTGTATCTCGTGTCTCAACCCGAGAGATGGTCCTATGTCTCATTCCGTGAGTTGTTCGATCTTCGAGAAGATCGACCCTTCTAGAGTCTCCTTCTTCCCTCCATGTCATGTTGACAGGATTTTTCAAGGCAAGACTTCAAGACAATGATGGTGAATGAATCAACGTTCAACTGAAGTGCACCCTGGATCGTGAAGATTATACTAGTCTGCGTTACCCTTCACCTTACCCTACGCTTGAATCTCGAGACGAGATTCTTGTTTAGTGGGGGTGAGTTGTCACATCCCTAGCTGCTGGTAGTGCTCTAGGCTAGCTTCATGTGTGCATCCTGTTTAAATTTTTAAAACTTGAACTGAGGAATTTTGGAAGCCTCAAAAACTTAAATAAAAGAGGGGCAAAAACCCTAGAAATCTCATTCATTGCTCCAAAATGCTCTTCTTAAATGTTTGATAATTTTTGGTAAGGGTTCTGGTCCCAACCAAAATATTGAACATTTTTAAGGAATTATTTTTGGGACTTTGGATTTAATTCATTAGCTATTTGAATTTGAATTATATTCATATAATTAGAATATAATTTCAAATACCCCCTGAAATATTTTATAAGCTTTTGGAAAAGCCCATCTAGCAATATAAAATATTCAGAGGAGTTTTTGGCATTGTTTGAATTATTTTAAATTCGAAAGAGTGGCAAAATAAATTAAATAAAACAAAACAGAAGAAATAAAAAAAAAGAAGAAAGAGCAGAAGCCTACCTGGCGCTCACCTCTCAGCCCACCCGGCCCAAACCTACCTGGCGGCCTAGTTGGCAGGCCCAGCCCACCTCCTCCTCCCTATCGCCTTCCTCCTCGCGCCAGTAGGCAGAGGAGGGACTCGGCGCACGCGCCCGAGCTCGCCACGCCACCACCCTGCTCGTCTGCATCGCCTGGACACCGCGACGCCTCGCATCATCCTCTCGGCGCTGCCCCGACCCCCTGGAACCCCCTCGACCTCTCCCATCGCCTCTCCCCTTCTCCGTCCCTCTCGCACACAACCGGCCGAGCGCCACCGTCGCTGACCCTCGCTGCCCTCGCGGCCACCGCCACCCCCTCTCCTCCCCGACGCGCTCCCGAGCTCCGCAGTGCCTCCCTCAACCTCTCCGTCGGCTCACGCGACCGGAGAAGCCCCGAAGCGCCGTCCCGACGCTTTTCCCCTCCTCAGCCACCGAGGACCGCCGCTGTCGATTCGCCGCCTCCGACGCCTCCCCGAGACCCCCGAGCTGCTCATCGACCTCGCGGTGAGCCTCCGCGCAGAACCCCTCTCTTCCCCTCGCGTTTGCGAGCTCTAGGCCATAGCTCCGTCGCGGCCGAACTCCGGCCGCCGCTGACCTCGTCGCCGCCGTCACTGCAGCCACTGGAGCTCCCACCCGAGTGCACCATCGTGCTCAGAACGTCTCCACGAGCCCGTTGCCTGCCGCAGCTCGCCCTCTCGTGCCCCCTAGTGGTCGCCCGTGTCTCACCCGAGCTCTGGCGGCCGCAACCGAGCTCGCCGCCGTCGACTCCGGCCACCCCAGGCCCGAAGACCACGACCATCCGACGCACCATCGCGCCAGCTCTCCGTAGAGCCAAAGGGCGCACCGAACGGTGCCCTATAGGTGAAACCCGCACCTGCACCGCCGCGTTTAGCCTCGCCGGCGGCTAAACGCCGGCGAGTTGACCCCGCCGACCAGGGGGTTTGACCCTTTGACCTCGCCGGACTGACGTGTGGGCCCAGCCCCCCCTGTTTAATTAGTACCAGGTTAAGTTAGTGTTAACTAACTTAGTTAAGTAGATAGGACACTGACATGCGGGCCCAGGCTCTAATTAAACTTAGGATTAGTTAACTATGTCACTGACGTGTGGTCCCCACACGTCAGGTTTGACCGGACCAGCCCCTGTTGACCTGTGACGTCATGCCAACGTCATGCTTACGCAATAATTCCTTTCTGGAATTTAAATAAATCTTAAATGATTTATTATTTTCAGAAAATGTCCAAAACTTCTAAAATTCATAGAAAATTAACCGTATCTCCAAATTAAATAAATTATATATGAAAAATTATCAGAAAAATTCAAGGAATCCATCTGTACCATTTTCATGCATGTTATAACAACTTATAGCTGCTGTATAGCACAAATCAATTCAATGGCATTTGAATAATCACATATGGAGTTTGAATTTGAATCTTGTATTCAAACCAACTTCATTTAATCTGTTGCTAGTTGCATTAGCCCAAAACACATTCATTTTGCCATGTCATGATCATGCATCATATTGTGCATTGCATTGATTGTGTTCCCTTCTGTGTTGCCGGTGATTGCCCCCTCTCGATAGACGTGATACCGACGATGTGATCGATGACACCGATGAAGAGCTATATTATCTTCAGAAGTGTCAGGCAAGCAAAACCCCCTTGTTCATTCCGATAAAATCCCACTCTCTCGCTCCTGCTCTCTTTTACTGCATTAGGACAACACCGATTCATCTGTTACTTGCTGCGGTAGCTGAACCCCTTTATCCTTTGCATGACCTGTCATTGCCACAGTAAATAGATGAAACCCACTAGCATGAGTAGGAGTTGTTTGAGCCCTGTTGTGCCTACTCATTCATGCTTGTTTGTCATGCCTGCTACTGCTTAGAGTTGAGTCAGGTCTGATTTATCGGGGATGAATTAGAGGTGTGTGAACATGTCCTACTGTGTGTGAGCTAAGTGTGTGAATACGATTTGGTAAAGGTAGCGGTGAGAGGCCATGTAGGAGTACATGGTGGGTTGTCTCATTGAAGCCGTCCTCAGGAACTGAGTTCTGTGTTTGTGATCCATGATTCAGCTACTACCACGCATTGGGCCCGAAACCAATGGACCCTCTCGGCTTCTTAATCACCCTTGTCCTCTATCCAGGAGTTGCAAGTAGTTTCTGGTGTTTGTAGTATGCTGGAGGCCGTGCGCAGCGCTGACCGTAGGGGTGGGCTGTGATGCGGTAGGCACGTGGCACGGTGTACCGGGCGCCCGTTTGGTGTCTCAGGAACCCTGTTCACATCGTTTGGGGCTGTGAGCGAAACTCCGGCCGGATCTCCTCATGGATGGAACCCGAATAGGCGATAAACCTGGACTAGAGACTTGAGTGTTTAGGCAGGCCGTGGCCGACACCCACGTTGGGCTTCCGCTTGAAGGTTGCCGAGTACATGTCGTGTAAACGGCGGTAAGTGGTGAGAGCGTGTGTGAAGAAGTACACCCCTGCAGGGTTAACATCATCTATTCGAATAGCCGTGTCCGCGGAAAAGGACTTCTGGGTTGCTTATATCAGTTCATAGACAAGTGAAAGTGGATACTCTAAAATACGCAAGATAAGCGTGAGTGCTATGTACGGCGTTCTCGTAGGGAGACTGGAGCGGATCCATAGTGGTGTATTGATATGGTGAATATGTGGACTCGTGTGCGCCACCTGAAGAGTTACTTGCAATCATAGTTTAGGTTAGCCACTGAGTCAAAGCTGGCTTGCTGCAGTTAAACTCCACCATCCCCTTTGTTGATAATGATGCATATGTAGTTAGCTCTGATGTAAGTCTTGCTAGGTACATTTGTACTCACGTTTGCCTATTTTATGTTTTTGCAGAGAGACTTCGGTCTCGCTAGTAGTTCCACGTGGACTTCGACGTTTAGCTTCTTACCTCAGCTACGATCTTGTGCCTCGGCAGGATCTGATAGATAGTCAGGCTTCTCAGCCTTTTTCATTTATAGATGTCTGTACTCAGACATGATAGCTTCCGCTTGTGCTTTGACTTGTATGCTCTGATTGTTGGGTCATGAGACCCATGTTTGTAATATCTCGCTCCTCGGAGCCTAATGAATAAATTACTTGAGTCGTAGAGTCATGTTGTGATGCCATGTTGTATTTGCACATATCGAGCATATTGTGTGTATGTTATTGAAATGCTTGGTATGTGTGGGATCTGACCATCTAGTTGTTTATCTTTAGTAGCCTCTCTTACCGGGAAATGTATCCTAGTGTTTCCACTGAGCCTTGGTAGCTTGCTACTGCTCCGGAACACTTAGGCTGGCCGGCATGTGTCCTTCTTCGTTCCTGTGTCTGTCCCTTCGGGAAATGTCACGCGATGAATACCGGAGTCCTGTTAGCCCGCTACAACCCGGTTCACCGGAGTCCTGCTAGCCCAGTGCTACAGCCTGGGTTCACTCGCTGATGACCGACACGTTTGATGCTGGGTCATGGATGCATGTCCCTGTAAGTTTGTGCCACTTTGGGTTTACGACTAGCCATGTCAGCCCGGGCTCCTTATCATATGGATGCTAGCGACACTGTCATATACGTGTGCCAAAAGGCGCAAACGGTCCCGGGCAAAGGTAAGGCGACATCCGTGGGAATACCGTGCGTGAGGCCGCAAAGTGATATGAGGTGTTACATGCTAGATCGATGTGGCATTGAGTCGGGGTCCTGACATGGATACTGAAGGAAAAGGACCCTGATAAGTGTCACACGTGTGGCATGAACACATGGCAGTCCTGAACGTTTTTTATGGCAAGTTTAGTGACGCGAGAATGAAAACTTTAGTTGTCAAGCAAGACAACTTTTTTCGGATGGCAAGTTTCAGTTTATTTTTTTGGGTTTGTTTTTTCTTTTCAGATGGCAACTTTAGTCGTTAGGACATGAGTGTTTCATGCTACACCTGTGGCGCTTATCATTTAGGAAGGAAAAAACCTCGGCACTCAAACATTTTTGGATGTACTTTTCAATTTCTGTAAGGGCACTTTTGTAGAATGCCCTTGGCCTATCTGCGAAAAAAGCAGGAATTTGAAATGGGCCAAGAGGTGACAAGGTAGGAAAAAGATGCTATGTGCGCTTACCATGTGACACTTTCTTCATACTTATATGGTCCGCAAGAGATTGATTGCGACGAGTCGTGTCGGGTGGTGCTGCGGCAGGTAGCATCCCCCGGACGGTTTGAGTTTGGGGCAATAATGCTTGTCCGATCAGTTGTGCCTTGTTGTGTTCTGCTATTGTGTCGAAGACAGCAAAAGAATGATGGTTGCCGATGGAGACAATATCAGGTGGAAACCCCATATTCAGTGGAAGCATGGAAACTTGAGCAGAGGCCGTTGGATCTTATATCTATGGACTAGATTCGTCCATAACTGCTACATGCAGTTTTGCAGGAAAACGCCCGCTGCCAGCCGCCGGAGAGGAGAGCACTTATATGGGGAGCGCTTAGAGGAGGATTGGCGCGGTGCGCCAGCCGCCGGAGAGGACAGAAGCCAGCTAAATTAGTTGCGCCGGTCGGTCGCCGGCCCTGCGGGAACAAGGGCGTCCTGGTGGGTTGGCGCAGTGGGCCACCCGCAGGAGAGAAGAGAAGGCAGCCGCTGGAGAGGAATTAGTCGCGCCGGTCGCCGGTAGCCGACCGTGCGAGGAACGAGGGCGTCTTGCTGGGCGAAGGCACCATCTCCAGATCTCCTAACCCTAGTTGTTGCTGGAAGAAATTTGAATCGGGATAGCTCCATGGATTAAGGCAAAGGATGGCTCAGCTTCCGTTAGGATGTTGTACCAAGGTACATTAAGATTACGGGGTTGTTTTTGCAGTTTGTACATCTTTTCATCTCACGCCACACACTTCCTATCCAACGACACAGGATCAAGTTTTCATGCTTCCACTGAATATATGGTTTCCATCAGATATGTACTCGTTGCCGATGCTCCATCCACGTTCATGTACCCGCCAACTTGTCGGAACACAAGTTTTCAAGACAAGGAGAGTTTAGTTAGGGAATTTGTTGTTCTGCCGAATACTTGCCATGCAGACAGACTAACAAGGTTCACTGTGAAGATAGATATGTTTTGCCTTTTTTTTCATGGCAAGCCAAGCACAGCCTACATGCTATAGATCCTGAACGTAATGATTTACGATATCTGCTGTGTGTTCATTGCTCTAGGGAATATTTTGATTCTCACAACGATAATCAGTTCGGTAGACTGGGTCTTGAGTCATGAGATCTGTATCTACACTTCCTTTATTAGTTTGAAAATGCTGACCATTGACCTGTACTGGCACTAGAGTTGAGCTTAAGACATGGTCACTGTTACTAAAGAATGTACTTAACTCAGATCATTCCTCCGAATTGTGTCTCTGTTAACTTTCATCATTTTAACCTTCAAGGAGGAAAATGGTGTCATCAAACTCCAAGAAAATTCACAAATCTGACATCACAAACATATGAGCCACTTGCAAGGAAATAGAAAAGAAAGCACATCATTGGCACGTGGGCTTATTCGATTGCAATACTCGGTATATATGGGGAAAAAAAGGATAATCACCTGTCATTTGCTGCTGCATTCCATATGCTGCCTTTATTCTCCTATACAGGCCTGGTGGAATCGGCTATTCTAACTCTTCTTCTAATTGGATATAATGAAATGATTGTTCAGCTACACACAATATGCTTAAACAAGAATAAACCAAAGGGAGGGAACATTCTTGGTAGAAAAGAGGAAGAAGATCGGATGGGGGGCAAATTGTAGGGTGCCACCAAGGATGGGCATGGATGAGCACCAAAAATTTAGCTAGATCTCGGTCCGTGGAGGTGATTGTCCACCGAAAGTCTTAATTATTGTAGACTAGTGCCACCCGTTATGTAGTATCAAGTGGTTAATTTCTAGTTTGCACTCGACCAAGATCTTGATCGGTAATCCTATGTCAATCAGAGCATCTGTTGTGGAGATCGTACCATTGCATTTTCCATGTTGGAGATTTCTTTTGCATGTTCGAATTGGAACGAATTTTGGGTCGGGATCGCCTGTGCCAAACAAGAAAAGGCTGGAGTAATATTCTGCAAAAAAGAAGCTGTCCCTTATTTTAAATTCGGTAGTGCTTTCCGAGCTCTTCCTAAGTTAATTTATTACGTAAGCTTTTGCAGTTATTCTCAAAAAGTATTTGAAGCCCCAGCATAAAGCACACTTTGGTGATATGTATATCAAAGCTTGTGACCACTAATAAAATTATGGGACCACTAGTAGGATACGGATGATCACTGTTCTTATTGAGGATCTACTATAGTTATGATAGTTTGTAGTGAAATGCTATGTCATAGACCCGTCCATCTCGAAGCTCACATGCAAAAGCAAAATGACTTCTTTACAAAAAGCAGCTATCGTATTAAGCACTTGTGTACATGCTCTAAGAGCGATTGTTATCGGCACAAGTGTTCAAAGATATATGTTGTTTGGTTGTTGAATAAAGCTTTATCATCAATCTAAACAATCTCCAAGTTACATTTTGTTTTTCTCGTACAAGATCTCGATCATAAATCCTGTGAAAATAGGATCATTTTTCCATGGGAGATATAGGAATTGAATTTCTTATGATGGAATTTCTCTTGTATGTACTACACAGGAGAATACGGATCAAACTCTAGCTACTGATTGCCCGGGTGGCCGGGCCGAACTATGGAAAGTTGTAAAATCTTGAAAAAGAGAAGTTGTTTCTTCAACATAGCTAGTGCTTTTTTAGCCATTTCCCAGTTAATTATACTTGAGGAGTAAATGTACAATGTTTTACATCATGAGGGCAACTGCGGCCTGCTATTCCAAGCCGAGAAGGAGAGATCGATACAGATTGAAGATCTTAATTGTTGAGCTATAGGCAAAAGGCAGCAGATCCCTGAAATCTCTGCTTTACACCATGAGGGCAACCGCTGCCTGCTCTGTGATTCTTTGTTATGCTAATCTTGCTGAAAAGCATTCCTTACTGTAGTTAAATATGCTTCTGTCGCACGCACACCAGAAAAAGCTACGCGCTTCGGTCTGTGTATTTTAGTTTCAACAAAGCGGTCTTCACTTCTTAGGTAGAACTGCACTAAGTATCCCAATGAGTGTGTTTAGCCAGAAGCCACATAATGTCATTTCTACGAAAAAGGGTTTCCCCCGCTTTATATTATAAAGCAATGAACCAAGCATCCAACACAACAGTACAAAGTACAATAAGTCATAGAGTCACGTTGGGGCACAGCAACACATAATGCCATTTCAGGAAGCATGATTAACACTTTAACAGCGGTAAAAACATCCAAACTATGGGCGATTATTAACCTTTCAATTTTTTCACAAATCAGTTAGGTAGGTTTTGACCGTCTGCATAACTTTCTATATGCTCCGGTTCCTCTCCTTGCAATGGCTAAACAGGGGGCAAGTGGCTGAAGGAATAAGTTGAAAGAAATTCAATTAACTTTTAGAGTGTGCTACTGGACCAGCACATGTGTATGCATACAAAAATGAAAATGCTACCGAAAATATGATTCATGGACAGATCTGCACTTCCTTTTTCTGAGAATGAAAGATTGCAGCTTTTAACATGATAGAGTTGCGTAAATCAAACTGAAAAAGAAAGGGAGGCAATGTCCTTACTGTTTCAAGAACTTGAAATAAAAACTTCCAACAACATGATAGAGTGAGTTATTAATTATCGATGGCAGAGTGAGTTGTGTTACTTAGAAATGTCACTTTATTCTCTAAATTGCCGGCAGAAACTTTTTCTATCTGGGGTATCTGGCTGCTTTCGCCTCACCTTGTTGTCCAAATTCCAATGCATACACATATTGGCGACTTTCTCACGCATTCCGTGACATAATGTGTTTCTTATTGATTATGTCACACCAGTGACGGAATGCAAATGGTGAACAGTCCTTCTCCTCTTCGTTGGTAAGTAGTACTAGTTATATACGGATTTAACAGTTGGTCTGTTTATAAAATATTCCGATTCAGTGCAGGGGATGATCTAGCAGCAAGCCATAAAATATTCCGATTCAGTGTCGAGTTCTGTTCCAAGCAGGGGATGATCTAGCAGCAAGCCATAATTATCTTTGCAGTTGCTGCTCAAGAATTGCTTGGCTAGTGAGAAGTGAGTGAATCGATGAATTATAGGGAAATCAGAGATGGAGATTCATATGAGATTTGACAGTGCTTTCTTTCACTTGATTATATGTGAGACAAGGCGAAAGCAGCCACAGGTAAATTACAAGCTTAATTTGTTTGGCTACTACACATCCAAAGAAAAGGTGCCAATGCACAATCAGGGGGTTTCTCAATGCCTCTTTTAGCTAAATTATCTTTAGTCATGAGTTTATTGTGAGAAAGCAACCAGAGGAAGACATGTACCCTAGGTGGGACTTTGATAGACCAAACTATAGGAATATAAACTGGTTGCACCCTCCTAAATTAATGATGCTATAAAGAGATCCTGTGGTGTATTCACCCTTAGCTTCATATTGCCAGACCAAGGAGTCATCACATTCCTGGAAACAAGTGTTTTTAATGATCTGCTCCAGGCAGTACCATTGCTCCATCATGTATGTAGTGAAAACCCTTCTAAAGGTCAGCTTAATTTCCACATTGTCCCACACCTCAGCCAGGGTGACACAATGCTGGTGACAAATGGAGTAAAGTGGCCAGAATTGGACAGAAAGAGGGGAGGTCCCAAACCAAATGTCTTCCCAGAATCTAATCTTTTTTCCATCCCCCACTACCCATCTTTACCCAAACTTCAATGCTTTTGTTGCCCACATTACACCCTGCCAGAGTCTAGAGGAATTTTGTGGGCTGCAAGCAAAGATATTAGTTGTATCATTCAAATATTTCCTATCCACAAGGTCTCTCCATAGCTTCCCTTCATGTTTGATGTATCTCTTCACCCAACTTCCCAGCAGGCAAAGGTTCACATCTCTAATGTTAGGTACCCCTAGGCCTCCATGCTGCTTACTCTTGCAAACTAGGTGCCAATTAGCAAGGTGAATTTTCCTATTCCCTTCAACACCATTCCACAGACAATTGGCCATCTGGCTATTAATCATGTCCAGTTCCCATTTGGGGAATTTAAAGAAAGAATGGGATAGATGGGTATACTAGCTAGGCAAGTTTTAATAAGTATTAATCTGGCTGAGTAGGATAGAAGTTTTCCTCTCCATCCAGCTATTCTCTTGAGTATCTTATTTATTAGAGGTTGTAGATCCTCTCTCCTAAGCTTGTCATAGTATAAAGGAATCCCAAGATATTTTATGGGGAAACCACCAACTTTGCAACCTATAATGTCAACAAAGATTTTTGTCTCTTCAGGAGATATATCTATGGGGATTATCTCACTCTTAGCGTAATTAATTTTCATATCTGATACTTTTTCAAAACAGGTCAAGATAATTTTCAAGTTAGAAGCTTTGTGTTCATCTCTATCCATGAACAAGATGGTGTCATCTGCATATTGCAGGCAGATGACCCCATCAGGTATAAGGTTAGAGAACAAGCCACTAATCATATCTTGAGATGCTGCTTTGAAAAGCATTCTACTAAGAACATCTACTACTAAATTGAAAAGCAGAGGGGATAGTGGGTCTCCTTGCCTCAGGCCCTTCCATGTGATAAATGAATGCCCCTCTATGCCCTTTCTTTTCACCCCTACTGATCCCATATGAGTAATTTGTTTAATCCAAGAGATCCATAAAGGACCAAAATTTCTCTTTTTTAGGATTTCTAGTAGGAAATCTAGGTTTACTGTATCAAAGGCTTTCTCATAGTCTAGCTTTAGGACTAGACCTGGATTGCCTGATTTGTAAGTGGAGTGCAGCACCCCATGTGCTGTAACTACACTTTCAAGGATATCCCTACCTTTGATAAAGTCGGTTTGGTTGCTAGAGGTGAGAGTATTCATCAATAATGCCAATCTATTTGTGAGGACTTTAGTAAAAACTTTAAAAATACCGTTTAAGAGACTGATAGGCCTAAATTTTTTTCATGCTAGTAGCCTCTTTCTCTTTAGGTATATGAGTTAGCATTGCAAAATTTAGCATGTAAATGTCAAGCTTTCCTTTGTGAAAATCATCAAACATTGCCATAATATCATGTTTAATGGTTTCCCCGAAGTTCTGGAGGAAGAGGAAAGATAGTCCATCTGGACCAGGGGCTCCATGAGAGTAAGATCCAAAAATGGCCTCTCTCACCTCTTCCTCAGAAAAAGGTTTTTGGAGAGCTTGGTTATCTAGATCTTTCACTCTCTCTTCTAAGGAGAAGAAGTCATTGCTAATGCTAAATCCTTCTCTACTCTCTTTCTTAAAGAGCTCCTTATAGTAGTTAGTGGCAATTTCCAACATCTCATTGATATCATTGGTGGTACCATTTGGCCCCTCCAAAGCATTAATCATAGTTCTTCTCCTCTGATTGGCTACAGCCTGGAAATATTTAGCGTTTCTATCTCCTTCTAAAATATCTCTATCACTAGCTCTATGTCTAGCTTTCACTTCTTCCATAATCCATAGGTTGTGTAATTCAGAGAGCAAGGTTTTCATCCTAAGTCTATCTAATTCAGAAAGGGGAGTAGTTTCTGATTTAACATCCAAAGTGTTATACTCCTCTATCAGTTTGATTTTGAGTTTTTTGATCTTAGAATCAACATTCCTACTCCAACCTTTACTGAACTTCCTAAATCTCTTGACTTTTTCTTGCCATATGTCTATAGGTATGGTGCTTAAGGTGGGAGCAGACTAGTTTTTGCTTGCTAGTTCTTTGAACTCAGCTCTCAGCATCCACCATTTTCCAAATTTATAACTAGTACTTTTTGGGGTGCTCGCAATACCAGAATCCCACGGGAGTGGAGTGTGATCACTACCAGTCCTAGGGAGGGCCTGGGAGGGCCTGGGAGCTATTCAAAGGAAAGAGGGCATCTAATTCAGTAGTGCAAAAAATCCTATCTATGGTAGTCATGACTAGATTCTCCTGGTTTGGTTAGCCCACGTGAACTGCCTGTCAGACATTTTTATTTCTAGGAGGCTCCATATTTCTATCCAGGCATTAAACTTATCACTCCATTTGTGATTGATTTTGCCTGTGTTTTTGTCTTACTGGTATCTAACCAAGTTGTAATCACCTCCAATAATTGTTGGCTAATGATCTTCAACAAATAAGCTATGGAGCTTAGATATGAAGTCATCTTTACCATCTTCATAAGGAGATCCATACACTGCTATAAATCTAAAAGCCTTGCCACTATTCTTGTGGGTTAGGTTGCAGGAAACAGAGAAAATGAGGCAGCTCCAACTGCTGATATCAAAGATATCAGAGTCAAACCCCACCAACACACCCCCTGAGGTGCCTACAATAGGTAGGTTGTGCCAGATATAACTAATGTTACCACTAATGGATTTCAAGAAAGAAGTGAAAAGACTCTCTTTCTTAGTTTCTTGAAAAGCTACAATACTGGGTTTGTGTTTGGCTAGGGTCTCAATAATACAAGTTCTTTTGCCAGGGTTTGTAATCCCTCTAATATTCCAAAAAATGGCATTCATTGAAAGCGGTTTTGGGTGCTTGCCCTGTCCATAGTTAGAAATTTTCTCCCACAATACACTTTGGTTCAGATGTGTGTGTGGGATCACACACCCAATCCCTTTAGGAGTAAAGGGGGAGACATTGGAAGCTATCGATTCTTCCTGACTAGCTAGCCCTTCAGGCTTGTTAGCAGGTTTTTCACCTAATCTAGGGTATTCAACTAAACTATCAATGTTTGGTGGCCCTTCAGGCCTCATATCATTTCTATTAACTACAACAGGAGTCAAAGTTCTACTACTATCCTGCTGGGTGTTTTCAATTTTCTGTCCTTCAAACGTTTGAAAAGCACTGACAAGCATGTTAGTTGTATGGTCTTTCTGACTTGAATCTATTTCTATTCCTATCTTACTAGCTACTGCAATGAATTTAGGATCGGAAAAGTGCTCAAAGGAATTTCTAACAATAGTACCTTTGTTGTTTCTCTTTTCAGTCTCCAAATTCTGCACTTTTTTGTTGTTTATGGCAATTTCTAGCAATTATCTGCCTCCTACATCAACTCTACTACTCTTACTCTGTGCTTGCACTGGTCCCCATTTGCTGTTAGGTTTTAGGGTTTCCTATTTTTCCTTCACCACACATGCAACAAACTGTGGGCTGAAGATCACTTCTTCTTCCTCAGTTATGTTTTCATCTATAGAAATTTCTAATTCATCCTCATCTTCCATCAATCTCCATTTCTTGAAGGAGGTTGTAGCTCTGGCCCATTGAGGTGGGTTCTTGCACTTGCTGTAAGTAGTTGAAGACTTTTTGCTTAGTGTTTTGGTTTGAGTTGCCACCAGTAGATTTGTTGCTTTGCAAGGAGTGTGAGGATCCAGTCCTAGATGATCCTTTCTCTCTGTTGTTCATCTCTTCATCTTTTCTGTTCTTGTCCAATGCAGCCTCAGTATTGTTGCCCTCCAGGTCCTCATCTATGGGTTCCTCCATGTCTGCCTCTTCTACAGGTGGTTCCATAGTGATTTTTATCTTGAACAGGTGGTCTCCCGTTCCAAATAGCATATCAAAGGGGATTTTTGTATGATCCTTGCACCTGATCTTGATTCTGACAGTTTCAAAGAAGGACTTGAAGTTTCCAAGCCAATCGACATCAATCAGGGTCCCAAAGAATGATGCAAACTGTTCCAGAACACTCCACTCAGCCAAGCTGGTGCAATCCCTTCCAATTGAAGCCATACTTTTTGGAGCTCACTTTAGTGTTCTAGGGTTCCTTTCCAGACCTCTACATTCACTGTTACCCCCTCCATTTCAGGGAGTCCAAACAGTGGATATCTGGCAACACTCTCAACAGGTATGTGAGGAGGGAATTTAACTAAGAATGTTCACTCATCTAGCTTCCTGATCTGTCAAGGCCAGTTTGTCTTGTATATCAGGGAGAAGTTGTGTCCTAGTTCCTGTTTATTGACTTGTCCTGCCTCCACATAGACCAAGCCAACACTCCTCCTCATTCCTATGTGCTGATCATTCACATCTGGCACATCAATTTGGTGGTATCCTAGTCCAGGAGCTCCACTGCCAACAAACTTAGCTGGATTCCTTGGCTTCTTTATCGGCAATCCTTTACTTTATGAGTCACTACTTTGCATATGAAACACACAGGTGGCTTGGGACAGTTTGTCTTGTGATGTCCAGGCTCTCCACAACTATAGCAAATCACATCTGCATATTCTGTAGCTTCTACTTCATCTGGCTTAGGGAAAGGCTGCTTGTTTTTCCCAAAATTTCTCCCCTTCTTCTGCTGGAAGGTATTACTTCCTACATTGCCTCCTTGTCCCTGCCCCTGATTCTGTAGCTTCTGACCAGTATTTTGAGCATTCTGCTTCCCCAGTTTCTGGCTTCCCTGTCCATCTTTCTGGTGCTACTCTGCAAAACCCTCATTTGTTTCTTGCTCACGCAGATGATTTCCTCCCCACGGCCCAGGGCCTCCACGCCACTGAGTCATCTGTGGGGGAGGGGGGTAGTATGCTCTAGGGAACCATGGCGGCGGGATCTGCGGACCTCCAGGGAAACCAAAGCCAAACTGAAACTGAGGTGGTGGTGGACCGAATTGTGGATCGAATTGCTGCCAGTTACCTGCCCGCGGGGGATTTTCTTGTTTGCTTCTAGGGTTTCCCCCTTTTCCTCTTCCTCTGCCTATCCCCTGGTTGTCAGCGATAGCACAGATCTTCAAACAGAGCTTTGGATCGATCTCGACGCGGGTGGCTGGGTGAGAGGGGTCAGACAGATTAGATGCGGCGGCGAGGTGGCAGTCGTCGATGGCGATGGAGTGGGTGGATTGGTTGTGGCTGCGAATGCGGCTTTTCTCGATCCTGACCAGGAGTGGGTGGGGTTTGGATTCCTCCCCCTCTGCTAGCCATAACTTCCCAAAATACCCCCTCGCAGCCAAGTCTTCTTCCTCTTTTGCCCCTAATTCCAGGTCAGCGATGCCTGCAAACTTGCTGTCCCTGACAGGTAGGGTCGGTCTGGCAGCGTAACAGGGGAATTCCCCCCACGCTGACCACAGTTTTGAAATCTCGGCAAACTGCCTATGACTCCGGCGGCCGCAGTGCTCGATGTTTCTCTGAGAACTCGATGCGGCAGCGTGCTGAATGTTCCCCCGCCCATCGAAGAGGAGTTGCGAATTCGAACCTCGAGCTTTTTCCTGCCGAGCTTGGAGAACGAGGCAGGGTGAATTCGAACCTCGAGCTTTTTCCTGTCATGGGAGAGGATTCTACAGCGACCAAAACGCCCTCCACTTCGCCCTCTGCTCCGGCAGGTGCGACGTCGTTTCCGCCCGCGCCCATCCGATCACCTCCTTCGGGGAGGCAGTTGACCCCGGCAGCATGCGGGCCACCTCATCCTCCAATGCCTCCACACAAATCCTGACGACTAATTTCCGCAGCGAGTCTCTGCTCCCCGGCCGTCGCATCGACCTCGCCATCCTCACATGGTGGTCCTCCTCCATCACCCTCACCTCCAACGGAATCTCCCCTCGCTGCTGTGGCATCTCAGATCTAGGATTCTGCAGCGCCCTCTCATCAGCGAGGGAGGGGGACAGAGCGGTGGGTGGTGGTGGCGAGGTGTTGGAAACGATAGTGGGAGGCGTGGGGTCTGAGTGCGGTGACGGCGGTCGTAGCGGTGGGGACTGCCGTGGCGGAGCGCGGCGGCAAGGGTGGTGGCGGTGGTAGGTGGAGGTGGAGGCGGAGCTCATTTCAAACCTCCTATATTAATCGTTATGCAGCATTGGAATTAATCGTTCACATTTGAAAAAAATTCTACCCTATACATCAAATGTCATCTTTTTCACTATAAAAATTGAGATGCATGTCATCTAACCTCCTATGATTTTCTTATTTCTATAAAATTCCTATCCTTTGAATCAAAGGAGGCCTTACTACCCTTTTGCGGGCCGTGGATGATGGACGTTGTCCGAATGTTGGACTGGCCGGTCATCGCACCGTGTTTCCGTTTCAAGCTTTCAACACGGCCAAACTGGGGCACGCAACAACGACGTTGGACTCTTCAGTCACTGGTTGGCTTAATCTGCGGTGCACTAGATTCTTTTACCCGCAGAAAATAGTCAATTTTGTCTGAAAATACAAATAAATACTTTCTGTAAGCTCTTGTTAGCGGTGGTGGAATCGAATGTGGGCAGAGTGTTAAGCTTTGTCGGTGAGTGCCAGTCCATTGGCAATAAATCACCTTTCAGGTATATATTAGCCTTAAGTTAATGATGTTATTGGGGGAGGGGAGAGGTCCGTGCTAGTTCTCCGGTCATGTTATCATAAAAACAACCTTAGAAATGTTTAGAGCGTGTTTGACAGCCGTTCCAGACGCAGTGCAGCCTGACTCAACGAAGCCCGGATCATCGGAGGCTGGTTGAGAAAATACAGACAAAAAACTTACATTTGCACATTGTTTGGTTGCCCGCATCTAGGCCTCTCGTATTAGGGGAGTAATTTTGGCATAGCGTTTGGTTGCCTGCACTGGCTCGGCTCACGCAACTACACGGTGTTTGGTTGTATACGCGAGATATGATTAAGAGCTAACACTTACACTTAACACACACAGTTACACCGTGCCTCGGGATTGCAGTGGACAGTGACCCCGGCGCCGTATCCGATACGAGCATGGAGTCTCGGGCGAGCATTCCTGCCGGCGCCGCAGCGTATTGGTTGCTAGCGTCGCCGTCGTAGAGAAAATCCATGTGGAGGAGCGTTGAGGCAGAGTACCAGGGAGGAGAAACGTAGTCTGTGTCGGACCATGACGACTGTGGTGGACCGTGACCGCGGCGCCGCGTCGACATGACGAGCATGGAGTCTTGGGTGAGTGTTCCCGCCCGCACCGCGGTGAACTAGTTACTAGCGTGGCCGTCACAGAGAAATCCATGCGGAAGAGCGCTGAGGAAGAAGACCGGGGAGAAGAAATAATGTATGCATGTAATGACGGCGTCACTGCATTAGGATCGTCGAAACAGAAAACTTGCAACACGAATATCGTGAGGAACTGTGAGATTAGGCTACTGGTCAAAGAAAATTTTAAACGGTTGATCATGCGCGATGAATTTGGCAAAATGTGTCCAAAATAGCTTCAAACATGAACAGAAAATCGAGCATTTACGGCCGACGAAACTACGAACGAATCGCCTAAAATGAAACCGTAACATCGATGTGCATCTTTTCGTGTAAAGCTTATCTTGAATGGAAGCACCATTGTGTTGATTAGAGGTGAGAAGAAATAAAGGAGATTAGACAGTAGCTTAGTGGAGGTAGAAGAAGGAGACACACAACTTTCATCCCTCCAGCCTCCTCTCCTGCAACAGGCCCACCCATGTGGGCTCGCCATGCATCGCTCTGGCATGGCTCTCCGGAAACTGCCCATTCAAATGTAGCTCTTGGGCCTGGGTCAGAGGTGCTTTAAATTTTGTGCCATGTAGACCAAACAGTCCGTTTTCTTTCCGCGCGGACCTGACTTGGCCATATGCGGACAACCAAACACGCCAGTTATGCCTCGTCTCTGCACTCAAAGGCGTAGACAACCCAAACACGTGAAGTTGAAAACACATTACATCCTCATGTTCATCGTTTGGAAAAAGAAAGTACACAAACATGGTAATGCCACCGCATACGGAGCGATACATCCTCCATGTTCATCCAAGCTCACGGACTGTCAGAACAATGACTTCATCAAGACAGATAGAACTTAGAAGAACTTAATTCTTACATTGGTCGTGTGCACGGCCATGTCTTTGCAAACAAACCTGCTAAGCAAATGGAATGGCTGCGAGAAAATCCCCTTCAACCTCGAACAATGCATTAGTCTTGATACAGAACACAATTTGGACGCATCTTGTGGTTAGAGCATCTCCTATATCCGCCCCAAACGCCCGGACGGGTTATTCGGTCAGTGTCTGGACGAAAAAATGTCACCCAACCGGCTTTCTCATAGCCGGTCCAAATGTCCGGACTGACCGGCACTCTTCATATTTAACCCAAATCTGGAGGGGATATAAGATGCCTAGACATGCCCGGGCTTGCCTGCGAGATTGGACAGACCATGGAACGTCATGTTGAATCTTCTCTATATATAAACATAGAAGATTCATAGTGACAGTCCACAACCTTTAGAAATGATATGTGGATTTTTATTTACAAAAGGAGGATTACTCTGGCCTCTTCAGAAATGTTATGTTGATGACCGAAGCTTACCGCTATGGGAGTAGTTCACTATTTAAGCTGGTCGCATCGCTCTTCGCGTGGTGAGGTGTGACTAAGCCCGCCCGCCACGTAGGCTCTGTCAAGCTGGACACACCCAAATCATCTGAAAATACTATTGGTTTAGTCCCACCTCGCCGCACGAGGTGGGCGCCGACCGGCTTAATTAGCTGCTCCGGCGGACAACGGTAAGCTTCTCTCTTGTTGCGTTAGGTCCATCAATTTCTGCTGTGTGAACGAGGTATCTTGACACTAAGCATTTCATCAACTAATGATGGTCATCGAGTGTCAAGTTCATCTCATTCATATACGTTGATAGCCCTACTACAATGAAAGAGTTTTTAAAATTGATCAATGACCGCGAGAATCGAAGTCGTTGAACTACTGAATTTTTATTGTATGATCATTGTGCATGAATTCGAAGATCAATATTTGAGGATTGTGGTTGTGGATAGGGCCGAATGGGACCTGCCCGGCGCTGTTCGCGGGCGCATCGGGCTTGAATTAGGTATTCCTTATTATAGATGATCTTAGGGAGTAGAATAGATGAAGGTTAAGACTTCGGTTCAGCCGGGGCTTCTCTGCCTTAGTGTTTTGTACCATTCTCTGTCTTACTATTTTTTGGTAAAAATGAATTAGTCTTGCTCTCTACTTGTTACAATAGTGAGTAACATTGACGCAGGATACCGCCCACAATTAATCCATGTAGGTGGCATTTGACCATTATTTATTGTGCGTTTTTCTTTCTACTCGCAACATTGAAACCACATCAGCTACGTTCAGGTTATGGAAACAACAAGGCGGGAATCTGGATGTAAGAGATAGCTGATATTTTTGACCATGTGTGAACTACCATCTTCATTGTCATTAAAAGGCCCATTTTCACGCCCTTTCTCCTCTCAGCTCTCCACATCTCACACAAATAAACTTGCGATCGCAATATCAGTAGTCAAAGTCTATTGTGTATAATGGGAGTTCTAGATTAATCTCTGCTTCATCAACAAAAAATAGTAGTCTAATAGCTGGAAATCTCGAGATGGAATTCCTTCTTGGGATCTCACGCGTAGGAGTTGGAGGCTTCGGAAATTTAGCGAGGATATCTTGGTAGGATGATGCATGGGACACGCACAAACACAAGTCTTCCCACCCCAGTTGTTGTTGTTTAAGTCCCGAACAATTAGGTATGTCCAACTACTGATGCACATCCTCTTCCAGTAGGACCTATGCTCGTCTCGTCACTTTAGGATACATCACCAACTCTTGGTGGTATTAGCTAGTGCGTTGGAATATTGCTCCCCGTGGTCAACTATGTGAATAACGCATTAGAGGCCGGTGCAATCAAGAGCGCGCCCGTGTGGTAGTTTGCTCTGAGTGCAACGAGTCATGGCACACACTTCCACGACATCATTGATTCATTCTTGAGGCTGGGTTTGGCCATGCTTGGGATGGTTTTATGTGTCCACTGAAGGTGTGTCCTATGCCTATTGCTTTGTCGGTATCAGGACTAAGTGAGGGTTGGCGATGCTCCATCCCTCCATGTTCACAATCCTCTGCTCCTCACCGATCTAAGCATGTTTTTTCCAAGACAATTGTATTTTTACCTAACATAAGTCATCTGCCAAGTCCCTCGGAAGCAAGCGACCTAGGCAAGTAATTAGAATGACCATGAGAAAAACCTCTCAAAATGCATTTGTTTATTTGTATCACTCATGATTCAAATCAGAGTTTAGTGGCCATGTGCTTGGAGGTAGGGGCCAGCAAGGTGTTTACTCATGATAGATGGTGGTCTGATCTCGGATCGATGCCACTCTACCTTAGTGTTTTGCTTTATTATCTTATTTTGGATTATCAATGAATTGTGATTTTCGAGTGATGTATGCTCCATGTTTAAAATCATATGCAAAGGACATGTGTTTTTTCTTGTACGATTGTATCAGCTTGATGCCATAATACTTCTCGCTTTTTTCCTTGCACTTGTCCTTGTGGCCCTTCACATGGTACGTAGCGTTTCTATCTTTGTCTAATATGTTATGTATGAAAAATTCTCTGCAATGTATTCTTGTGAACATTCACATGTTTTATGTGATGGTAGGATCTATACGTACGTAGAAATAGTGAAAAGAACTGACACAGTGATGAATGACGTCGGCTCGCTAACCACTAAACACTGTAGGCGAATCCCAGTCCTCCATGGCCATGTAACCCCAAGGTGTGTTTCCACAATTGTAAGGTTATCCCCCATATGGTTCGGTAGGAGGGTGAGTTCTCGAAAGAATGAGGTGCGACCACTGTACTTCACCTGTGGAAAGTTAAGCAGCACCTAACTTGTAGCCTTTTCTCTTCATTAAGAATAACAATGCCTATGTTGTTTTGATTTGTCTGAGCTTCCTTCCAAATCTCATATACCGATCTAGCCATTCTCATTATGCATACAAGGCATCCTTTCTTTATTGGGTTTGGCGCGTGTGCTCAGCGGGCTATGGACGTGTCTTTTTGGAATGTTGGATAAGCCGGTCGTACTCTATTTCAAACTATGAACGCGACATACCATGGGTAGAAACACCATTAGTGTCTTCACTCGTTCGCTAATATGCGGTGTACTTTTTTTTATGCCCCTTATAAAAGGACTCCACTTTCATAAAAAAAATTTGAATACGCACGAGTGTGCGTATCATTTTATTAAGAAGAAGGGGAAAGACTTCCCATCAGTTTACAACGATTGTTACACGGCTTTTGCCGACCATCTCCGCCAACATCCGCCTACACACACAGCAACTACTCACCCACTGCCCACCTTCCTAGTCCTGCGAAAACTTCGTCTAGATCCCCTCCTAGAAGCCCTGCTTGTCTCCATATCCTGCCCTCGCTATCGAACCGCCGCACAACCTGGGTAGTGGAGGGTACCACGCCGTTGAACACGATATCATTTCGGTGCTTCCAGATGACCCACATGCCTAGCAGACACAGTGCTCGCATGGTTCGCCGCTGTTCCTTGCGTTGCTTTTGTCTAATGCACCATGAGCCTGAAGTGTCGTCGGCCATTGGCTCCAACTCTGGCCGACCCGTTGCCATGCTAATCCAGTGCCACACCTCCTTGGACAGGATGCAGTTTACCATGAGATGATTCATTGTCTTATCGTGCTGGTCACATAATGGGCATGCATCCTGGTGGGGTAGTCCACGCCTCGCCAGCCAGTTAGACGTCCAGCAACGGTTCTTGAGGGCTAGCCACGCGAAGAAGCGACACTGTAGCGGTGCCCTCGACTTCCAAGTGAATTCGGCCTTTGGCGCAAACTCCAATCCCATTGCCGCATATGCTGAACGTGCCGAGAACTGGCCATTATTTTCCCAAGCCCAATTGATGGCGTCTTGCACATCATTATTGAGTTGCACCGCCTCTACTCTCATCCATAGTGTCAGGAACAGTTGCAGCACGATCTCGTCCATGTCCGGACAAATGTCTCCTGGCCAGGCTGCATTCTCCATAGCTGCATCCACTGTTCTCGTTG
Organism: Triticum turgidum subsp. durum; assembly: GCA_900231445.1. Taxonomy (NCBI): domain Eukaryota; kingdom Viridiplantae; phylum Streptophyta; class Magnoliopsida; order Poales; family Poaceae; genus Triticum; species Triticum turgidum. The sequence goes on along the minus strand of LT934116.1, from coordinate 38,143,150 downwards.
TCCTAACTCTCTTCGGGACCCTGTCATAGATCAGCGGCGCAAGCTCGCCAATGCGGAATCCGTGTAACCATCGATCCTCTGAGAATAATGTTTCCTTCCCGTCTCCTACAACCGCCGTCGCCGCCGCCTGAAATAAGGTCACCGAATCTTTCGGCACAGTGATAGGGAGTCCCGATCAGGATCTCGACTTGTTTGTTCTCTGGAGCCAAGGCCATCTCGCTTGCAGAGCCGTATTCATCCATCGAAGATTCGGGATTCCTAGGCCGCGAGCCCATTTAGGCCTACAGACCGTGTCCTATGCGACTGCACAATATCCACCATTAGCCTCCTTTTTGCCGCACAAGAGGAATCTAAGACATATCTTAGCCATCGCTGAAAGCGTCTTTGGAGGTAAGTCGAGTGACAATGTCGTGTGTACCGAAATCGCGCATAGCACTAAGGTAACTAGAATTAGACGGCCACTCTTTGATTGTAATGCTGCCCACCAGCTGGGCAGGCAGTTCGCCAGCTGGGCAATGAGACCCTGAAACTGCGCCTTCGTTTGCTTCCGAATGATTAGAGGTAGACCCATGTACTTGGATGGAAATGCCCCACTTGCGCAGCCCATCAAGGTACATACTTCGTGCACCTCCTCCTGAGAGTAGCAGATAGTCACTGCAACACTTTTTGTCATGTTTACATATAATCCAGATGCATGTCCAAATAGGTCCAAAATGGCTCTGCACACCCCGGACTCAAGCTCCACCGGCTTGAAGAAAACCATCACATCATCTGCGAACATGGAGACTCACTGGTGCACGTCAGATCGGGCAAGGGGTGCTAACAAACCTTTGGCCGCCGCCAATCTGAATAGGTACTGCAGCGGCTCCATGCAGAGAATAAAGACCATTGGGGACAGCGACGCCCCTTGCTGTAGCCCTTGACAGTTGAACATTGGCTTCCCTGATATCCGGTTTACCTTTATCCTTGTCGAGGAACTTGCTAACAGCCCGCAAAACCAGGAGATCCATCTCCTCCCAAAGCCCATCTGCGTCAGCACCTCCAGGATAAACGGCCATTGGACAGAGTCAAAAGCCTTTGAAATGTCCAGTTTCAGCATGATCGTTGGCTGTTTCAACGCATGTAAATGCCTTGTTGTGGATTGTACCAGCATGAAATTGTCCTGTAGAGAGCGTCCCGGAACAAATGCACTTTGGTGGTGCCCAACTAGTCTCAGTAGGTCATCTGTGAGTCTTGCTGCAAGAACTTTTTCAAATATCTTCACCGCTCCGTGCACTAGGCTGATCGGGCGGTAGTCTTGGATATCCACCAACCCCTCCTTTCTTTGGTGAAAGCGTAGCAATCACTTTGCTGATGCTCGGCAAACCCCTCATATCCCCATGAAAGAAACCATCCAGTGCTCGCATGAAATCCAACTTAATTATGTGCTAGAAAGTCGCAAAGAAGTGACCTGTAAACCCATCCGGCCCTGGCGCTTTGTCCATTGGCACGGAATTGATTGCCTTCTCCACCTCCTCCACCGAGAAAGGCTCCTCCAGATGTGCCAAGTCCATGGAAGGAAGGCCTAGCGTATCCATGTCGATGGTGTGATTTCTTGCCGGTGCCGGACCAAACGAGGTCGCATAGTACTCATCCACCATCTCCGCGATGCGATCCGGCCCAGTGACTACCTCGCCATTGTGCTGCGTGGCCGTGATCATCTTCTTTCGTTGGCGATGCAACGCATGCCGATGGAAGAATTTTGTGTTCGCACCCCCTCCTTCAAGTGGAGGAGACGAGACCTCTGCCTGGCAGTAGTCCGCTCTAGAGAGCTCAATCCCAACAACTTCCTTTTTAACACTTCCCATAGATCATGCTATTTGTCAGATAGGGGCCTCAAGTCCGCAGCCATATCCAGCCTGTGAATGACTTCCATCGCAAGAGCCAGTTGCAATCACACATTCCCGATCCACTTGTCACTCCACCTCTGCAGTGTCTTTGCGGTCGCTCATAACTTGGCGTCTAGTGCCATGTACGCATTTCCTGTGGATGGTATGGATTGCCATGCCTCATCCATCACCTCATAGAAGCCCTCCGCCTTCAGCCAAAAGGACTCGAACCTGAATCGGTACCCCATCATGAAGTCCGCGTCTAAGTCTAGTAAGAGCGGGCAATGATCCGATATTGACGATCCAAGGGCAGACAATAGGCTAGATGGAAACTTGTTCTCCCATGAGTTAGTGACAAAAGCATGGTCTATCTTGTGCATCTGGGTTCCTGCCTTTCATTTGTCCAGGTATACCACAACCCATTCAAGTATAGTTCTTTGAGCTCAAGTTGGATTAACAATGCCCGCACACGAGCCATAATCCTCTGGTTAATCAGTGTATTGCTCTTGTCCTATGGGTTGACAATCAAGTTAAAGTCACCCACTAGAGGCCAAGGCCCCGCATGCAAGTCACAGACGTCCTTGGTCTCATGAAGGAAGTGCACCTTTACCTAAAAAGGATTGCCCCCCGCTTTGTATTCCAAAGCAAACCACCATTGTACAAGACACGATGCTGGGGCAAGCAGCACAACAGGCCCAAAAAAAAGAAAAAGAAATAAATGCCAACAGCGGCAGCTCGACAGAGCGAGGCAGAACCGCAACCGCAGCGCCCTCCGGAACAAACCACCACAGCCGGAGGCTCCGATCTACCGCGCACTAAGCAGCACCTCTAAGAAGGAATGCGACGCCGACGACGCTGCTGCCCGGACAAGTCCTACGGTTTCCCCCAGTGCGCGGAGGGAGGTGGGGGATAGCTGCTCCCGACACCCTCCAAGAAGGGATAGTGGCACCCGCCACTGTCACCGCATCGGAGCCGGACGAACCGGCAAGGATTTCTCCCGCACGCCAAACCCCACCGGCCAATCGGAGCCGACCAACCAAACCACCGCCCAACCATGCGCCATCACGGTTGCGCCGCCACCAACGTCGTCTTGCTGCGAGCACCACCACAGGGTCAAGAAGACCGGAGAGAAGATCCACGCGACGGGAGCAGCAGCACCAAGGCCGAGCAGGAGGGAACCACCTCCACCGCCATCGTGCGGGAGGCTCGCGACTCCGGCATCGTCGCGGAAGCCGTCTGGACATGGCAGCGGGGCATACCAGGCCACCCCTGGCCTGGCCATGCTCGAAATGGGCCCGCTAAGCCCCGCCGGCCACGCTGCAGCAGGCTGGCGTCGACGCCACCAGCCCCCGCCGATCATCATCACTGCTCTCCACCGCTTCCTGATGACTGCCCAACGCCACGCTAGACGCCGGCCCGCCCAGGCCCAGATAGGACCCGAAGGGCCCAGATCTGGGCCGGGCGGGCGCCGCCAGCCCGCGCCGCCGCGCAGCCCCGCCGCCGCGCAGCCCTCGCCCCCGTCGCCGCAGGAGACCCCGCCGCCGCACAGGACCGCCGCCGCCTGAAGACACCGCCCGGAGCGCTCCGTCCCGCCCCGGAGAAACCCTAGACGGGTAAGGGCCGGGGGGCCGCCGCCGCCAACGTTGCCCGGGCCAGGCCCGCGGCGGGCACCGGCGACGGCGGCAGGGAGGAGGAGGAGAGGGGGGAGGGCTCGCGGGGAAGGAGGAGGGGCGTGGCCGGCCGCCCGCGGGGGCGCCGCGGTCGCGGTCGGGAGAGAGTCCAGCCTATCGGAAGTGCACCTTTTCCGCATCCCCTTGGGGAACGTAAACCCCTGTTGAGCACCACATGGAGTCACTCACTCCTGCTGGAGTCACAAGCGTGGTGAGCATGTTCTCGGTTGTATGTGGGTTTGAGAGTGCCACCACTACTGGATCCCATGCAACAAGCACACCTCCGCGTGTCCCGAGAGCCGGCAAGTAGAAAAATTTCTCAAATTTATTTCCAAGACAATGCCGGAAAATTTTGATCGTTACAACTTCCATTTTGGTCTCTTGAAAGCATACTATGCTTAGATTAGCTGCCACCACGACTTGGTATATTGCATTTCGGCTCGCAGGAGAGTTTAAGCCGCGGACGTTCCACACGAGAAGCTTTGGTGGTTGTGAAGCCATATGAAAGACCCACACAAGACCATCGCGCCGGATAGTCTACTGGCCACAAACCAGGTCCACCGGCCTGTCCTGTAGGGGAAGTATCTCTTGCGATCATCCAAACAGAGCTAGGATGGCCGTGATGTGGCGGTCAGTGAGCGGCTTCTCAAATAACTTTGCATACGATTGGAGGTCTTGCTCTCCTATGATCTTAGCTTCACTTGCTAGGCATAGCTTCCGAATGAGAACGGCTTGCTGCTTAGTTCCCTTAGAGCCATACACCTTCCATTTGGCGATGCGAACACTATGCCGCGGCACCATAACCAGCAGGCTTCTTTGTCTAGGCCACCTCGCCCGCGTTAGCCGCGCACAAACAGTCGGCTGAGCGAGAATCATGTCAGCATGTGATAACCCACAAGTATAGGGGATAGTTTGTAGCCTTCTTTGATAAATAAGAGTGTCAAACCCAACGATGAGCTAAAGGCAGAACAAATATTCCCTCATGTTCTATTGACCACCGACACAACTCTACGCACACTTGATGTTTGCTTTATCTAGAACAAGCATGAAACTATTTTGCAAGAATAAAACTACGAGTACTTAGCAAGAATAAAACTACGAATAAAATGCAAGGTAGTAAAAGTAGATAGCTTTCATCAACAAAAACGTCATTTGTCCATAAGCAATCGATAACAAGTACTGGTAATCATTCTTGTAATTTTATATGAGGGAGAGACATGAGCTAACATTGTTTCTCTACTTGGATCATATGCACTTACAATTGGACCCCTAGCAATCATCCGGAATTAGTAAAGATCATTAAGGCCGTGAAACCCAACCATAGCATTAAGTATCAAGTCCTCTTTACTCCCATATGCCATAACCCATTTATCCGCATTTAGACTATTGTCACGCCCGCAACACCGACAATAAGCAAACCATGAACATATTGCAACATCCTGCAACGGGGCCCCTCACATTTGCATGAGACGGAGGGCACCGTAGGACAACGCCATAAATAAAATATACAATCATACAAAAAAAGATCACGATTAATCCATAGGAAAAAACGGATCTACTCAAACATCATAGGATAGACAAATATCATTGAGAAATAATATACGGAGTTGAGCACCATGTTTAAGTAGTGATTACAGCGGGGAGCAGAGGTGTTACACCGCTGCATAGAGGGGGAGAGAGTTGCTGTTGACGGTAGAAAGATTGTTGATGTAGATCGTCGTCATTATCCTTGCCCCGACGGCACCCCGACGCCACCAGGAGAGAGACCCCCCCTTCCTCTTCTTCCTTGGGCTCCCCCTAGATGGGAGGAGAGTTCCCCCTCTGGTCCATGGCCTCCATGGCGGCGAAGGGGCGGGAGCCCCTCCGAGATTGGATCTCCCTCTCTGTTCTCTTTTGTTTCACGCTCCCCAGATCTGGCCCTTCACGGTTTCTTAAATTCCCGGAGATCCGTAAAACTCCGATTGCGCTGAAATTTTTACATGATTTGTTTTCATAAATTATCTTTCTTGCACCAGAAGTAGAGCTCCAACCGACGTACAAGGTGGGCATAAGACACCAGGGCACGCTTGGGCCCCCAGGCGCGCCCTGGTGGGTTTTGGTCACTATGGGCCCCCGTTTGCGTTGATTCCACCTCCAAAAAATCACATATATTCCAAAATAACTTCCCATAAATTTTTATCGCGTTTGGACTTCGTTTGATATGGATTTTCTGCGATACAAAAAAACATGCAAAAAACACGAACTGTCATTGGGCACTTGATCAATAGGTTAGTTCAATAAATCATATAAAAAGCTGCCAAAAATATGTGGAAGTTGTATAACATCGGCATGAAAGAACAAAAAATTATAGATACGATGGAGACGTATCAGCCACCACCCCCGCTCCCACCGCTCTGATGATGAAGTGGGTTCTGACGACTCGCGCTCCCGCTATCCCTCGCCTTCGCCTCTGCTTGCTGCTGCTGGGGGACGTGGCCGCCAGGCCGTGCTTGCCCCCCTGACCGCGCCGCCGTTGCCCCGGAATGACTCAGCGGGTCCGGTGGCCGAGGCCCTGGAGGGGAGCAATGCTTCCAGCATCGGCCTGGTTGTCTTCCCGGCCTCCTCGCCGCGCTCCCCCACTGTCCTCTCCACCGACTTGCCGGACGTGCGGGAGGCGCCGGACCCTTCCTCGGCGGCACCGGAACCCCTCTCGCGCGATCTTCCTCCGGCTGTTGAGGTCCACATGCTCGGCGCCGCAGACTCGGTGGATGGAGGCCCGGTAGATGCCTGCTCACTGCTGCTCGGCCCCATCACCCCCGTCGGGCTGGCTCCGGTGGCCCTTCCCGACGTCCCTCCCGCGTCTCCTGGGATGTCTGCGCCTGCTCCTCTTCGCCAGCCTCCCTCATGCGACACTCCCTACGGCACCTGCGCCACGCTGGCTCATCGGCCCTTGTCTCCGTCGGCTGCGTCTACGGCTATGGACGGGTTGGTAACCACACCGATGGTTACCCATCCCCTCCCTCCGTGCACGGCAGCATACTCGAGGCGGAGCCGGTTAGCCTCGTCTCCGGTCTCGTCCTCCCGGCGTAGCGCTCGGCTTGACGATGCACGTCCGAACGGTAGCACGACCCTATCCATCTCCGAGCGGGCGGAGCGCCGGGCAGCTGCCCGGAATCTTGAGTCAAGTACCCCAGACATTCCTTCTAGCTCCTCTACTTGCTCGTTTTCCGCTCTAGAGGCTGCTCCACTGTGCCACCTCGCAAAGGTGGAGGCATACGTCGCTATAGTTTTTCGAGGAGAGGTTGCTCCCCTTCTAGTCCAGATTGAGGCCACCAGGGCCAGAGAGATCCTTGGCGGTAGATTGGTTGAGGCTCGGTCTCGCTTGCTCAGTTCCCTCGCCCCACCCCCCCCCCTCGGCGGCGAACCCTCCGGTTCGCCAAGGATGGACCGGTCGCCGCCTAGGGTTGGAGGACTCTGATGTCTACTACACAACCTTCTTCTTGTAGACGTTGTTGGGCCTGCAAGTGCACAAGTTTGTAGGACAGTAGCAAATTTCCCTCAAGTGGATGACCTAAGGTTTGTCAATCCATGGGAGGCGTAGGATGAAGATGGTCTCTCTCAAACAACCCTGCAACCAAATAACAAAGAGTCTCTTGTGTCCCCAGCACACCCAATACAATGGTAAACGACGAAGAGATGGTGATACAAGTGCAATATGAATGGTAGATATAGGTTTTTGTAATATGAAAATATAAAAACCGCAAGGTAACTAATGATAAAAGTGAGTGTAAATGGTATTGCAATGGTAGGAAACAAGGCATAGGGTTCATACTTTCACTAGTGCAAGTTCTCTCAACAATAATAAAATAGATAGATCATATAACAATCCCTCAACATGCAACAAAGAGTCACTCCAAAGCCACTAATAGCGGAGAACAAACGAAGAGATTATGTTAGGGTACAAAACCACCTCAAAGTTATTCTTTCGGATCAATCTATTCAAGAGTTCGTAGTAGAATAACACCTTAAGACACAAATCAACCAAAACCCTAATGTCACCTAGATACTCCATTGTCACCTCAAGTATCTGTGGGCATGATTATACGATATGCATCACACAATCTCAGATTCATCTATTCAACCAACACAAAGTACTTCAAAGATTGCTCCAAAGTTTCTACCGGAGAGTCAAGACGAAAACGTGTGCCAACCCCTATGCATAGGTTCATGGGCGGAACCCGCAAGTTGGTCACCAAAACATACATCAAGTGGCACGTGAAATCCCATTGTCACCACAGATAAAAACGGCAAGACATACATCAAGTGTTCTCAAATCCTTAAAGACTCAATCCGATAAGATAACTTCAAAGGGAAAACTCAATAAGATCCAACTATAATAGCAAAGCTCACGATACATCAAGATCGTGCCATAGAGAGAACACGAGAGAGAGAGAGATCAAACACGCAGCTACTGGTACATACCCTCAGCCCCGAGGATGAACTACTCCCTCCTCGTCATGGAGAGCACCGGGATGATGAAGATGGCCACCGATGATGGACTCCTGAGAGGTTTTTGGTGGCTACAGAGGCTTGCGGCGGCGGAACTCCTGATCTATCTTCTGTATTAATGTTTTTAGGGTACGTAGGCTTATATAGGCGAAAGAAGTCGGTCGGGAAAGCCTCGAGGGGCCCACAAGACTGGAGGGCGCGCCCAGGGGGGTGGGCATGCCCCCCTATATTGTGGCTTTCTCGATGTTTCCCCGTCTTGCACTCCAAGTTTCCTGGGTCACGTTCATTCCAAAAATCACGCTACCGAAGGTTTCATTCCGTTTGGACTCCGTTTGATATTCCTTTTCTTCGAAATACTGAAACAGGCAATAAAACAGCAATATGGGTTGGCCTCCGGTTAATAGGTTAGTCCCAAAATTAATATAAAAGTGTATAATAAAGCCAGTAATCATTCAAAACAGATAATAAAATAGCATGAATGCTTCATAAATTATAGATACGTTCGAGACGTATCAGCATCCCCAAGCTTAATTCCTACTCGTCCTCGAGTAGGTAAATGATAAAGGAAGAATTTATGAAGTGTGAATGCTAGAAGGTGCACAAGCTTGATCAATGATAATTTCAATCACCTTTTCTAGCATGATTATGTGTCATAACAGTAGTTCATCTTATAAAACTTCTCACGGACAAGTAACTAGCAATTCACATGTTGAAAGCATAGACCATAAACTAGCAAACTTCATTCTTAGTCATCAAACAATTACAATTCATCTTATTTTCAGGAAGGGTATATGTTAGAGCTTTGATTTAGCAAACTACACATACTCAACTATCATATAGTCTTCTACATTTGCTAACACTCACGCAATACTAATGGTTATGGAGTTTCAATCAGACACTGAAAAAGATAAGGGCTTATAGTGTTGCCTCCCAACGTATTCACCTATGGGTGATGTCAACAATAATAGTTCATACTAACTTACATCCAATTGGATATATATATCAGGATCTTTCCAACACGAGGTGCTTGCCAAAGGATAAAATGAAAAAGGGAAAGGCGAAGATCACCTTAGCTCTTGCATAAAGTAAAAGACATAAAGTAAAAGATGGGCCCTTCGCAGAGGGAAGCAGAGGTTGTCATGTGCCTATGGTTGGACACACAAAATCTTAATGCAAAAGAATGTCACTTTATATTGCCACTTGCATATGGACCTTTATTATGCAGTCCGTCGCTTTTATTGCTTCCATTACAAGATCGTATAAAGCTTATTTTCTTCACACTAATAGATCATACATATTTAGAGAGCAATTTTTATTGCTTGCACCGATGAAAATTACTTGAAGGATCTTACTCCATAGGTAGGTATGGTGGACTCTCATGGCAAAACTGGGTTTAAGGATATTTGGAAGCACAAGTAGTATCTCTACTTGGTGCAAGGAATTTGGCTAGCATGAGGGGGAAAGGCAAGCTCAACATGTTTGAATGATCCATGACAATATACTTTAACTGAGATGTGAGAAAACATAACCCATTACGTTGTCTTCCTTGTCCAACATCAACTCTTTAGCATGTCATACTTAATGAGTGCTCACAATTATAAAAGATGTCTAAGATAGTGTATTTATATGTGGAATCTCTCTTCCTTCAATATTCTTTCATGAATTGTTCAAATGACTAATACAATGCTTGCTAACCTTCAATAAATTTACAACCTCTGCTTCTTAGATGTGAAGTCATTACTCCCCATGGGATATGCAAATGAAACATATATAATTTCAGATTTATGACAATCAACTCATTCAACCATTTACTCATAGGTTATAAGTGAAGCACGCGAGTAAATGAAAAACTACTCCAAAAAGATATAAGTGAAGATCAATGAGTAGCTAAATAATTATGTAACTATGTGAAGACTCTCTCTCATTTAGGAATTTCAGATCTTGGTATTGTATTCAAACAGCAAGCAAAACAAAATAAAATGACATTGCAAGGATAGCACAACTCATGTGAAGAAGCAAAAACTTAGGCTCAACCAATACTAACCGATAGTTGTCGAAGAAGAAAGGTGGGATGCCTACGGGGCATCCCCAAGCTTAGATGCTTGAGACTTCTTGAAATATTATCTTTGGGTGCCTTGGGCATCCCCAAGCTTGAACTTTTGTGTCTCCTTAATTCCTGTCATATCATGGTTTCTCTTTTTATCAAAAGCTTCATCCACAACAAACTCAACAAGAACTCGTGAGATAGGTTAGTATAAACCAATGCAAAACCTTATCATTTTCTACTGTAACGAATCACTAAAATTATTATTCAACATTGAACACTAAATTCCTCTACATATTTAATACTCCTATCCTCAAATAGAATCATTAAACAAGCAAACATATGCAAACAATGCAAATATAACAGGAATCTGTCAAAACAGTACAGTCTGTAAAGAACGCAAGATTCATCATACTTCCCTAACTCCAAAAATTACGAAATAAAATTTCCACTGTAGTAAATTTATCAGAGCTCATTATGCAAAACGTTTCAATATTATATCATTCTCTGACTTTTCTAGGGAATTTTTGCAACAACGGTAAACTTTTTGTTTGCAAACAGCAACATGTATACTAGCAAAATAAGCATGGTAAAGGCTATCCTTGAAATTTTTATTGAAAATAAAGATGCAAAATATTAATATAAATAACAGAAAGCAAATACTAACAAAATAAAATGACGCTCCAAGCAAAACACATATCAATAGGTGAATAAAAATATAGCTCCAAGTAAAGTTACCGATGAACGAAGACGAAGGAGGGGATGCCATCCAGGGCATCCCCAAGCTTGGGCTCTTGGTTGTCCTTGAATATCTTGGGGTGCCATGGGCATCCCCAAGCTTAGGCTCTTTCCACTCCTTATTCCATAGTCCATCAAATCTTTACCCAAAACTTGAAAACTCCACAACACAAAACTCAACAGAAAACTCGTAAGCTCCGTTAGTAAAAGAAAATAAAACCACCACTTAGGTATTGTAATGAACTCATTTAAATTCATAATGGTGTAATATCTACTATATTCCAACTTTTCTATGGTTCATACCCTCCAATACTACTCATAGATTCGGCAAAATAAGCAATCAACACATAGAAAACAGAATCTGTCAAAAACAGAACAGTCTGTAGTAATATGTATCAAACGTATACTTCTGGAACTCCAAACTCCTACCAAATTAGGAAGTCCTACGAAATTTGTGTACAAATACATATAAAAAACAATCAGATCAGGAGCACGTTTCTGTGAATTAATAAAACTAATTTACTGGATGCATAAGTTTCTGATTTTCAGCAGGATCAACATAACTATCACCGTAAGCTATCCTAAAGGTCTTACTTGGCACTTTATTGAAACAAAAGCTATATAACATGATTACCACAGTAGCATAATCATGTGAACACACAAAAACAGAAAGGATAAATATTGGGTTGTCTCCCAACAAGCGCTTTTCTTTAATGCCTTTCTAGCTAGGCCTGATGATGACAATGATGCTCACATAAAAGATAAGAATTTAAACATAATAGGAGCATCATGAAACATATGACTAGCACATTTAAGTCTAACCCACATCCTATGCCTAGGGATTTTGTGAGCAAACAACTTATGGGAACAATAATCAACTAGCATAGGAAGGTAAAACAAGCATAGCTTCAAGATTTTAAGCACATAGAGAGGGAACTTGATACTATTGCTACAAGCATATATTCCTCTCTCATAATAATTTTCAGTAGCATCATGAATGAATTCAACAATATAACCAGCACCTAAAGCATTCTTTTCATGATCTACAAGCATAGAAAATTTACTACTCTCTACATAAGCAAAATTCTTCTCATGAATAGTAGTGGGAGCAAATTCAACAAAACAATTATCATGTGAGGCATAATCCAATTGAAAAATAAAATCATGATGACAAGTTTCATGGTTATCATTATTCCTAATAGCATACAAGTCATCACATTAATCATCATAGATAGCAACTTTGTTCTCATAATCAATTGGAACCTCTTCCGAAATAGTGGAATCATCACTAAATAAAGTTGACACTCTTCCAAATCCACTTTCATATTCATCACAATAAAATTCAACATCCTCCAAAATTGTAGGATCACTACTTCCTAAAGTTGACACTCTTCCAAACCCACTTTCATTAATATAACCATCATAAATAGGAGACATGCTATCATCATAATAAATTTGCTCATCAAAAGTTGGTGGACAAAAATATCATATTCATCAAACATAGCTTCTCCAAGCTTGTGGCTTTGCATATCATTAGCATCATGGATATTCAAGGAATTCATACTAACAACATTGCAATCATGCTCATCACACAAAGATCTAGTACCAAACATTTTAATGCATTCTTCTTCTAGCAACTGAGCACAATTTTTCTTTCCATCATTTTCACGAAAGATATTAAAAAGATGAAGCTTATGAGACAAACTCAATTCCAATTTTTTTTTAATTTTTCTTTTATAAACTAAACTAGTGATAAAATAAGAAACAAAACGATTCGATTGCAAGATCTAAAGATATACCTTCAAGCACTCACCTCCCCAGCAACGGCGCCAGAAAAGAGCTTGATGTCTACTACACAACCTTCTTCTTGTAGACGTTGTTGGGCCTGCAAGTGCACAAGTTTGTAGGACAGTAGCAAATTTCTCTCAAGTGGATGACCTAAGGTTTATCAATCCGTGGGAGGCGTAGGATGAAGATGGTCTATCTCAAACAACTCTGCAACCAATTAACAAAGAGTCTCTTGTGTCTCCAACACACCCAATACAATGGTAAATTGTATAGGTGCACTAGTTCGGCGAAGAGATGGTGATACAAGTGCAATATGGATGGTAGATATAGGTTTTTGTAATATGAAAATATAAAAACAGCAAGGTAACTAATGATAAAAGTGAGCGTAAACGGTATTGCAATGGTAGGAAACAAGGCATAGGGTTCATACTTTCACTAGTGCAAGTTCTCTCAACAATAATAACATAGATAGATCATATAACAATCCCTCAACATGCAACAAAGAGTCACTCCAAAGCCACACATAGCGGAGAACAAACGAAGAGATTATGGTAGGGTACAAAACCACCTCAAAGTTATTCTTTCGGATCAATCTATTCAAGAGTTCGTACTAGAATAACACCTTAAGACACAAATCAACCAAAACCCTAATGTCACCTAGATACTCTATTGTCACCTCAAGTATCTGTGGGCATGATTATACGATATGCATCACACAATCTCAGATTCATCTATTCAACCAACACAAAGTACTTCAAAGATTGCTCCAAAGTTTCTACCGGAGAGTCAAGACGAAAACGTGTGGCAACCCCTATGCATAGGTTCATGGGCGGAACCCGCAAGTTGGTCACCAAAACATACATCAAGTGGCACGTGAAATCCCATTGTCACCATAGATAAACACGGTAAGACATACATCAAGTGTTCTCAAATCCTTAAAGACTCAATCCGATAAGATAACTTCAAAGGGAAAACTCAATCCATCACAAGAGAGTAGAGGGGGAGAAACATCATAAGATCCAACTATAATAGCAAAGCTCGCGATACATCAAGATCGTGCCATAGAGAGAACACGAGAGAGAGAGAGAGATCAAACACATAGCTACTGGTACATATTCTCATCCCCGAGGGTGAACTACTCCCTCCTTGTCATGGAGAGCGCCGGGATGATGAAGGTGGCCACCGGTGATGGGTTCCCCCTCCAACAGGGTGCCGGAACAGACTCCCGAGAGGTTTTTGGTGGCTACAGAGGCTTGCGGCGGCGGAACTCCCGATCTATCTTTTGTATTGATGTTTTTAGGGTACGTAGACTTATATAGGCGAAAGAAATTGGTCGGGAGAGCCTCGAGGGGCCCACAAGAGTGGAGGGCGCACCCAGGGGGTGGGTGCCCCCCTATTTTGTGGCTTCCTCGATGCTTCCCTGGCTTGCACTCCAAGTTTCCTGGGTCACGTTCGTTCCAAAAATCACGCTGCCGAAGGTTTCATTCCGTTTGGACTCCGTTTGATATTCCTTTTCTTAAAAATACTGAAACAGGTAATAAAACAACCATATGGGCTCGGCCTCCGGTTAATAGGTTAGTCCCAAAAGTAATATAAAAGTGTATAATAAAGCCCGTAATCATTCAAAACAGATAATAAAATAGCATGAATGCTTCATAAATTATAGATATGTTGGAGGCGTATCAAACTCCGAGCTCCGGCGCCGCACCCATCACGGATTGCGGCCCTCCGCGCGCACTGCACATCCCGTTGAGGGAGTCCTGGATTAGGGGGTATCCGGACAGCCGGACTGTGCACAACGTCCGCACTATTGAAGCGTGAAGATACAAGACTCAAGACTTTGGCCCGTGTCCGGATGGGACTTTCCTTGGCATGGAAGGCAAGCTTGGCGATCCGGATATTATATTTACTTCCTTGTAACTGACTCCATGTAAACCCTAGCCCTCTCCGGTGTCTATATAAACTAGAGAGGTGCCGATCACAATTACATTCCTACCATCATAGGGTAGCTCCTAGGATTTAGCCTCTATGATCTCGTGGTAGATCTACTCTTGTACTACCCATATCATCAATATTAATCAAGCAGGAAGTAGGGTTTTACCTCCATAGAGAGGGCCCGAACCTGGGTAAACATATGTGTCCCTTACTTCTTGTTACCATCAGCCCTGACGCACAGATCTGGACCCCCTACCCGAGATCCGCCGGTTTTGACACCGACATTGGTGCTTTCATTGAGAGTTCCTCTGTGACGTCGCCGTCAGGCTCGATGGCTCCTTCAATCATCATTAACGACACTGTCCAGGGTGAGACTTTCCTCCCCGGACAGATCTTTGTGTTCGGCGGCTTCGTGTTGCGGGCCAATTCTCTTGGCCACCTGGAGCAGATCGATAGCTATGCCCCCGGCCATCAAATAAGGTTTGGAAACCTGAACTACACGACGGATATCCGCGGAGACTTGATCTTCGACGGATTCGGGCCAGCGCCAGAAGCGCCCGACAGTCGTGATGAGCACGGCTTGGACTTGCTGCCAGACGTCGCTCGGGATATCGTCCCGGCAGAAGCCTCGGATATAAATCCGGGACAGGCTGCTTTGCCTAAGGACGGAGGGCTGGACCCCACCCCGCAGGCCGTACCTTCACCGGTGATGGAGCTGAACACGGGTTTCACCTCTGAAGGAATTCGTGACTCCGGACCCCCGGATTCATATCCGGACACAGATTCCAGTCCGCGCGCCCCCGAGCCCGCCGATCCTGGTTGGGCTCCGGTGATGGAGTTCACCGCGGCGGACGTTTTTCAGCACTCGCCTTTTGGCGACATGCTGGACTTATTGAAGTCTCTCTCCTTGTCGGGAGACTCCGGGCTAAACTATGTCCGGCTCGAGTGGGAAGCAGACAACAACGGAATTTGTTGCCCACCCACCACCCTCTTCATTGCCACGCTCGATGATCTAACCGACATGCTTGACTTCGACTCCGAAGACATCGACGGTATGGACGACGATGTAGGAGAATCACAGGAGCCAGCGCTCACCGGGCGGTGGACGGCCACCTCCTCATATGATATATATATATATGGTGGACACTCCGAAGGAAACTAATGGCAATGAGGCAACGGAGGACAACCCCTCGGGAAGAAAATCAAAGAATGGGCGTCGTCGGTGCCGCTCCAAGCCCCGCCATAGAAACACCGGTTCCGGAGGTGAAAATAATCCGAATGGTGCTGAAGAAGAATATGACCCTGATCAGCCCGCCTTTGAGCAGGCCGAACAGGAAGACAAGCAGGTCACCCCAGAGGAACAGGCGATGGACGCATACCCGAAGGAGGACAATTACATGCCCCATCCGAAGACAAGATCAGCCTCGGCGACGACGAGTTCGGCGTACCTGAGGATCCCTTGGAGCAGGAGCGCTTCAAGCGTAGGCTTATAGCCACTGCAAGGAGCCTAAAGAAGAAGCAGCAGCAACTACAAGCTGATCAAGACCTGCTCACAGATAGATGGACTGAAGTCCTAGTATCCGATGAATATGGACTCGAATGCCAAACGGCTGATAGACCACCCCGTGGCCGGGACAAAACCGGATACCAGCCCGCACCCCCACGCCGATACACTACGACTCAGGGCAACATGCAGGACCTGCAAGATATTCTGGACAATAAAGCAGGAGAGCCAAGATCGATCTACGGATCAAGGGGGCGCGCCCCAGCGCGCGACGATGACCGTCACGCCGGATACATCATGAACAAATCCGGCCGGGCCGAACATAGAAACGCAGACCAATCCGACCTACGTAGCCACATAGCCCGGCACAGAGGCGCCGCACACCCCCTCTGCTTCACGGACGAAGTAATGGATCATGAATTCCCAGAAGGGTTCAAACCCGTAAACGTCGAATCATACGATGGCACAACAGACCCTGTAGTATGGATCGACGATTTCCTTCTCCACATTCACATGGCCCACGGAGATGATCTACATGCCATCAAATAGTCGACTGTCCGGACACCGAAGCCCTGGCGGCTTTTAAGCATAATATCCGTGACGAGTGGCTCGCTCGACACCTCGGCCAGGAAAAACCCAAGTCTATGGCAGCTCTCACAACCCTAATGACCCGTTTTTGTGCGGGTGAGGATAGCTGGTTGGCTCGTAGCGGCACCACGCCACATTCCGGCACTCAGGGCGGCTGTGATGCTAACGGCAAGCCACGGCGCAACAGACATAAGAGACGGAACAACGGCGACAGCACGGAAGACACGACAGTCAAAACCGAATTCAGCAGACCTAAATCCGGACAGCGGAAAAAGCCATTCAAAAGAAATAATCAGGGACCGTCCAGTCTGGACCGCATACTAGAGCGCTCGTGCCAAATTCATGGCACACCGGACAAACCAGCCAACCACACCAATAGAGACTGCTGGGTTTTCAAACAGGC
>LT934116.1:38110344-38122087 GCA_900231445.1 Triticum turgidum subsp. durum | reverse complement strand
CGGACGACAGGGGAATGACGGCCCGACGCCGAGGACCTTTTCCGGCCCCTGGGTCTGCCTCCTTGGACCCCTCATCCTTTCTGGATGGGGCGTCTTCTTCTTCTTCCTCCTCCCCTTCACGGGAGGAGTCCGCCTCGTCATCTTCGGACGAGGCTTCTGGCACAACCTTCCGCCGGAGACCCTTTCGGATCCCCGGGGCCTTCTTCTCGGCCTTCTTCTCCGGCACCTTGTACGGCGACGGGACCAGCATCTCCGTCAGGAGAATGTTTGCTGGGTCTTCTGGCAGCGGAGCTGGGCAGTGAACCCACTCCGCTGTCTCCACGTAATCCTTAAATAGACATGCACGATTACTTAAGGCACTCCCGTGAATATATTGGGAGGAACTGGGTCTGGTGTCAGTCTAAGAACTCACCGGCCTAGGAGCCCGCGCGGCGTGAAGCCCGCGGTCCTCGGATATCGGAGGAGGCACTTCGGAGGCCTTGAACAGCTCCTTCCATGTGCCTTTGTGTGTCATGGCATAGAGCCTCTGGAGCGTCCGGTTCTTGGTGGGGACGAACTCCCATAGATTGACTGCCCGCCTCTAGCAGGGCAGGATTCGGCGAACAAGCATGACCTGGATCACATTGACAAGCTTGATGTTCTTGTCCTTCATGCTTTTGACGCATGTTTGGAGTCCGTCTAGCTCCGTGGAATCGCCCCAGGACAGGCCCTTCCTCTCCCAGGAGGTGAGCCGCATGGGGGCTCCGGATCGGAACTCGGGGGCCGCCGCCCAGTTGGCGCCGCGCGGCTCGGTGATGTAGAACCACCCCGATTGCCATCCCTTTACGGTCTCCATAAAGGAGCCGTCGAGCCATGTGACGTTGGGCATTCGGCCCACCATGGCCCCTCCGCACTCCGCCTGTTGACCTCTTACCACCTTCGGCTTCACGCAGAAAGTTTGCAGCCATAGGCCGAAGTGGGGCCGGATGCGGAGGAAGGCCTCGCACACGACGATGAACGCTGAGATGTTGAGGACGAAATTCGGGGCTAGAACTTGAAAATCTAGCCCGTAGTAGAACATAAGCCCGCGGATAAAGGGATGGAGTGGAAATCCCAGTCCACGGATGAAGTGGGCGACGAATACGACCATCTTGTGGGGTCCTGGGATCAGAATGACCTGCCCGGCGTCTGGTAGACGGTGCGCTATGTCCGCAGCCAAGTATCCAGCCGCCCGAAGATTGGTGATGTGCTCCTCCTTGACGGTGGAAGCCACCCACTTGCCTCCTACTCCGGACATGTTTAGCTGTGCGGGGAAGGCTTGGGCTTGGGCGCTGGAGCTCGAGGGGGCAAGAGTCGGCAAAGGAGGAAGAAGGTGTGGGTGTAAATGGGGGAATCTTATCCCTTTATAAAGGCGCCGGAGGCGGTACGCCTCCCCACTTGCCCGTCGGAAATTGCTTGTTTCCAAAGCACCACGGTTAATGGCGTGGTGAGATTACCCATGACCATATTGACGAGAATCCCGTAATAAGGGGACACGATCTCTGCTTTGACAAGACGTGTCACAGAAACCGCCTCGTGATATGCGTTGTAGCTGGTTGTGTGGAAACGGTTCGAATAAAGGATCTGATCATAATAATGTGTCACGTCATCGGGAAAAGTTGTCAGCAGATTGCATTTGTGGAATATCATTCTCTCTACGGTGGTATGCGAAGATCATTTTTCAGATCTGGACATGATTTGAGTGTTCAATAATTACCTTTGGAGTATTCGGTGGAGGAACCCGCCTTGCAATGCCGGAGTCAATATTGCGTGCCGGACTCATCGTCATTGAAGCCTGGTTCAGGGGCTACAGGGAGTCCTGGATTAGGGGGTATCCGGACAGCCGGACTGTGCACAACATCCGGACTATTGAAGTGTGAAGATACAAGACTCAAGACTTTGGCCCGTGTCCGTAAGGGACTTTCCTTGGCGTGGAAGGCAAGCTTGGCAATCCGGATATTATATTTCCTTCATTGTAACCGACTCCATGTAAACCCTAGCCCTCTCCGGTGTCTATATAAACCAGAGAGGTTGGTCCTTAGAAGGCCGATCACAATTACATTCATACCATCATAGGCTAGCTCCTAGGGTTTAGCCTCTACGATCTCGTTGTAGATCTACTCTTGTACTACCCATATCATCAATATTAATCAAGCAGGAAGTAGGGTTTTACCTCCATCGAGAGGGCCCGGACCTGGGTAAACATCTGTGTCCCTTACTTCTTGTTACCATCAGCCTTGATGCACAGATCAGGACCCCCTACCCGAGATTCGCCGGTTTTGACACCGACACCCGTGTCTTGGGATCAAGCAGCCCCCCGATGGCCCCATAGATGCGGACGCTTTTTTGGAACATCCGCGGCTTTGGCCATGATGGTCGGCGCCGCCAACTCATAAAATACATGCGAGATAAACACATTGACATTGTTGCGATCCAGGAGACCATATGCACTAAGTTTTCCCTGTCCGAGCTTGAGCGGCTGAGCCCCCATCTGTTCGCCTGGCACTGGCTCCCTTCTAGTGGGAGTGCCCGTCACTCGGGTGGCATCCTATTAGGTATCAAGGATGCCCCCTTCGAGGTAGGCGGGATGGACCGGGGGGAGTTATTTGTTAGCATGGATCTTGATGAATGCGCTATTAACCTCAAGTGGGAAATTATTGTTGTCTACGGACCGGCGGACCATAGTCGGTCCGCAGCCTTCCTTGAGGAACTTAGGCATAAGGTGTCGGCCGCCCCATTCCCGATGGTGGTGGGAGGCGATTTGAACCTCCTCCTCTTTGCGGATGAGAAGAATAATGACCGCGTCAACTTCGCCCCGATGCAAATATTCAACGAATGCATTGCGGACCTGGGTCTTCATGAGCTTGACCGGGTTGGTGCCAGGTTTACCTAGACCAACCGCCAAGCAAACCCAACCCGATCTGTCCTGGACCGGGTCTTAGTCTCGCCTGGATGGGAGTTTCACTCCCCGCTTGCAACGCTTCGCACCATCACTCGGATTGGGTCGGATCATGTCTCCCTTCTTCTCTCCTCGGAGAATGAGCGAACTACTCCCTCCCCTCGAGGTTCCGGTTTAAAACATTCTAGCTTCACCAGAATGGGTTTGCTGAGGCGGTCCACAGTAGATGGGTCGAATCCCGCCTTGCCCCCCATAGGGAGCTTTCAGTTGTTGACCACTGGCCTTTTGTGCCAAGCGGTCCACTGATAACCCACAAGTGTAGGGGATCGCAACAGCTTTCGAGGGTAAAGTATTCAACCCAAATTTATTGATTCGACACAAGGGGAGCCAAAGAATATTATTGAGTATTAGCAGTTGAGTTGTCAATTCAACTACACCTGGATAACTTAGTATCTGCAGCAAAGTATATAGTAGCAAAAGTGGTATGATAATAAAGGTAACGGTGGCAAAAGTAAAGATAAATGTTTTTGGGTTTTTGTAGTAGTTGTAATAGTAACAACAGAAAAGTAAATAAGCGAAGAACAATATGTGAAAAGCTCGTAGGCAATGGATCAGTGATGGATAATTATGCCGGATGCGATTCCTCATGTAATAGTTATAACATAGGGTGACACAGAACTAGCTCCAATTCATCAATGTAATGTAGGCATGTATTCCGTAAATAGTCATACGTGCTTATGGAAAAGAACTTGCATTACATCTTTTGTCCTACCCTCTTGTGGAAGCGGTATCCTAGCGGAAACTACACTACTAGGGAAAAGGCTAGCAGCAACGCGGGTTTTAGGTGTATCAGTAGCGCGGGGAGAGGCGCTACTAATAAGGCGCTAAAGCTAACACATAGCAGTAGCGCGTGCTCACTGGCGCTACTGCTACACAAGTGTAGTAGCAGCGCGGTTTGTGGGAGCTCGCTACTGCTAGTAGCTCTAGTGTGATTTGCCTGGACGCGCTACTGCTATCGCGGCACTGCTGCTAACTTTTATGCACTCGCTACTGCTAATTTAAGTAGTTTTTTTTCAGGAATATTTGTTTTGTATTTGAACAGGCTTTATAGAAGAATCTTTAGCACATAGAAATATCATCATGATACACATACAAATGCCTGCGAGACCACAAATGTAATCATAGCATATACATACAAATAGTCTCATCATAATCATCATCCAACACAAAGTGATATCTTGTCATCATCTCAAAAATAGTGATACATGCAAGTATCGAATACTTGCAACTACAACAGCGTCATCCATCTAAAGAAAGGTATACGCAAGAAGTGCTCTCACTATGAGTGAGAGCGGAACTATGCAGTACATGAGGTGGCGGTTACGAGTCCTCTCTCGCGCTAGCGTGAACCTCAAGTAACTAGCTTCTCCTTCTTGTCTGCTTTTGAAGACTTTATGGCTGGCGCCCGTGAACCCATTGACTTGCGCCTGACACCCATGCCACTCGTTGTACACCCCCGGAACCTTCCCTTTGTACACGACATAGCAATTCCATCTCGCCATCAAGGAACTAGGTACCTGTTAGAGATGCATGTTCATGAAGAGGATGTACAATCATATATATGCAACAAAATATACTAGAGCAACACCAAAAAATAAAGGGTTAGCAACTAGATGCAACATACAGTACGCAAATTAATTAACTAGAGGTACGCAGGTCATCGTACGCAAACTAACAAAGAAGCGTTACGCAAGTTCGGCAGGGACCGTGGACATCACAAAGTTTCATCGCTACAAAAAGTATACAAGTTCAACCGACACATATCATCATCATCGGCATCATAAATCACTAGAAGTTCCATCCTTCCATATCATCGAGGATGAACCCTAGCTTCTTGAATGGCGTGAGGTCTAGACGTTGCATGCCTATGCGAGTTCGGACGTCAGCTCACGATATAGGGCCATGGTGGAACATCCCCTTCTTATCGACGACTTCTTTCATGATGATCGTCGCAATGTCACTTTGGATGCGAAAGAAGTCATCTCTAAGTTTATAATCCGCTTCTCCATGAGATTCTAGCCACTTGTGGATATGATCATCATTTCTGCTTCTCATGCGAAGCTTTTGGTGATCCATGTTGAACTGAATCATGAGATGGACGATGTAGAATCCATCCTTCTTGCTTGGTTTTGGGACATGGATGCAGGAGAAGATAGTTCTATGCGCGAAACCCATCTTCTTGTTCCTTTGTTTCCTGATCTGCACGTGGCCACCTCTAAAGCTGAAGCCTTGGAAAGCATCATCTAGAATATTCATTATGTGGGTGTAGTCTTTTTTCTCGTAGTCTCTGGAAGGGTCAAAATACACGGCGTGGGAGACTTGCGGGTAAAGAACGATAAGGACGGCGCGCCTATTGCTATGGGGAAAAGACACCTCAAATTATTCCCCATATGAGAGAGAAGGAATGATTGAAATGTACGAAAGGGTTGTCCGGAACTGAATTACTTTGGATGATAAGGCACGAGGACAATTTCCCGGTCCTTATTCTGTACCATGAAGTTTTGGAGGTACTCCCTAGCAGTTTCACGCTCAAAGTCACGGAGACTCAAGAAAGACTCGTGCATGTAGTACGGATCCGCCACACAGATTTGCGAGACTTCTTCACTCTTCATGACGGAGCTCATATGTAGCGCAAAAAGGTGGACGATAGTAAAATCGAGCCGCCTTGTTAGAAACATCTCAAAGATGTGGTCAAACCGCAGGAAGAACACCTCCGCGGGCCGTGTGTCGACGTAGCACTTCCCCTCAGGCACACGAGCCGCGTATGTCGGATATCCTGGATCCTTTGAGGCTAGTAGGCTTTTCTCAGTCGAAAGCACATGGTCGTGCAGTCTCCTGAGATCCCCTGATAGTGCCTCCAGCGGTTTTGGCGGTAGTATCGGCTCGCCCATGAGATGGAACATGACCGCACCTTTCACGGGTACATGCTCTTCAGAATGCATCGTCTGGCTGCTATGTGCTCTGACTTGTTTGGAGGCAGTTACCTTCCCCGATCTCTTCCTCTCCTTTTTCTTGGGCACACCTTCCAGACCCTTCCTTAACCCCTACCCCAGTGTTCCCGGGCTAAGTACTATACAACCCTCACGCCCAGCTAGTTGAGCCTGTGTTGAGGCGGCATCTTCAGGCGTGTCCTGTGAGGATTTCATGAAGAGAGACTTTTTGCAATCCTTGCTACGACCCTACCCGGGCATATCATCCATATCCTCATTAGCAAGCTGATAGCCCGATTCGTCATATGGTTGACTCATCATATCTATGTCATAGTCATATGCATTTGTATTGATGAAATTCATAGGGTCGACCTCCGTCTCATCATCCATTCTCTGTTCTACAGGAGAAATTACATCAGCTAGTACTATTCCACCCCCTTCATCATGTCGTCCGCCGCTCTCACCCGGCACTACAGGAGATGGTGATTGCGTAGGCGGGGTGGTGGTCTCCGCACATGCTAGTTGATGTGTGGTAGATATTGGTGTGCTCTCGGCCAGATCCAAACGAATAAGATTCTTCGGCCATAGCAGCACCCAATTCTTGCAGCTTCCAATCCACGGTGGCGTCTCGTCGTCCGCTCCCACATGCTGTACTGGAGGAGGCAAATCCTCGTGCCCCGATTTCACACTGGTCAAGCTAACCCTGGAGTGCCCAGCGGGGATCGGCTGTTTGTGGAACGTGCGTTGTGAGGGGTCCATTATCATCCCCTTTCCCACGTCCACCTTGTGGCCTTTGATCAAGTAGAGTATGGTGCACGGGGTTTCTTTCGCCTGCAAACACATATGTTTGTGGCGTAAAACAACCGAAAGGCAACAAAAATGGAATATTATATATATATATATATATGTTGGTGCGACATGTAATTACCGTGACGACGTCGAGCTCAGCCAAAGACGAAGGCCCACCTAGCATGCCTGAGACTGAGGATGGGCTGCTATGAGCGGGAGCGGCTGCGAGAGGAGGCCCGGTTGCGTGAGCAAGTGATGGTGCGATGGTGTTGTTGTTCATGGAGTTGCTCCCGATGAAACTGGGCAACAGGAAATCATGTACCGTCTTGTCTTGATTTTCCTTCGTCCAGTTGATGATAACTGGAACCAAGTTAGTAGCGAAATTATTTCTGCAGGCAGTTACAGCTGCATTGACTGCCTGCTGTAGCAACTCATATTTGTCCTCGGCTGCTTTTTTCGCGTCCTCAGCTGCTTTTTTCTCGACCGCAAGATTCACCTTCACGTCGATGACCGCCTGACTAAACTTCTTTTTCTGCTTCCTGGCCTCCGGGCCCTCGTTGTAAAACACCTTCCACATGGCGCCGTCTCCAGCACCATGCACACGACCATATTGCGGCCGCTGGTCCAAAGGGAGTCCCTTAAGTTCGTTCAAGGCCCTGTTGAGAGGGGTGTCCCACTTGGGCCTCATCGGAGAAGTAGTGCTTTCGGCTGCAAGCTGGTGTTGCTTCTCCAGTAGTCTAATCAATTTCCTCGTGATCTTGTCTGTGTAAAAAACCTTTTTCTCCTTGTCCCACTTGTAGCGTGCCCTGATGAAGTCACGCTCCAAGGGGTTGGTGAACTTTGCGAAGGGGTCTAGGAGACCCGCGGCTTCATGTTCCGCGTCCTCCTTATCCCATATGGGCCTTTTACCGAGGTAGCCATGGCTTCCGAGGCGATGCTTCCCTGTGTTCCTTTGCTGAAGGCTCTTGAATTTCGCAGCCTTAGCCTTGGCTGCCTCAGTAGCGCAAGTGTCCTTGAAGTTTTCGAACTCCTCTTCTGTAAGTGTCGGATTTTCCTTCAGAATCTTGGACAGGGGTTCATCAGCCTCAATAGCTCGTTTCACCATCCCTTTCCAGGAGGCCAAATCATTGCTGAACATGCCCATGGCGTGATTGTTAATCTTTTTCATCTTCGGATCATCCCACGGTTGTTCTATGTTATCATCTCGGTCGGGGAACTTGAATCTCTTGTGCAACTTTGTTAGGAGCAACTGCGTCAAATGTTCTTTACTCCATAAGTCATCGTCGTTGATGCTCACGCATTCCCGTAGGATGCATCCTACTTGGTTCCCATAGCACTTGCGAGGTTCTTCCGGCTCTAACGGCTCAAACTTGCAAGGTGCCATCTTTGTGATCACAAGTCGTCCAATCCCTAGTTTGTTAGGTTTTCGTATCCTCTGCTTCTTATGCTTCCTCTTTTTGGTAGCGGCATCGGGGCTGGCACCTTCCCCGCCGGTACCTTCCCCGCCGGTACCTTTCCCACCGGTCTCGGTGCCGGCGCCGTCGGTGTCAATGTCAGCATCAGTACCATCATCGAGGCCGACCTGCAAACCTTGCTTAGCAGTCAAATAGTCGAGGTACTCTTGTTCACCCTCATAATCCATCTCGTCTGCATCTTGGTCAGAAGGCCCAGTTTCTTCGTTGTTTGACATGTTTCCTATGATTAAGTGTCCTCATTTATTTCTAAAAGTATGAATAAATGAGAAATGACATAAAAAGAAATCTATGTGCCAGCACTCGATATGCCAACTATGTAGCACAAAACATGCCTTTATTCATGGGAAATTTCGGCATGACCTTTGCTAAAAAATGGACATATCGAGTGCCTGAAATTCACCGGAACGAAAATGAATCAACATTCCGGCGTAACATAGGCCACTCGGATCATTTTCCAAACATGACATGTCCAAAACATGACATATGCACATATCACATGTCCAGTTCAAATTTGCATATAAATTCAGCTAATTTTGAAACCTAGCTAAATTCATAACTAAATAGATAATCTAATTAACATACTGCCCTAACTAAAACCTAAGTAAATTAACCGAAGAACCCTAGCAAAGAGAGGGGGGGTTTACAGAGGGTGCAGGGGCGAGGAGGCAGGCCAGACGACGGCTGGGAGGGGAGAGGAGGGAGGCGAGGGCCGACGGGTCGGTAGCGAGCACGCCGGGGTCGGGGGCGAGCACCGGCGCCGGGGTCGGGGGCGAGGGCCAGGTCGGGGGCGAGCACCGGGGTCGGGGTCGGGGGCGAGGGCCGGGTTGGGGGCGAGTGTCGGGGTCGGGGGCGAGTGCTGGCGCCGGAGTCGGGGGCGAGCGCCGGGGCCGGGTCGGGCGGGGCGGTGCGACGTGGGAAGAGAGAGTGGGGATTTGGGGGGAAAAGGCGGGATGAAGTAGGGCGAGTGAGAATTTTGGGTTAAGTGGACGTAGCAGTAGCGCATTTGGACAAAACGCGCTGCTACTACCGTCAGTAGTTGTAGCGCTTTATATGAAATGCGCTACTACTAACTTCAGTAGCTGTAGCGGTTTAGACCAAACGCGCTGCTACTACCTTCGCTACTGCCAGTTTTCCTTTTTCTTTTCCCTTATTTTATCCCACTTTTATTTCCCGAGGGCAGTGAACGAAGGGAGGGCGATATATATTGCATCATTTGACGGTTAAATGTATGCAAAATAGGAACATATATATTACATCATTGGACCCATGCATAATAATGGCTAAGTGTGTATACAAAATAGGAATATATATATATATATATATATATATATATATACAGACGGTCTATTCTGCTAATATTAGCAGAATAACTATTCTGCACACCACTTCGGCACTGCACGTTGAACGCAAGTGCACTGCATTGCTTCACGGGAGAACTGCTTCATTTTCCAGTTTTCCGCCCGCGCGTTCTATGTGGAATCGGGTGTCGCGGGATGATTCAGTTTGTGTTTGCATCTCATTTTAGCTTTATTCTTTCTGATTTACAGGAAAATATGAGCTTTGGCGGATGAGCTTTCTCTGTTCGTTCGTGTTCACGTCAGATGCGATTTTTTTTGTGCTCAGATGTTGTTATTTAGTAGGAATTCTTTGATTGCGTTGTTTTAATCGGTCCGTTCACTCTATAATTCGTTAATTTTTAGGAGTTAGTTTTCAATTCTTGATATGTTGGTTGTGCGGGCGGGTGAGCTTCCTCCGCTCCTCTGTTCTTGTTGATTTTTTTGATTTTTCCCATCCACGCGTGTTTGAATATTGTAATTACTGTTGCTGTATGATTGAATTTGTTGTATTGCGGGTATAATTGTCATTTTTTGAATCGCGTTTTATAAATGTAAGGTGATGTTGTTTGTCAAGTTGCCATATCTTCCATGTAAATTTTTGCGGGTGTATTTTTTGATGGTTTAGTGGCTGTAGAATTTTTAGGCGAGTTATGGAACTGTGAGTAAAGTTGACACCTCTATCAGTCTATCACATTGTCTGTAGTTTTACTGCTTTAATTTTATTTGTTGTAGTGGCGGCATACGTTGTAGTGCACTGCATTTTCTTTGGTAGCGTACTTCGTTGTAGTTTTATTGCAGTGGTTATGGCTGTTTATGAGATTTCTCCTTTTCGTAAACTACATTCTGTGTTTACTACATTTTGTGTTCTAGCTGACTGCATAATATGCATTTCTGTACTGCATTAGCAGTGTTGTTAATGTTCTATTCTGCTATTAGAAGGGATGGTCCATGATACGCTTGTGTTAGCTGAATAGTTATTATAAGAATTTTTTTGAACTGCATACTTTGAGAATTGTTTTTGAGCATCATATGTTAACTGCAAAGTTTCGACCATTTGCATTTCCTTGTTACTGTTCGGAGGGCTGCCTTTTGTTATTATTAGTACCACACTATGTGTTCGAGAGAACTTCATTACTGCCAACAGCAACTTTGTCTAAAAAGGATGATAAAATGACGTAGTTGAGGTTGCATACTTTAAATAGGCATTGTTCAATTTGTCTGATTGACATAATTTTAAAAGCATACAACATAAGCAAAGCATTAGAAATATTGGTTGCTTCATATTAGACAGCCTAGAGTGCAAATATTGTAAACTTGATGGAGTCTTCTTCTTTGTAGAAAAAGACCATGGCCACTTCTCCGGCCTCAAAGCCATTGTGGGAGACAAAATCTTTCCAACCAGTAGTTATGTCGATGCAGTCTTCAGAGTCGATGTGGTAGTCAGCTTCCATGTCTCCATATCCATTTTTGTGTTATGTCTCCAAAGTAAGCTTCCCTGAACTCGGAGCATGAATTTTTATTGCGGATGGCAGTTTCTGCATATTGTAATGGGTGGATAAATAATTTATAAGTAAACAGCAAATGTTTTTGTTTTATACTTAGTATGATTTGTTTATGTTTACTTAAATAGTTACATACATATGATTGTATTTTGGAAAGTAGTTGCAATGTATGAACAAACTTATGTACGCAATTGACTCCTAGTTTTACTGTGATATATATTATACTGCAACATGTGTGCACTGCAATGTCAGTAACAGTGTACTTCTCCAGCATGTTAATATAACTGCAAATCTTATCTACTAACCCTTTTTTTGTACATATGTCGAAACATGGTGTGGTACTGAAGAAAGATAGGTGGAAGCATCTAGTCTTAATAGCTAATAGATCTGAACAACAATACAAATTCTGTTTTGTATTTTTTGTTGATATTACTTAAGAAATTGATTGAACTATATATTCAGATGTGTATTTGCAGTCTAGATTATGTCCAAAAATTGTGAGTGGAAAACATACCCAACTTTCCTGTAGATCTGTGGTTGTGAGGCGATGAAGAAATGGCGCACGAAACCCCCTGTTGGGTATCATCAGGCAGCCGAGCATGCTGCACCACTCGGTGTTGGTGAGCTGTAGGCCTTCTGCATAGATGCATGTGTCCGCTACCGGCGCCATCCTTGCCAAGGAACCGCACTTGCAGTCCATGGCGGGTTCAGTGGAATTCCAAAGAAGAGCTGT
>LT934116.1:38099081-38110271 GCA_900231445.1 Triticum turgidum subsp. durum | reverse complement strand
AGGAACGGGGGGGGGGGGAGTTGTGTTAGTCTGTAGCACGAATGGATAAGTTTTTATGCAACCAATCGAGCAATGGAAGTAATAAATCTTGTCGTTGGCGTTAGGTGGTGGATTGGGTCTGATTCAGTGAACACGAATGCATTCAAGAAGGAACGGTATTGCTTACTTGAGAATAGCGAACTGCATTGTCATATCACGACAAACTGCGAACGCGTGGTTGGGCCTGTGTTTGTGTATGGTATGTGGCATTTTTTTTAAAATTTTCAGTGGCCTCTCTTTTTTTTGTTGGCCCTGTGTTCTGGTAGTGAAGACGCAATTGGGCCCAGGTCGGCCTGTGAGCACACGGATGGTTCCTGTTTTGTTGTGTGTGAGTCCTAATGTTTAGTCCCACCTCGCCCGCGGAAGGCGCGCCGGACCTGTTTATAAGCGTTGGCGAGGCATACTGGTCGAACTCCTCTGTATACTTATCTGGGCACTTATACACGGCGCTCGCTGCTATATGCTCTATGACCTGTGGGCCCATGTGCAACCGGCCCATTGCACTGTGACTCAGAACGACTCGGCTTCTGTGGGCGTAGATCTATTATGAGACTGGCTGGGGCCGGTGCCACCTGGGTGGTCAATTTTTTTTTCTTTTTATATTTTTGCCCTGTGTGTTTTTTTTCAATGTTGGAGTGTGCACTGCATTGATCAGTGTTCTGTACTGCATTGTATACGCACTGCGTACTGCATGTCGGATGAACTCGTCGGATGAACTGCACGATCGCGCTGATGATGCGGTTGTGCGGATCGTGGGTTGGTTTTGCATCTATGATCGTGGGTTTGTGGCGATGGAACTGCTCCGATCGGGTGTATGTATGCGAACGTGGTTTTTTTTAAGGTGAGGTTTTTTTTC
The DNA here is from genome assembly GCA_900231445.1 of Triticum turgidum subsp. durum. Taxonomy (NCBI): domain Eukaryota; kingdom Viridiplantae; phylum Streptophyta; class Magnoliopsida; order Poales; family Poaceae; genus Triticum; species Triticum turgidum. Next base: position 38,109,376 of record LT934116.1, on the reverse strand, counting down.
TGATCAGCACATTTTTTTAACCATCACCTTTTTATATTCAAACGGGCATTTTGTCATGTTTTATAGATGTATACTGCATGACAACATAACTGCATTGCTTACAATTACGCACTGCGTCGCGTACAAATCAGAACTGCAACATTGTATACATGTGTGTACTTCATCGTTTTTTGTGTGTCTTTGCTATATGCTTCGGCGGTCTGCATTGCGCACCGGAATGCACTGCATACTTCTACCGACCCATACTGCATCTTGTTTTTGCCGGTACTTATTGCAGTCCCTGGCACGGGACGGATAGGAAATGGGAGGGGGGGTGGCCCCCCCCCCACTTTTTTTTCGAACTTATTGTTTTTTCTTGGTCGATTTTGTTGGGCCTGTGTTCGAGTATTTCAGAGACGCATGTACGTTGTCAATTTTTGGGTGCCTGGTGCCGGTATCATTTGGGTGATTAGTTTTTATTCTTGGTATGTTTTTTATGACGTGGAGTGCACTGCTTTTTGGTAAATCATCGGTGCAGTGCATTGATCATGGTTATGTACTAGGTGTTAACTTCATTCCTTACTGAATGTACAGTTCTCATTTTTGATCCCGTGTTTTTACTTATTTTGTAATTTTCGAATGTATGGGACTGCACTGGTTAGCAAAATACGACTGTACTACATTGTTTATGATACTGTACTGCAAGTTCGTGTACTTCCGCACTGCGTTAACTTATTCCGCGTTTGCGTTTTTCTTCATTCCCGAAAAGAAATGCATAATGGCGTACTGGATCCCGTATAGAAATGCACTGCATTTTTCCAGCAGTGTGTACTGCATTTGTTTTTTTGCCTGTACTTACTTCACTGGACGGGAGGTTAAAGGGGAGAGCGGAGGGGGGGCACATTTTTTTGTGTGGCACTTAATTGAAGGTAGACTTTTTTTTCTGGATGTGTTTCCTTAACATGTGTTTTGTTTTTCATTTTAACTTTTTTTACGAACTGTATTTATTTTATTTGTTGTTTTACCGTTTTGAAATTTCATGATTCTTCACAGAGAACTGCATCATGTGTTTTTTTTGTTGTTTTTTAGTAATATGTGCATTTTGATGTAGACTGGTTTATTTTGTCCGGGCTGTTTTTGGGCCGGCCCATTATTTGTGACGCTTTTTGCGAAATGCGGGCCTCCTGCGTGTCCTTTCCACGCTATTCCACCGCTCCGGGGTCAGAGAAAGAGACCGAGAACAAGCCCCTCTCCTCTCTTGCAGTTTCTCCCGAGGCATCTCTCCCTCGAGCAAAACTGTCGTCCGCGCGCAGCAACGCCGTCGACCGGAGAACCGCCGCCCTCAAGAGGTCCTTATTCCTTCATTCGGCGTCGCTGTCCGCTCCGTGAGCCCTTGCCGCTGCGCTCCCGCAGCCCTTTCCCGTCCCCGCCCCCCTTCCCCCTTCCCGCCGCCGTCGCCGCATACTTTTCTTCGGTACGTTCCGCTTGGCTCGGTGTTGATTATCCCCTCGCCTTATTTTTGTTATTCTTGTAGTTGCTGTAGCTCTTTATTCTTGTGTAATTTTTCATAGGCAGTCGATTTTATCTCGTTTTGAAGTCGATAGTTGTGTGTAGCAATGCGGATCTAGGGTTTCGTGAGATTTTCGCCGATTTTGTTGCTTATGTCTGTCACTTCGTCCTTTGTGTTGCAGAGAAACTCTATGTCTTCGCCGAGCAGGCAGGGAGAAGGAGTTCAGGGTATGTGGAGTGCTTATTCCTTAGGCTTTGTTTATTTTGTTTGGTGTTTATCTAGTTTCCTAGTTCATCCTGCATATTGGGTTATGCTCTGTTAGTTGTCAACGTTCGTTTGCATTATTTTGTCATGTGATGTTTTTGTAATTTCTTTTTTCTTGTTTTTTTTGAATCCAGCAGGGTGATTGCAGTGCTCATAATGATACACCAATTGTCTCTCCTTGTCCTGGTGGTAAGGATTATGGTGTCGAGGGAGGACATCAAGTGAATTCGCCGATTGAATCTTCTCCTATAAGTGTGGCCCCTCTTTCTGGTATGTGATTAATTTGTTTATTTTTGTGTATGCTTTGTTTTATCTAGTTCGACATTTTTGTTGCGAACAACCATGGATTTAGCATGTGCAGCACTGCATTTATTTTTGTATGTGAACTCCACTCTATGTATGTGTGAACTGCATTGTTGTTTTATTCAAGTTTTTTGTGCAATGCAATATTTTTTATTTTGAGTTTATGGTTGGAGCACTGCATTTATATGTATAACTATACTGCATTTATTCTTTTCGTGCAATTTTTAACGAGGATAGTCAAACTTTATTTTGACGTAGTGTCTGTTTTCCATGCTGGGGCACCTGGGTTTGAGGAGGTTACTCAATTGATTGACCATTATTTTGCAGAGGTTAATGTTGGTGTGAGCTTTGATCAGAGACGTCCTGTCTTGTTTGAAACACAGTCGCAGTCTGTTGATGGTACAGAGGAAGTTACACAGGATTGGATGGTCCCGGAACAGGTTCGTCAATATGAGTTGAAGCAAAGCAAGAAGAAGTTGAGGTTTGAAATTGAGTCAAAAGAGTTTGCTGAGAAGGAGAAGCAGAGGAGATCTGGAGATGGTGGCAATAATGGTAAATTTGGCAAGATGAAGAAGAGGTTGAGTACTGTTGCTGAAGAAGGTGGTACACCTCGGCGGAGTCCACGTGTTGCTGGAATGAAGAAGAATCTTGGCAAGAGAACCGCTAAAGCTGGCGAAAGTGATGATCCTCAGCGCAAACGACTACATGTCACTGAAGGTCCCAATTCTGATGACGACGACTTTTTGCTTGCTGATTATGTGAAGGGTGTTCATCCTTCTAGACGCAAAGACTGTGGTTCATCTAAGACTGTACCCAAGCGTGCCCATGATGATGTCGACGAAGATGTTGGTGGTGATTCTGGCGGGGAGGTGGATGCTGCTCCAAAGGTTTGTTGAAGTGCACTGCATTTGTTTCCTTCATTTTGTTATTTTTTCTGTATTTTCTTTTTTTATGCCTAATCTTCTAATGTGGACTGCATTTCCCTTTACACAGAGGAAGAAGTCTGGTAAGACCAATGCAACTGAAGATGATGGTGAGGGAGATGATTCTCGATTTAACAAGACCGTGCGTTTGTCACTTCCCACTGTTTGCAAGGCTGCTTCTTTGTTGAAAGAGGCGCATTGCAGCTGTGTTAGGGATGCTGGATTTGGTGTTGTCTTTGATCTGACAGTAAAGAAAAATGTGTCGTGCATTCTTATGTGCTATTTGATGGGAGTGATTGACCCTGCCACTATGTTAACGGACTTTGGGAATGGCAGGGTTCTTCGAATCAATCGTGATGCAGTTCATCACATTTTTGATTTACCTATGGGAAGTCACACTGCACCCATGCCTGCTTCCAACGATCATGATGAATCGTTGACTGCCCTCAAGGATGAGCTTGGCTTTGACCGTTCAAAAAGTATAGGTGTTAAGGACTTGCTTGAGAAGTTGAAGGTGTTGGTGGAGGAAGATGATTATGTGAGTGTTGACCTTGCTGTGAAGGTGTTCTTCCTTATACTTTACCAGAATTTGCTGTGCCCGGGGCCTGCAGTTCGTTTGGGTAGAGTTGCTGCGATGGTAGAGAACATGGATTATGCGTCTATGGCTCAGATGGACTTTTGTCAGCTTGTTGTTGATGAGTTGCAGGCAGCTGTGGTTAGGTGGCAATCAGAAGGCAGCAAGCAGAATTGTGCAGAGGGTTGTGCCATTGTCCCCCTGATTATGTATCTTGACTGCTTGAAGCTTCGCAAATTTTCAGTCATGCACACGTTGACGCCACGTGCGTCATACCTGATGACCAAGGACCTGATGAAGTTGTACAATGAGGATGTGCTTGTGAAGGGAAAGATTTACTTGGAAAGTTACAAATTTGGGAAGCTACCGGTTAGTGCACCTGATTTTTTAATATCAGATTTTTTTATAAAAAAATGTGCAGTCATTATAAATGTGAACTATTCTAGTACTCACATGTGTACTTCTCTTTGCATGTTCTCTTTTTTTTGTAGTGGAAGGCGTCAGGTGATATTGTGTACAACCGTCATGTTGCAGTTGTACACGGCAGCTCTGATACGGGGCCTAGCACTCATGATAGGTTTTATGAGCCTATCTGTAGTCAGCTTCCTGGCTGTGATGATGAGGTGCCGCATACTCGTGGTTTCATGCCTCGACAGATGTTTGATAATACAAGCTCTTATAAACAGACATTTGTTGGCGGCAAAAAGCATGAGGAGATTGATGAGCTTCTTCTGAAGGTTTTGAAGCTGACTGAAGATTTGCCAACCTCTGGTGACAGGTTGAGGACAGTTGCTGGTTTTTTCCCTGTTGGCCATGGCCCACGAGATGAAGATATTGTTGCTGCTCACAATTTTGATTGTGGTGTGATCGAAAGCCTGAAGATTGCAGTGACAAATGTTCGTTCTTCGTATGCTCAATTGATACATTCACAAGAAGAAAAATGCGGTCGGTATGAGAAGGATGTTGGGCATATTGTGGATGAAATGATCCGTCAGGACGCTGGCGTTGGTGCTGATAATGTGTGTTCTATGTTTTTTGTGGCTTTGGACCTCTTTTTTGTGTATTATGTTGACTACTCCTCATTTTTTTTTGTTATAGGCTGGAGTGGAATCTTCTGGTGTCGATGGAACTAGAGACGATGGGGTTGGTCAGGTATAAATACTCCTGCCATGTCTGTTCTGCCATGCTTCCCTTTTTCTTTGAACTTACATTTGTTTGGTTCCCATATTTTTCTTGTGTACTTCTATGTTGTGAAGTGTGTACTGCTTGTGCATGGTTGGAGTTTTTTCTTTATTGGTCGGTACCATCTTATTTCTCTTTTTTGGTTTGTTCTATGCCCGTAGACTGGTCTCGCTGCTCGTGATGTGCACAAAGAGACTTACGATGGCTCTGGGAAGGATGAGGTCTTGGGTGATGCAGCGCCCCCTCTTGATGTTGTAGGTGATAAGGTATAATTGTATTACTTGTTCTATTAGTGGGTCATAATCTAATTTTTTGTTGTCTGTTATAAACTTGACGTACGCTGTTATGTTCATCCATATGCATTTTCATTTGCGTATGTTAGCTGCAATAGTTTTACATGTATGCTCTTCACTGTTTGACATAAGTGAACTGCAGTTCTTTTTGGCATGCGTGATCCATACTTATTTACATAAGTGACCTTCACTAATTAACATAACTGAACTGCAGCGTTTGTCAAATGGAACTGCATTTCTTTTTTTATGTATACGTGGGTTGCAGTTGTAGTTGTGTATGACACACGTGTGTTGGTGTTGTTTTGTATATGTGGACTGTAGTTGTTATGTGTATGTTGCCAGCAGTCTTTTGACATAAGTGTGCTGTGTGTTGTTGTGTTAGTTATCCCCATGCTTATTTTTGTGTTACTGGGTGTTTTTTAAACTTTCCATAGGTTGGAGAACCAAACGTGGAAGTCCACGTTGATCTGAATCGGGGCAGTTGTGCTGTTGATGGCTGTGCCAGTGTTGATGCTTCTGTATCGGTTGCCGTTGAGTGTCCAGATCCGTCTGTGGCTCAAGGATCCCATGATGCTATTCCCACCAGTCGGCATGAAGATTCTGATGTTGGCATTGAAAAGCCACTGGAGAATGTTGCCCCTGCTGCTAGTGTTGTTTCTTCCCCTGTGTCTCTGGTGTCCAATGATGTTCCGGAAGTATTGATAGTGGAGCCTCATGTAGTTGAAGTATCTAAGGAAGCTGATGTTGACCACACTGTTGTAAATCGAGAGAATGTTGATGTTGCTGCAGAAGGAAAGTCCAGTGAGGTTGTGGTGGATTCGTTGCAACCTATGCAAGAAAATATTTTGCTCAGTTCTGAAGAACAGCAGCCTGAAGACTCTCACACTGAAGGCAAGAGTTTTTGTTAAACGGTGCAGTTTGATGTCTTTCTCATTCATGTTGTTTAATTACTATGGTATCTGTATTAGATGTTAAGTGATAAGTGAAACTTTGATCTTTTGTCTATGATTTTCAAAATAGCTAGCAGAATTCCCTTATCTTAATATTTAAACTTCATTGTTTGGATAAGTGAACTTCATTTTTTATTGCAGATGATGAACTCCCTATTGTGACACCATCGGGCATTGATCCAGCTCTTCTGAAAAGATACAATGAGTTGTACGCTGCTGTTACAAGGGCTCGGAAGGACAAGAAGAAGAAGTATGGTTTTTTAGAAATTGTTTTGTTCATATGTATTATCTAATTTTTGTATTTACCCGTTTTTATTTGTTGTTATTTTTATAGTATCTTATGTTTGAGTTTTTCATGAAAAATTCAAGGACATGATTGCTTTTAAAACTGAGATGGGTGATATTAGCATTGGCGAAGTTGGTCAATCCTTTTGGGATAAAGGGATGCTCACTACAAGGCTTGTAGATCTTGGGGTTTCTTTGCTGCTAGATAAGTTTAAGAGATCTCCGACAATGGTTGTCCCGTACCATATTTGTGTAAGAATACATAATTTTTTTCATTTTCTTTTCTGATTTTGTGCGACGACTTGTTTTGCTTATTTGATTTTTGGTTTTGATTTGGCAAACAAATATTTGGAATGGTGGTACTGTAGGCAGGAGTGTTAAATTGATGTTCTCTTCAAAAGCCGAGGAGCGTGTTGATAAAAAGGATATGGTGAGAGACTTTTTTATGTGTATTTTGCCTGTTTTGTTTTTATAGTGTTCTGTTTTTTCTTGTTATAATAATTTTATTTATTTTTTCATGTTTCCAACAGGTCCTTTTTGCAACTTTTGATCCGCCAGATACGAGGGATGGTGTTGGTCATTATTGTGTAGTTGCATTAAATGTGAAAGAAAGGCGGTTTGAATTTCTTGACTCGCTCAACAAACCTGGCAGCCCTGATGCGGTCAGGATTTTTAGGAGGATGGTTAAAAATATCAAGCGTGCATGGAAAGAAGGTAGCTTGAGTTCTGATGAGCCGCTAAATCCTCCCACACTTGATGGATTTGTGTTGAAACATGTCATTGTCCCAATGCAGCCAAATGGGTGCGTTCTTTACAGCCCTTCTGTGTCATACCGTTCAAGTTTTTTTCACTTAATTTTCGTGAAACTGATGTTTTTTATTCTTTTTATTGCAGGCATGATTGTGGATTCTATATGTTTCAATTCTTGCAGACATGGGATGGTGTTTGAGTTGCTAAGTTTGGGGTGGAGCATATTGGCTACATCAGAAAGGCCATGCTCTATAGCTGGCTAACATCGAGGAAGTGTTGCCTTGATTTAACATCACTTCTAATTTTTGCAGATAAAGGTTGTTTTATTGAACTTCTTCATCCTCGCTTTATTTTATTTTTGACTACTGCTTGGTTCCGCTTCTTTATGGGCAAGTGGGCCGCATTGTTATTTTTATATGTTGGCTGCATTGCTGTATACAAGTGCGGGCTGCATTGCTGTAGAGAAGTGGGCTGCATTGTTATTTTATATGTGGGCTGCATTGCTTTTATACAAGTGTGAGCTGCATTGATGTAGATAAGTGGGCTGCATTGTTATTTATATATGGGTTGCATTACTATAGATATGTGGGCTGCATTGATGTATACAACAGTGGGCTGCATTCTATATTTTTTCTCTATACATGTTTTTAGGTTCTTGTGTTTTGTACTAAGTGCTTCCATGTTTTTTCTGCATGTTTTTAGGTTTTGATTGGGGGCTTCATGAAGGTTGTACGTCATTGTTTGAGTCCCAGGGTTCTGATGTGGTTATGGAGGATTGTGTCATTGAAATCTCTCCAGATAATTCTGGTTTGAACACAAATGTGGCGTCTGGACCTGATGGTGGAAGTGCCTCTCGACCTAGCTCTCCACATGATTTATATGATGTTGATGATGATGATTTTGTTACACCGTGTGCACGTGTAACTAGGACTAGGAGTGCAGCAATTAATCGTCCTCATTTGGATGAGGTTGAAGTATTTTCGAACAAGAGGGCAGGTGAGAGGGCTTTTAAGTTGAGATGCTCTATAGAGAAATTGAAGCCTCCGAGGTTCAGATATATGGATGAGGCGATTAAAATAAAGGATCTTGTTCTCAGCAAAGATTTTGTAACCAAACACGGCGAGTAAGTTTTTTATGTGATGCGTGTGGCCTTTCATGCTTTTTGTGTGTTTTGATTTTAGTTCTAATTTTATTGATCCCATCTGTGTATGTTTATTGCAGGAACGCGTTCTTTATGGTGCATGGTCCTTTTGGTGATGATGTCGATACTTACAATTTCGACTATATCTATGATACATTTGGCAAAGTAGCTTTAATGGATTCGTATATCATGGATTTTGTTATCAAGTACTGGAAGCAAGACCCTGAATTGGGTTTAGCTTATCAATCCGGTGAACGTTTGCTACTTTCACCTTTATTTATCACGGTAAACGTTTGCTGTCATTCTTTCCTACTACACTGGCTTTTTCATCTCCATGCCTGCTTGCATTGTTTATTCTTTTTTTTCATGTCCTTTTTTTGTTCTTTTTTGTGTATAGTACGTTCTTCAAATGGAAACCTCTGTGGGGAGAGATAATGACGGAAATCATGTGTTGCCAGTTGTGTATAGCTCATTTGTTTTAAAGATGCAGTTAATCAGTTCAAATTTTTTGTGAACGACGGCGCAAACCTGTTTGATGCAAAACTGGTAAATTCATTATTTTTTGTCATTTATTCTTCTTGATTTGTTGCATTTCTTTTTATAGTTATTTTTTGGAACAGTGGTCCTGGTGGTACGTGTCGAAAGAACTTTTTATTTCATTTTTTTTATGCGAACAGATTATGATGCCGCGATTCAAGGATTGTCATTATTCCTTATACACGATGAACCAGCATCGCCAGACCCTTGATATCCATGATAATAGGAAGTACACTGGCCATCCTGATGTCACAACAAGGTGGCGCAGGACTGACTACCACGCAGATTGCACTGAAGTGGTATGTTATTTTTTCTTTGCCAACCATAAAGCTTTCTTTGTGTTTCTCCCACTGTATTTTTTATAAACTGCAATTTTTTATGTAGTGAACTTCAACATATGCGCGACAGAACTGCATTTTTCTCACGTGCACTTAAAAGAGGGATTGTTTAGATGTTTGAGAGCAACTTTTTTTGGGGGGTTCGTTTGAATATCAACTTTTTGATCCGTGATGTGTGTTATTCTTACCTCGTGCTTCTTTTTTTTTGCCAGATGAGGAGGATGACTCAGCTGCTGAAGGCGATTTATGGTGAAAAAATGTATAAATCGAAGAACCTTCCTGACTGGGTTAAATTGGCAGAGAAGCCATCTTACCCGTTCGTGCCAGCGCAGGGAGCAAATGAGTGTGGGATCTATGTTCTGAGGATGGCGCAGTTGTATATCGGCCAACGTCTAGTTGAGAAAATTTTGAAATCCGACGTAGCAGCTTCTCTGTTTTCTTTTTACTTTTTTGTTCTTTATGACAACCTTTTTTTTAATCACTTGTTTGCATTTGTTTTCTTTTTTTCAGCCTGCAGCTGAAGATTGGAAGGCGGAGTACATGTTCCAGCTGCTGTTCAATCCTTTGAACATGTTGTGTTATGAAGACATGCCTCTTGAGTTACGTGAACTGATTGCGGACCTCGGGCTCACTTCCCTGTCACAATCGCGGACGCAGTCGCAGACGCAGTAACAGTCATTTGGGGCACTGTTTTTCTACTAGGTGCAAAAGGCTGTGCGTGGACAATAGCTAGGTTTTGATGTTGTGTTTGTGTGTGCTGACTATGTATGAAACAGACTTTTTTGTTGTTGTGTTTTCTTCTTGTTCGTTTATGCGGCAGTGCATGTGGATGAATTTGTATATGTATGTGTATTTTTATATCAATAACTGATACAATATATATAAGTGTATAATTTTATTTTTTGTTGACTACCACGGTCTATGCAAACTGGCATTTTGTCACGCTTATATGTATGATATGTGTTCGATGAACTGTATCGCATTTGATGCCGAACTTCTTTGTCCAATATAAGAGAATTGCATTTTTTTTGGCATTCAAGCAAAGTGCTGCATGTGTGTGCATGCCGAAATTGCATTGCTTTATGACACCGAACTGCTTTTTTTTGTCAGAACAAAAAACGCATTACTTTTTGCCTATAGTTGCGGTTTGTAGTTGGTTTTTTATTTGTTTGTACGTTAAGGTACATGGTGCGTGGGAGGGGGGTTGGGGGGGTCCCCCCCAAATTTTTTTAGTTGTCTATAATTTTTTTTGTATTGGTCTTGTAC
>LT934116.1:38075691-38089493 GCA_900231445.1 Triticum turgidum subsp. durum | reverse complement strand
CGCGCGCTGGTTGATGGCTTCTTTGGTTTTTCACCTATGTGGACTGCATCCTTCTTTGATCCCCGCGTGCTGGTTGATGGTGGTTTTCGTTTTCCAGTGCTGTAAACTGCATCCTTCTTTGATCCCCGCGCGCTGGTTGAAGCATTTCCTCGTGGTGGTCTTGTTGATATTGTTTCTTCATGTTCTTCGTCCTCTTCACTCTCTTCAGTCTCTTCACTCTCTTCTTCCTCTTCATCATCTTCATCATCTGTTTCTTCATAAGCCACTGTTTCTTCAGTTTCTTCACGTTCTTCGTCCTCTTCACTCTCTTCTTCTTCCTCCTCTTCTTCATCTGCTTCTTCATAAGCCATTTCTTCTTCAGTTGTGTCATCATATTCTTCTTTGATCTCACCTTCGTCGTCCTCATTTTCTGATCTTTTTCTTTTTCTTTTGAGGCAGGTTCTTGAATTGTGTCTCTTCCTCTTTTTGCAGATGCTACAACGTCTCGGTTTCGTCCATTTCTGAGTGTTGTGAGTGGAATTTTTGTTTTGTTGTGCATCTCCATGTCCTCGTTTTTCTTGTTCATTTCTTTGTTTACACGTCCTGGAATTGTGGCCGCTGACTTCATTACATATTCTGCACATTCTTACTCCCAGTGGGCGACCATCACTGTCCAGCTCAGGCTGTGGCTTACTGTTTTTGTCATCATTTTTCTCCTTGCATGCCACCATTTTCTGGTTTGCGTCTCCCCCTTTCTTTCTTCCTCTTGTGTTTGAAACAGGAGGTGGAAGAATTGTTTCTTTTTTTATAGCACCAGTTCCAATGTGTTCAGTTTTTTCTTCTTGCTCGGCTTTATTGTCATGTTGGTATTTCTCTGCTTGCTTTAGTTTTGCTGCTTCTTCTTCTTCTTCGTTGAGCATGTCAACTACCTCTATCAGTGCTCTCATACCAGACAACGCTCTGTGGCACCCAGCGTCTGACCTTGTCGCTCTGTTTGCAAGGTCCATTGCTGTTTCTGTCAGCAATTTTCTACGGCAAAAAAGCGAGGTTCCATCTGGTGTTGTTTGTTCGTAGTCTCTTCTGCCAACGTTGCATCTGATCTTGCGTTACGAGTGTATCTCTTCATGATGTACACCTCAGGAATGTTGAGTACTCTCAAATGAGAAAGCATGCATAAGACATCGACGCAGAAGAGGCCTGCAGACAAACACATTTTTTTTGTGTTCTGTAAGTGAACTACATGAAATTAGTAAACATGTATTTTTTTCATTATTTTGTTCATTTTTTAAAGAAGTGAACTTCATTTGGTTTCGTGAATTACACATGCATATGTACTTTTAAATTTCAGTAAGTTAGCTTTCGTGCATGACTATGAGAATCTAGATTTTTTTTTGGTAGGAGTCTCACCTGTGTGTGTCCAGAGTTTGCACTTACATTCGTAGACACCTTTCTCTTCATCGGCGACCACTTGGAAATTATGCCTTGCCCAGTCAAATGCATCCGATCTGTTGTACTGGTGTACTAGATACTTTGTCGGGTTCTCAGGGCACCGTTCTGCTCTGAATGCAGTGCTATGGTAGAGTGTTTCTTTGAAATCTGCAAACACTGCTCTTGTATACACTTTTGATAGCTGAACTTCGAAGCCAAACTTTGTTGTTGTTTTTACCTCTGACTGCATGATCACAAATGCACTGTTACGATCCAGAGAAATGAAAAAATTGTTTGTTTTTTATTCATATTTTTAAGCAGTTTTTTATTGACATTTTGTTTACCTCATTTGCTACTATCTCTGCGTGCTCGACGGCCTTCCTGGTCTGAATGCACTTGTCCACCTGCTGAGCAAACAGATGGAGATCATGCTTCTCCCTGACAAAAATTTTCTTCAGTATGCGGTTCATGCTCTCGCTTCTCTGTGTGGAAGTCATCCGAGCATAGAAAATTTCCTTGTAGTAAGCTGAGATCCACTCGTGCCTGTCATCCCACAGTGAATTCATCACTTCGTCGTCTTGCAAGTTGTACCTCTGAATGAGGTTCTTCCATTCTCGTTCAAATTCTGACGGCATTAGTGGGTGGTTCAGCACTGCATTGAGTTCGTCCTTGAGCTTCTCATGCGCCTTATACAGCAAGGCGAGGTGGTCCTTGTACTTCTTCATGATATGCCACCGACACAGCTTATGCAGAGTTTGTGGGAGGATAGTTTTGAATGCTGCCTTCATCGAAGAACACTGGTCTGAGAAGAGACAAACAGTGTTTTTTTTATTAAGTTGTTTCTGTGTTTGCAAGATAGATGGAAGAAATATAAGTGCACAAAACAAAACAAAACGTAAGTATGCAGGTGTTTTTTATTTTTTGTACCTGTGAGCATGCAGATTGGCGGCTTGTTGTTCATACAGCTCCGTAAGGTTTTGAAAACCCACTCAAATGATGGTATTGTTTCATCTCGCACGAGTGCAACAGCAAATATGGTGCTTTGTAGATGATGGTTCACCCCCACAAACACTCCCAGAGGCATGTGGAATTTGTTGGTTTTATAAGTCGTGTCAAATGTAACGTAGTCTCCAAAATCTTCATACGATCCTCTACAACTTGTGTTCGCCCAAAAGACGTTTCTTACACAGTTATCTGCATCAACGTCATAATCATAGAAGAACTCTGGGTTTATCTTTTGCATTTTCTCGAAGAAATTCAGAAGTTTCTTGACATCATCTTCAGACTCTTCTCTGGCAAACTTCTGTTTCCTGCATTTTCATAGACAATTCAAACTTATCTCACCAAACAGGGAATAATTACAGATAGAATGCTCAAGAGATATGTGTTTTTACGTGCTTACATGTTTACCCAGTCGCGGCTAGTATGTCCCATGTACTGCAAACCACCGGACATATGCGACAACGTCGACATCATCTGAGCATGTGTGTGGTTGTCCAGTTGCATGTCTTTCACTAACTAGTCTATCAAAGGATCATCTTTTTTGTGCGATCGCATGTGCAGAAGCATCCCGGGGCTTTCCAGCATCTTGTGATTGTGGTTGAGTTGAACCATTTCTATCACAAATTTGCCATCCTTCCTTTTTTTAACTCTGATCTTTGCATTGCAGCCAATCCTTTTTGATGTCTTCTGACGTACCCGGTGATAATCTGACACAGCCTGCTTGTGGACCCCTTCTCTTGAGCAGACAATGTAGGCATTTGTCCTGTGTTTTTCCCTCTTGTGTATACCAAACCCTGCACATCTTGCATAATTGTTGTAAAAGTCCCGTGCCTTTTCGTATGTGGTGAACTTCATTCCAGCAGCAGGTACGAGGTTGAGCGGCATGTTTTTATCCTGCATTAATTGAAATGCTATATAAGAAAATTTGTTCTGTTCTGTTTTTGAATACGAGGAGTGCATACGAGTTTAATAAAGCATTTGCAATGTTCCTAGCCAAAGCTCACAAGAAATATCAGTGTGCACTGCAATGTTATCTGTATGGACTGTAACTAGTTTTTTCAGACCATAAACTTACATGTGTGTAGAGTCATTCGCCTGATGGTGTTTGCAGCTCGCCGGGTTGTATTGGACATGGCGAGGTTATAGCAGATGTGTGTAGTTGAGGATCTCACGGCGGTAACAGTGAGGAGGATTTGTACCTGCTGTTTACTTTTGACCGAGGAACCGTTGGTGGTCGCAGCGTCGAAGTTGATGCAGCAGGTCTGGTTGGAGCTCTGTTTTTCGGTGCAGCAGGTGGACGCTGAGCTCTGTTTTGGGGTGCGGCAGGTGGACGTGGTGGTAATCCAGTGTTGTGACAATGTCTCGGTGGATTGATTTTAAAATTTTGGAGCAGTGGCACATCATCATAGACATAATCATCATCTGCTGCAACATCGTGTTCAACTGTGTCATCATTATCTGTTCGGACATGCTGTCCAAACGTAGTGAACTCGTACTTATACTCCGGGTTGAGAACTGTTATCGGCTCATCTTCATCGTCATCGTCTTCATCATCGCGTTGGTGAGTGCCTTCCCAGACGAATGTGACATCATCGTCATCTTCAACTACATCTTCTTCCTAGGAAAAATCTTCTTGTGGAGAGTATTGCACCCTATTTTTCATCGTGAAGAATCCATGAGGAATCTCAGGGGTAACCCAGCCAGTATCTCTGTCAGAAGAATATTCACTCTTCTGAAAGTTGTTGTTCTCAGTGCTGTCAATTATGTGTGGCATTTTGTATCTGCTGAACGTCATCTCCTGCACACAAAATGACCGAGCTGCATTGTCAGGTTAAATGAACTGAATCATGCAAACTGCAATGTGTTCAAAATGGTACTGCCGAGGCAATGCACGGTGACTGCATCACCCCTCAAGGTGAACTGAAGCAACCGCACTGCATAAGTTTTGTACTGCATAATCACGCGATGTACTGCTTGTACTAATTTGTCTATGATAACTACACTGAGATGGTTTAGGAAGTGTACTGCTTACCTCGTGATGTAGTGATTTCTTGCTTTTACAGGAGGAAGTTCCCTTCTCGTCCTCCTGCACAACTTTCACGTTTGCCCGTGCAGTCCACTTGCCCTTCAGAAGTTCATGGGCGGTCTGGACGTTGCTCAATGTGAACGGGGAAGGAGGATTTGCTCTGAAGGTTGATGCACACTTATTCCAAGAAGCTACAGTGGATGAAGCAACCTTGCGCACACTCCTCCTTGCTCGAATTGGTTTGATGTCGAGGCAGCACCAATCCACATCTGATGAATTACAGCTAATTGCGGGCCCTGAGGAGTTCGGTGGCGGTGCTACCGAGTTGCTGCCGTGGAAGAAGGCCGATAGGCTGCTGTTGCTCGGTGCCTGCCGCGGAAGAAGGCCGAGAGGCGACGGACGGCGTCGCTGCCTGGCTACCGCTGCGGAAGAAGGCCGGGAGGGGAGGGGCGGCGTCACTGACGGCCGCTGCCGCGGAAGAAGGCCCAGAGGGGAGGGGCGGCGACGCTCCCAGGCCGATTCAGGAGGTGGAAGAAAGAGTTGAAATCAATGTTTGTCGATAAAGGGCAGACTCCAGAATTCACCGGGCGATTTGAGAAGATAAGAGATCACTAGCCTACATTTGTGGCCTACAAGACATCGGGCAAGAGTAAGACGTGTGCTCTTAAGAAGATGGCAGGTCTATTCAAGAGGTGGAAGAAAGAGTTGAAATCAATGTTTGTCGATAAAGGGCAGACTCCAGAATTCACCGGGCGATTTGAGAAGATAAGAGATCACTAGCCTGCATTTGTGGCCTACAAGACATCGGGCAAGAGTAAGACAATGTCAGAGATAAACAAGATAATAGCTACAAAGAAGTTGTATCACCATCGCACGCGGTTAGGCGGCTACGTTCAAGCCTGAGAGTGACCTGATTGCTAAAGGGGTTGAACCAGAGACATTGAACTGGCCAGACCGTTCAAGGACTTGGTTCTTTGGGGTTGGGGGAACTTTGGACCCTAAAATAGGGAAGTGTCGTTGGACGGACGAGCAACTTTCAATACCCATCATGAAGCTTTAGGCAGTAACCAAGGAAGCGCAGGAAGGGACATTCATTCCCAATAGAGAGAATGACGGGCTGACTGAGGCCCTCGGGAATCCTGAGCACCCTGGACGAACACGAGGCACGCTAGGATCCGTTGCATGGAAGATTGGTTTTCCCGATGCAGGCGGTTACAAAACCCAGGAGAGGAAGAGGAAACAGGAGCTGAGCAATATACAGAAGCTTAATGCAAGATTACTAAAGCTAGAGGAACAAGTTGAGAGCCAGCAAGCTGCCAACCAACCATCTCAGCGGCACGAAGCTACCCCTGAAGCTACCCCGCTATCTCAGCGGAGAAGCAGCATGGCTTCCACGGAGCTCATTCAGCAGCCTGACTTCACGGCTCCTAGCTACCCAATGGATGCTATCATGGAGGCTCAACATTGCCTGCTTATGACGAAATGGCAAAACACCACCTTGAAGGCGGCTATCGGTACTGTTGCACCTCCTCAACCCGACAGAACTTTTCACTGCCCTCTGATTCCATAGGGCTATGCTGTTGTGATGGCGGATGAAGTAATGGAGGAATTTGAGGAGCTCGAGCTTGACCACCCTACAGGTGAAGGGGAGATTTAGCTGGGTCTTGCTCTGAAGACTCCATGTCTATGGCAGAAGGAGTACATCAAGCTTCCAAACTATACGCCTCTGGCTCCTCCTCCTCCTCCGGCGAGTCAGGGCACTCCGTCTCCTCCTCCGCCTCCTCCTCCTCCTCCGGCGAGTCAGGGCACTCCATCTCCTCCTCCGCCTCCTCCTACGGTGAGTGATCAGGGCACTCCGCCTCCTCATCCATCTCCTCCGGCGCGTGACGGCACTCCGGCTCCTTCTTCGCCTCCCCCAATGAGCACTTTGCCTCCTCTCGCACGTGAGGGCACTACGACTCCTCCTCCACCTCCTCCAGCGCATTGGAGCACTCTACCTCCTCCGGCGCGTGGAAGCATTCTGCCTCCTCCGGCGTGTCGCGGACTCTGCCGTGTCAGCAACGGTGGAAGAGAGAGGCCGCTGCTCCGGTCCATCTCTCAAGGCTTCGGAAAAGTTACCATATGAGAGGGCCGACAAGGAAAACGAGAACATCAGTCGTGTCCAAGTGAGAGACTTTTTTGCACGGAAACCTCCACGTCTGAAGGAAATGATAGATCTGGTGAAAGTGAAGCGGACTATAGATGCCATGAAGCGACTACCATCGCCTCCACCGGATTCCAACTATGTGCAAACTATTAAAAATGCATATAAGGAAGCGGAGCGGTCGGGAAGTACTTGCAGTGATGCAAGGTTAGCAGAACAAAGAAGTGGGGAAAAATTCCCCAGCTAGGCGAACAGGCGAAGCAAACGTTTCCCCCGTTCAAGATGTCTAGCGATATCGTCGCTAATCATCCGGGGATGGTGCCCGGTACCAATCCTGCTGATTACCTGACCGATGATATAGAGTTTGAAACAACGGAGGTGGACGAATTCAGATTCTAGTACGGGCAGCCTCTCATCAAACCTGATCCTCCTCCTCCTCTAACAACGATGATGCGAAGACTCCACGAATGGTACATGGAAAGATGCCGCAAGTATGGGAAGCATACTTTGACGATGAGAATTAAAGAGGAGCACGACCTCGTTGGAATGGATATTTTGAATGTTGAATTTGACGAGTTATTCCAGTTATACAATCAAAAGGCCCTCAACAAAACACTCGTGACTTGCTAATGTCCGTAAGTACTACTTCTATAATTATTAAGTCTCTATATATATATCTCAGCTCTTTCATTTGCAAGTATATATAATTATCCTCACTATATTATGCAGGTTGAAGATCATCGAATGCAGGAAAGCAGATATCTATGACATTGGGTTCATTAACCCAAATATCATACATGAATGGATGGTCAAACACAATGTCTCTGAAACCGAGGACAACTTGCTACAATCGTTGCTTAAAAATCAAAAAAAGATAGAATACTCTTTTCTTACAACTTCAAGTGAGTATTACTGTCTTGTGCATATTCGGTTTCCCTTACTCGAGGTTAATTATAGTAATATAATTGATGAGTTATGCATGCATGTGCAGATTCCACTTTATGTTGCTAGAGATTAAGCTTGAAGCTGGAATAGTAACTGGCTTAGACTCGAGAAGAAAAGATCCCCAGGAGTATGCGGACATGACTGATATGCTTCAGAAGTAAGTTCAATCGATCATTATCTCACCATATCGGCACCTTTGTTAATTTCCTGGATATCAAGTAATTATTCTTTTTGTCTGGAAGGGTTTGGAAAGAGTTCACCGTAATTACACCGGGACTGCCCACGGAGCTTTAATTTAAACACCCAAAAGTAAGTACTACTAGCTAGTTCCGCACATCTCCCATTCATTCTAGCTAATTTCATCAATACCATTTAACATGCTGGATTATCAGTTTGATTGAACTCTATTTCTCGTAATGTTCTTGTGGCAGGAAGCCGGGAATGATTTTTGTGGATACTATGTTTGCGAGTTCATCTACAACTCGACGACCTCTAAGTGGGGCTACTCTGAAAAACAATATGATGTATGTAAAAAAAGAATTCACAATTTTATTTTATTACCATCATTTGTGTTGAGTGTCATTCATATATAAGTATTGACCCACTTCTTTAAATTAGATGTGGCAGATGCGGGATGAACTCCTATCACATGATCGAGCTATTCAAGAGGAATTGACGAGATTCTTTCTTGACCACGTCATAAATAAAGCCGTAGAATACCATGTGAAAGTTCAAATAGACCTTAGATGTTAGGGTTTGTAAGAGATCTTATATTGTATATATGTAGCTAGCATTGAATAGATATACGAAAACTTGTTGTTCGACCAATCTCTCGGAGAAAGAGAGGTCACTTCTCTCTATATATGTTCATGACGATCTTGAGTACTTTGGTTCCTTCATTTGCTTACTAGCTAGCGTGTCGAGTCCTGTCTATACATATAGTAGCTAGCGTCAACCAAGCACGGAGATAAGAGAGGTCACTTCTCTCTATTAGCTAGCTAACACAATATATGAAACCCCTAAATTAACCCTCCAACCCCCCCCCCCCTAAAAAAATTCTGCTCCTGCCATATGCTGACGCGTGGATGCCTTTTGGTCCCGGTTGGTATTACCAACCGGGACTAAAGATCCTCCTGCCTGGGTGCCCCGCAGCGGCCACGTGGAGCCCTTTCTATCCCGGTTCATAAGCGAACCGGGACTAAAGGTTTTGGGCTTTAGTTCGGATCCTTTAGTCCTGGTTTCAGAAACGGGGCTAATGGGCCTCTAGAACCGGGATAAATGACCCATTTTCTACTAGTGGGTGGTAGAGGGGGGATTGGTCATGGGAGTGGGTGAATGAGATATAGTATCAGGACATTGTTGTATATGATGGAGATGGACTCGTAGGTTATATAGAGGGCAGTCTTGGGTATACTAGATGACCTTTGTCATCATAAATGTTCTATGTGAATAAGGTACCATTTAAAACCTCCGTTTGTCGCGATTACTACCACCAACTATCTTGACCATCCATCAATAATGAACCATCAATGGCATACTATGGTTGTGGACTTCCATGAAACTGCTGAGCTTAGACATCATGGTTAACTAGTTTTGGACTTACAGGTTCTAAGTCACCGGTAATTCAGGTTTTCACATGTCGAACTCGAACTTAATATAAACTCTTGCCAATTATTTTTATCCATGAAAAATGGCAGCCTCATGTTTTTTATAGGAAATGAACTAGTAGCATTCTTTTGTCTCTCTTCGTTTTACATATCAATTGATCTGAGAACCAAAATGTTCCCTAGAGCAATAAAGATGCTACACATTCTAAAGGTAATGCTTTACTACATGGCATGTTTATCTACCCGGTGTCCATTGCTCTATGGAATATTTTGGTTCTCAGAATTATCAATCAGTTCGGTAGACTGGTTGTTGAGTCATGAGCACAATTTTTTGGAATGAGAATGTGAGACCAAAAATATGTGTGTCTACACTAGAGTTTTCATGGAAGGCCATTGACCTGGACTAACACTAGTGTTTGAGTTTAAGACATGGCCAATGTTTTTAAAACTGTAATTAACTCAGACCATTCATCCCAATTTTACCATTTTAAACTTTCTTCATTATAACCTCCAAGACAGGAAATGTCATCATCAACCTCAAGGAAAAACATCAAATTTGACGTCACATACATCTGAGCCACTTGCTAGAAAACAAAGCACTACATTTGGCACGAGGGCTTATATGAGTGCATTACTAGGAGTATGTGGATAAACAAATGGATAATTACATTTCCTTTGCTGCTGCATTCCACATGCCACTGCCTTTATTCTCCTACAAGCTTGCTAGAATATGTTGCTCTGTTTCCTCTTCAGATTGTGTATGGCAAAATTTGTAAACAAGAAGACACCAAAGCGAGGCTATATAGTTGGTAGAAAGGAGGGGAACCAAAATTGGATGCAAGGATGGACATGGATATGCGCCGGAAAATCAATTCAACCCAACCTGTGAAGGTCATTGTCCACCGAAAGTTCTAATTAGTGGAATTTGATGCCTCTCATTATGGATTATGAAGTATCAAGTGGGTCAATTCTGAATTGCTCGGTCAAGATCTTGATCGGTAATAGCTATGTAAATAATATAATCTCATGGGGAAATCGAGCAATTGGATTTTCCATGCTAAGAGGTTTCTTGTGTATATCCCATGTGGGAGTGATCTGATCAAATTTTGAGTAGCGATCACCTGTGCCAAACTATAAAAGGTTGGTGTAATATACTGAAGGTGTCCCTAATTTTAAACACTGTAGTGTTTTTCGACCTCTTCTTCAGTTAATTAGAAAAGGTTGGAGTAATAATCTGCAAAAGTCGCCCCTTATTTTATCTAGGACCACCTGTTGTATCTAAATCTTGTGTTAACATCGTAGACTGTGTGAGTGGCTGGTGGAAGTACTGAGTACGAACTTATTCCGCTGTTAAACAAGCACAACTGCGCGACGATAATGAAAAGCATATCTAGAGGCCTAGATCCATTGAACATTCTCTACCAGGTTGCACCGCCCAGCGTAGCTCGTCGTCTAGTGGTTTTATATCTATCAGTTCATGGGCAAAAGGCGCATACATATACTGGCTGACTGTATTTATTCCCCGTCCTTGGTCTTATTCCAAGCTGGGAAGAAGAGATCGACAAGGATCGAAGATCTTAGTTGTTGAGCTAGCGGTAAAAGCACTAGAGCACTGAAATATCTGCTTTACACCATGAGGGCAACTGCTGCCTGCTCTGTGATTCCATGTTATGTTAATGATGCTGGAAAGCATTCCTTGGTGTTGTTAAATATGTTTCTGTCGCACACAAAATGGAAAAGCTACCCACTTTGATGTGTGTATTTTAGTTTCATCAAAGCGGTCTTCGCTTCTTAGGAAGAACTGCACTCAGCGTCCCAATGCGTGTGTTTAGCCAAAAACCAATAATGCCATTTCAGGTGGCATGATTGGCACTTCAACAGCAGTGAAAACAACTAGATTGCGAGCGGATTCTTCCGCTTTCGCTTTTTTTCTTTTCTTTCAAGAGCGCAAATCAAAGTGTCCCTTGTTTAATCTGATGCGGTGGCATTAGTAAGGCAAGTTTTTACCGTCTGTGTGACTTTTGATATGCTTTGTTCCTCTTCGGTAACGGCTATACGACGGGGCAAGAGTCTCAAGGAATAAGTTGGAAGAAAGTCGATTAACTTTCAGAGTGTGCTACCAGACCAGCACAGGTATATGCATACAAAAATGAAAATGCCATCAGAAATATGAATCATGGACAGATCTGCACTTCCCTTTTCCGAGAACTAAAACTGCGGCTGTTAACAAGATAGAGTTAGGGTCCTTTTTTTAAGAACATTCCACTTTTTGTTTGAAAACTTCCAAGATAGAGCGAGTTGTTCATTACCTAGAAAAGCAGAGTGAGTTGCAACTTACATCTATCACTTTATTCTCTAATTTGCTGGCAGAAACTTTGTCTATGGGGTATCTGCTCTAACCTCACCTTGTTAGATGTGTATAGCCCTTTTCGGTTTATCCCCATTGTATAAGGGGTCTCTTTCACTTTACCACACACTTGTATATGTATTGGCCTTTTGCCCTCCTGAGAAGATAGTTGCTCACTCATCTAACATGGTATCAGATGCTAGGTTAGCTCCGCTCTCTCGCACGCCGCAGCTCCGTGCGCCCCCCACCTAGCTTCCCTCGAATCCTGCCGTTCCAGCCCATCCCGTCGCTGGCTGGCCGGATCTGGCGCCGGATCAAGCCCCGCTCGCTCGTCCTGCTCCATATCGAGTGCGCACTAGTAGAAAAACACCTAATAGTCCCGGTTCATAAGGGCCTTTAGTCCCGGTTCATGAACCGGGACTAATGGGCCGTTACTAATACATCCACCCATTAGTCCCGGTTCAATCCAGAATCAGGACCAATGTGCCTCCACGTGGCCCTGTGCGCCGAGCCCAGTGAGGGGACCTTTGGTCCCGGTTGGTGGCTCCAACCGGGACCAAAAGGCATCCACGCGTCAACATTCTAGTGGCTGGGTTTTTTTTGAAAGGAGGGGAGGTTGGGGTTTTGGGGGGTTAATTTAGGTGTTTCATATATTGTGTTAGCTAGCTAATTAATAGAGAGAAGTGTCCTCTCTTATGTCCGTGCTTGGTCGACGCTACGTACTATATATATACATAAGTGATCGAGAGAACCATTCAGTACAGAAGTTCGTCATGCATACCGAGAGAAGTGATCGATCGACCTCTCCTTCTCCAAGAGATTGGTCGAACAACAAGTTTTCGTATCATGTATCCGACGCTACTGGCTACATACATGTACAATATGTATAAGATCTCTTAATTACAAACCCCTAGCATTTGAAATCAATTTATACATGGTATTCTCCGGCTTTATTGATTACGTGATCAAGAAAGAATCCCGCCAACTCCTCTTGAATTGCTTTCATGCGATCTGGTTCTAGGAATTCATTCCGCATCTGCCACGTCTAATTTGAAGAAGGGGGTTAATTAATACATATATATGAATGAAACTCAACAGAAATGATGGTGTAATAAAATGAAATTGTGAATATTATTGCTTACGCACTTCATATTGTCTTTGAGAGTAGCCCCGCTTGTTTTTCAAAGTCGCGGTGTGGATGAACTCGCACACGTAATATCCACAGAAATCATTCCCTTCCTCCTTCCACAAGCACTTTACGAGAAATAGAGGTCAATCAAACTAATAATGAAGCATTATAAATGGCATTGATGAAAGTATAGCTATAGAATCAACGGGAGATGCGCGCAACTAGCTAGCCAGTAGTACTTACTTTCGGCCATTTATATGTCAGCTCCTTCGGCAGTCCCGGAGCTTCTGCGGTGAACTGTTTCCAAACCCTGCAAGACAAAGAAAATTATTATTATTACTTGAGATATCAGGAAATGAACAAAAAGTTGCCGATAGGGTGCGATAATGATCGATTGAACTTACTTGCTGAGCATTTCAGTGATGTCCGCATAGGATTTGGGATCTTTCCGTCTCGAGTCTAAGACGGTTACTAGTCCACGCTCAAGCTTAATCTCCAGAAGAATATAGTGGTACCTGCGCACGCATGCATAACTCATCAATTACATTACTATAAGCTCGCTTGAGTAATAAGGGAAACCGAATATGCACACAACAGTAACACTCACGGGCCGTTGTGAGGAAAGAGTATGGTATCTTTGTTTTGATTTTTGATCAACGATTGTAGCAAGTTTTCCTCGGCCTCTTTGACGTTCTTTTCAACCAGAAATACGTCTATGATATTTGTGTTAATGAACCCAATATCATAAATTTCTTGTTTTTTGCACTCGGCGATCTTCAATCTGCATAATATATTGAGGATAATTAATTATAAATACATGCAATGAAAGAGCCGAGCTATATATAGAGACTTAATGACAGAAATAGTACTTACAGGCAGTAGAAAAAGACCATTAATTTATCGAGGGCCTTTTGATTGAAGAACTCGAAGAACTCCTCAAATGGAACAGTCAACAGATCATTTGCAACGAGATCGCGCTCCTCTTTAATATGCAGATACAAAGCATTCTTACCCTCAGACACTCTGCACGTTTCCATGTACCAATTATGGAATCTTCGCATCATTGTTGTCAGAGATTTTTCATCTTTGACGAGAGGCTTCCCGTACTCGTATCTGTGTCCGTCCACCTCCATGAAATCAGGAAGTGCATCGTCAGGCAGGTAATCCTCAAGATTGCCATAACCGGCCACCGTCCC
>LT934116.1:38053672-38071418 GCA_900231445.1 Triticum turgidum subsp. durum | reverse complement strand
TATTGTTGTTTTTTTCTTTTGTTTTCTACATTATTTATTTTCTTTTGTGTTTTGCTTTATTTTTTAATTGTTTTCGCTTTTAGTTTTAGGAAAATTATAAACTTTCTGTTAGTGCCATTAGTTTTCAAATTTGAAAACACTTTTTTTGTTTTTTTGTTTTCTTTCTTGCTTTATTTATGTTATTTTGTTTCTACTTACAACAAAATACTTATTGTTGTTTTTTTCTTTTGTTTTCTTCATTATTTATTTTCTTTTGTTTTCTGCTTTATTTTTTAATTGTTTTTGCTTTTAGTTTTAGGAAAATTATAAACTTTCTGTTACTGCCATTAGTTTTTCAAATTTGAAAACACTTTTTTTTTGTTTTTTTGTTTTCTTTCTTGCTTTATTTATTTTATTTTGTTTCTACTTACAACAAGATACTTATTGTTGCTATTTTTAATTATTACGAGGGCCAAAACATAAGACATTAAAGCATTTCAAATGAACTCTGAAAAAGTTGAAAGTTGGCATGGTATCATAAATTGACCCACACATAGCATGTGCATATACAAAACGGACAATGGTATCATACTCGTCAGTTACAAAGTTGGCATGGTATCATCATAATAGTTGCAGGAGAAAGTCTTCACTTTTTCTTTGCTTGTGTCATTTGCTTATTGCGCCATAACCATGGATAATCTTCATCGTTTATCAGGATGCTGGGGTCAGCCTTGACTTTGAAGGGAGGAGTTTCATGAAACTTTTCATAATCTTCAGACATGTCTGTCTTGTCCTCCACTCCCACGATGTCCTTTTTTCCTGAAAGAACTATGTGGCGCTTTGTCTCATCGTATGATGTATTCGCTTCCTTATCTTTTCTCTTTCTCGGTCTGGTAGACATGTCCTTCACATAGATAACATGTGCCACATCATTGGCTAGGACGAAC
Organism: Triticum turgidum subsp. durum; assembly: GCA_900231445.1. Taxonomy (NCBI): domain Eukaryota; kingdom Viridiplantae; phylum Streptophyta; class Magnoliopsida; order Poales; family Poaceae; genus Triticum; species Triticum turgidum. The sequence continues at coordinate 38,070,492 of LT934116.1, read as the reverse complement.
GGTTCGTCAGTGTATCCAAGATTTTTCAGATCCACTGTTGTCATTCCGTACTGTGGGTCTACCTGTACCCCGCCTCCTGACAGATTGACCCATTTGCACTTAAACAAAGGGACCTTAAAATCTACTCCGTAGTCAAGTTCCCATATGTCCACTATGTAACCATAATATGTGTCCTTTCCCCTCTCGGTTGTTGCAGCAAAGCGGACACCGCTGTTTTGGTTGGTGCTCTTTTGATCTTGGTCAATCGTGTAAAATGTATTCCCATTTATCTCATATCCTTTCCAAATCAATACAGTCAAAGATGGTCCCCTGGACAACAAGTACAGCTCATCACAAACAGTGTTGTCACCTCTGATACATGCTTCCAACCAACTGCTAAAAGTCCTGATGTGTTCACATGTAATCCAGTCGTCGCACTGCTCCGGGTGTTTGGAGAGCAGACTGTTCTTGTGTTCATCGACATACGGGGTCACCAAGGTAGAGTTCTGTAGAACTGTGTAGTGTGCTTGAGACCAAGAATATCCGTCCCTGCATATTATTGAGTCCCTTCCAAGCGTGCCTTTTCCAGTCAGTCTCCCCTCATACAGAGATTTAGGGAGACCTATCTTCTTAAGGCCAGGAATGAAGTCAACACAAAACCCGATGACATCCTCTGTTTGATGGCCCATGGAGAAGCTTCCTTCTGGCCTAGCGCGGTTACGGACATATTTCTTTAGGACTCCCATGAACCTCTCAAAGGGGTACATATTGTGTAGAAATACGGGGCCCAGAATGACAATCTCGTCAACTAGATGAACTAGGACGTGCATCATGATATTGAAGAAGGATGGTGGGAACACCAGCTCGAAATTGACAAGACATTGCACCACATCACTCCTTAGCCTTGGTATGATTACTGGATCGATCACCTTCTGAGAGATTGCATTGAGGAATGCACATAGCTTCACAATGGCTAATCGGACGTTTTCCGGTAGAAGCCCCCTCAATGCAACCGGAAGGAGTTGCGTCATAATCACGTGGCAGTCATGAGACTTTAGGTTCTGAAACTTTTTGTCTTCCATATTTATTATTCCTTTTATATTAGACGAGAAGCCAGTCGGGACCTTCATAATAAGCAGGCATTCAAAGAAGATTTCCTTCTCTTCTTTGGTAAGAGCATAGCTGGCAGGACCTTCATACTTCTTTGGAGGCATGCCGTCTTTTTCGTGCAAACGTTGTAGGTCCTCCCGTGCCTCAGCTGTATCTTTTGTCTTCCCATACACGCCCAAGAAGCCTAGCAGATTCACGCAAAGGTTCTTCGTCACGTGCATCACGTTGATCGAAGAGCGGACCTCTAGGTCTTTCCAGTAGGGTAGGTCCCAAAATATAGATTTCTTCTTCCACATGGGTGCGTGTCCCCCAGCGTCACTCGGAACAGCTAGAGCGTCGGGACCCTTTCCAAAGATTACGTGTAAATCATTGACCACAGCAAGTACGTGATCACCGGTACGCATGGCGGGCTTCTTCCGGTGATCTGCCTCGCCATTGAAATGCTTGCCTTTCTTTCGACATTGATGGTTGGTCGGAAGAAATCAACGATGGCCCAGGTACACATTCTTCCTGCAGCTTGCCAGGTATATACTATCGGTGTCAAGTAAACAGTGCGTGCATGCGTGGTATCCCTTGTTTGTCTTTCCTGAAAGGTTACTGAGAGCGGGCCAATCGTTGATGGTCACGAACAACAACGCCTTTAGGTTAAATTCCTCCTGTTTGTGTTCATCCCACATACGTACACCGTTTCCATTCCACAGCTGTAAACGTTCTTCAACTAATGGCCTTAGGTACACATCAATGTTGTTGCCGGGTTGCTTAGGGCCTTGGATGAGAACTGGCATCATAATGAACTTCCGCTTCATGCACATCCAAGGAGGAAGGTTATACATACATAGAGTCACGGGCCAGGTGTTGTGATTGCTGCTCTGCTCCCCGAAAGGATTAATGCCATCCGCGCTTAAAGCAAACCATACGTTCCTTGGCTCACTTGCAAACTCATCCCAGTACTTTCTCTCGATTTTTCTCCACTGCGACCCGTCAGCGGGTGCTCTCAACTTCCCGTCTTTCTTACAGTCCTCACTGTGCCATCGCATCAACTTGGCATGCTCCCCATTTCTGAACAGACATTTCAACCATGGTATTATAGGAGCATACCACATCACCTTCGCAGGAACCCTCTTCCTGGGGGGCTCACCGTCAACATCACTAGGGTCATCTCGTCTGATCTTATACCGTAATGCACCGCATACCGGGCATGTGTTCAGATCCTTGTACGCATCGCGGAAGAGGATGCAGTCATTAGGGCATGCATGTATCTTCTGCACCTCCAATCCTAGAGGGCATACGACCTTCTTTGCTGCGTATGTACTTTCGGGCAATTCATTATCCTTTGGAAGCTTCTTCTTCAATATTTTCAGTAGCTTCTCAAATCCTTTGTCAGGCACAGCATTCTCTGCCTTCCACTGCAGCAATTCTAGTACGGTACCGAGCTTTGTGTTGCCATCTTCGCAATTGGGGTACAACCCTTTTTTGTGGTCCTCTAACATGCGATCAAACTTCAGCTTCTCCTTTTGACTTTCGCATTGCGTCCTTGCATCGACAATGACCTGGCGGAGATCATCATCATCGGGCACATCGTCTGGTTCCTCTTGATCTTCAGCAGCTTCGCCCGTTGTAGCATCATCGTGCACATCGTCTGGTTCCTCTTGATCTTCAGTAGCATCACCGTATTCAGGGGGCACATAGTTGTCATCGTACTCTTCTTCTTCGCCATCTTCCATCATAACCCCTATTTCTCCGTGCCTCGTCCAAACATTATAGTGTGGCATGAAACCCGTGTAAAGCAGGTGGGTGTGGAGGATTTTCCGGTCAGAGTAAGACTTCGTATTCCCACATATAGTGCATGGACAACACATAGAACCATTCTGCTTGTTTGCCTCAGCCACTTCGAGAAAATCATGCACGCCCTTAATGTACTCGGAGGTGTGTCTTGAACCGTACATCCATTGCCGGTTCATCTGCGTGCATTATATATAATTAAGTGTGTCAAAAATCATTACAGAACATCATGAATAGATAATTAAGTGACCAAATTAATAGAAGTTCATCATCACATTAAAACCAAAGTACATACATAGTTCTCATCTAACAACATAAAGCACTGCAGAGCATCTAAATTAATTAAACCATACACTGAAACTATGTAAAACATTTCAATGCGAAAAGAAATGCGATCATAATCGCAACCAATGTAACAACTGATCCAACGGCATAATGATACAAAGCCTCGGTATGAATGGCATATTTTCTAATCTTTCTAATCTTCAAGCGCATTGCATCCATCTTGATCCTGTGATCATCGACGACATCCGCAACATGCAACTCCAATATCATCTTCTCCTCCTCAATTTTTCTAATGTTTTCCTTCAACAAATTGTTTTCTACTTCAACTAAATTTAACCTCTCGACAATAGGGTTGGTTGGAATTTCTGGTTCAACAACCTCCTAGATAAATAAAATCTATGTCACGTTGGTCGGCATAATTGTCATAAACAATAAATGAAACAATAGTTATGAAAAGATAATATATACCACATCTGAATCATAGACAGGACGAGGGCCGACGGCGGCGGATACCAAAACCATCGCACTATATAAGATGCAATAATAAAAGTAAGAAAATTATACAAGTATCTATATAAACATACAAGTAAGAGTTTTTTTTCCTTTCACAAAGAAGATAAGAAGAAGAGGCTCACCACGGTGGTGCATGCGACGAGATCGGCGCGGGCGATCGACGGCAGTGAAGACGGGGACGGGACGTGACAGACCGCTAAACCTAGACAAATATTGAGAAAATGGAGCTTGGAGGTGGAGCTTGGAGAGGAGAAAGCTTAAGTAGTGTGGCTCGGGCATTCCATCGAACACCTCGTGTGCATAGGAGGTGAGCTAGAGCACCACAAAGCTCTCTCCTCGCCGGCCATGAAAAACAGAGCAGTGAGAGTGCTCTGCTCGCGGGGTATATATAGGCAATTAATTGGTCCCGATTGGTGGCATGAACCGGGACTAATGGGCAGCCTTTGGTCCCGGTTCAGGCCACCAGCCGGGACAAATGGTGGTGGGCCAGGAGCAAGGACCATAGTCCCGGTTCGTCCCACCAACCGGGACCAAAAGGTCCAGACGAACCGGGACCAATGGCCCACGTGGCCCGGCCGGCCCCCGGGGCTAACGAACCGGGTCCAATGCCCCCATTGGTCCCGGTTCTGGATTGAACCGGGACTAATGGGCTGACCCGGTCTGGACCATTGCCCCCTTTTCTACTAGTGGCAGCTGTCCCGCCCGCTCGTTTCTCTCGAGCGTGGTCGCTCGTCCCTCTTCAATTCGAGCGCGGCTGCACCGCCCGCCCGTTCCTCTCGGGCACGGTCGCTCCTGCCCGCTCGTTCCTCTCGCACGAGGGCGCCCCGCCCACTCGTTCTCCGCCCCGCTTGCTGGTCTCTTTTGGGCCAGATCGAGCCCGCCCCGCCCGCTCGTTTTCCTCTCGAGCCAGGCCAGGTCGCCGGCTCCTACTTTGGGTCATGCGGAGCCAGGCCACCCGCCTTCGCGCTCCTACTCGAGCGGGGCTGCCTCGTTCGTCCTCCAGCCAGATCCAGGGCATCCCCAGTGCGTTGACAAAAAAAAGAGAGGCTGAACAGCGCTAGCAAAAGAAGACCTTACTATGTCTTCTTCGGGCTATGTCACTGTTCCGCGGTGTTCGGTGATCTTTGATGGCACCAACTGTGCTGAGTTTGTAGGCTTCATGCGCATTCATATGCGTGGTCTTCTTTTGTGGGGCGTTCTTTCTGGCGAGGTCCCCTATCCGCCATGCATTGTTGCGCCCGTGGCCCCAATCCCACCGGTGCGCTGGTCCTTGCTGCAGATGCTTCTCAGGCTGACCGGGATGCTGCCAAGGTTTTGGATGATGCTGCGATTGATGCTTATGATCAACAAGTATCCGCTTATTCCGCTGCTCTCTCTGTGTATCGGGATGATCTGTCTACTTACACTCAGTGGTGCAATGATGATGCTCGAGCTGCTGCTGTTCTCACTGCGAGTGTCCTTCCTCAGTTTGCTTCCGAGTTCATGGGACTTGGCACAGTTGCAGCTATGTGGTCTTATCTTTGTCAGCGCTATCAGCCCTCTGGTGATGCTCTCTACCTATCTGTGGTGTGCCAGGAGCATGCACTCCAGCAAGGTGATTCTTCCGTTGATGAGTTCTATTCACAGTGCTCTGCCATCTGGCGCCAGCTTGACTCTCTTCGGACAGTTGTTTGTGGAACCTGTCGCTGCTGTCAGACTACTCGGGCTGATCTAGATTTTCAGCGGGTCCACGAGTTCTTATCTCGTCTCCGCTCTGAGTTTGAACCCAGACGTGCTCACCTGCTTGCTCGTGGTCGTGTTCCTATCTCAGAGGTGCTTGCCGAGCTTCGTGCTGAGGAGACCCGCCTTCACTCTGCTGGCTTGCTGGTGGTCCCGTCTGTGTTGGCTGCTCGTGCTCCTGTGTCGTCTGCTCGGCTCACCGCTCCACCGCTCCTCCCCACACCTTCAGGGGGGTGAGTCGACCTACTTACACTGAGAGGGGCCAATCGCACCGTGACACCTTCTGTGGCTACTGCTCTCGGCCAGGTCCCCAGAGTCTGATTGCCGTGAGAAGAAGCGAGACCAGCGGCGCTCCTCTTCCAGTGGGACTCCTGGATCTTCCTCGACTCCGTCACTCACTGACCAGGACATTGTGAGGCTCAAACGTCTCTTGGCCTCCTCAGACTCTTCGTCGACTGGTTCAGCTGCTGCTGTGACTGCAGCCACTTCTCCACCACTGCAGGCTTCTACACAGTCAGGTACATCTTCGTGGGTTTTGGATTCTGGAGCCTCCTTCCATATGTCTTCTGATTCTTCTGTATTGTCTTCTCTCCGACCTCTTGATTCGCCTCTTAATGTTCTTACTGCCGATGGCACATCTCTTCCTGTTGCTAGTCGTGGTATTCTTTCCACTCCATCCTTTTTTGTTCCGAGTGTTTCACATGTTCCTCGTCTTACCATGAAACTTTTTTGCACTGCCCAACTTACTGATTCTGGTTGTCGTGTCATTCTTGATACCGACTCTTGCTCCATTCAGGATCGTCACACCAAGGCTTTGGTTGGAGCTGGCCCTCAGCGCCGTGAGTCAGAGGGCCTTTGGGAGGTTGACTGGCTTTGTGTTCCTTCCGCTGCCACCACTTCTGCCAGCTCTCATGCTCTTGCTGCCTGTTCGTCTGCGTCCTTCCAGTAGTGGCATCATCGCCTTGGTCACATCTGTGGCTCTCGCTTGTCCTCTTTAGTTCGTCAGGGCCTCTTAGGGTCTGTATCTGGAGATGTCTCCTTACATTGTAATGGTTGCAGACTTGGCAAACAGACTCAGTTACCTTATCCTACTAGTGAGTCAGTATCTCAGCATCCGTTTGACTTACTTCATTCTGATGTCTGGGGTCCTGCTCCCTTTGATTCGAAAGGTGGTCATCGCTACTATGTTTCGTTTATTGATGATTTCTCTCGCTACACTTGGCTCTAGTTCATGAAATCTCGTAGCGAGGTTCTCTCTATGTACAAACGTTTTGCTGCCATGGTTCACACTCAGTATGCCACGTCCATTCGTACTTTTCGTGCAGACTCCGCTGGGGAGTATATCTCTCAGCTGTTGCGTGGTTTTCTAGCGGAACAGGGTACTCTTGCCCAGTTCTCATGTCCTGGGGCTCATGCTCAGAATGGCGTTGCCGAACGCAAGCATCGTCATTTGCTTGAGACGGCTCGTGCGCTAATGATTGCTGCTTCCATTCCACCCCATTTTTTGGGCTGAGACTGTTTCTACATCCACCTATCTCATCAACATTCAGTCATCGACTGCTCTTCAGGGTGGTATTCCTATGGAGTGTCTCACTGGTCGCTCTCCTGACTACTCAGCTCTTCGTATGTTTGGATGTGTGTGCTATGTTCTTCTTGCCCCCCGAGAACGCACCAAACTGACTGCTCAGTCGGTTGAGTGTGTCTTCCTTGGCTACAGCGATGAGCACAAGGGCTATCGATGTTGGGATCCTGTAGGTCGTCGCTTGCGCATCTCGCGTGATGTGACTTTTGACGACTCTCTTTCTTACTACCCACGTTCTTCTTCCTCGAGTTTCTCTGTCGATGACCTTTCTTTCCTTCTCCTTCCCGATACACCCAGCTACGTGCGTCCTGTGTCACCTCTTCCTCCGACACCTCTCATTCCTTCTCATTCACCACCGACTCCGTCTTCTCCATCCTCCTCCTCCACCTCTCCACCATCATCTCCAGTCTGTCGTCCTCTTTCCCTGTTTCCTCTCCACTATACTCGTCGATCTCGTACTGAGGATGTCTCCTCTGACGAGCCTTCCACCTCTGCTGCACCTCTCATGCCTCCCCCGGTTCACAATCTCCGTGCTCGGCCTCGCCCCCCACCTGATCGCTACTCCCCTGATCGGTACGGTCTCTCTGCTCTTGCTGAGCCCACTTCCTATCGGACTGCCATGCCTTAGCCTGAATGGCAACTTGCGATGGCCGAAGAGCTTGCTGCTCTTGAGCGCTCTGGCACATGGGATCTTGTTCCCCTTCCTTCCGGTGTCCGTCCCATCACCTGCAAGTGGGTCTACAAGATTAAGACTCGCTCCGACAGTTCTCTTGAGCGCTACAAAGATCGTCTTGTGGCCCGTGGTTTTCAGCAGGAGCAGGGCGCGATTATGATGAGACATTCGCTCCTGTGGCCCACATGACCACTGTCTGCACTCTTCTTGCTGTGGCTTTTGTTCGTCAGTGGTCCATCTCTCAACTTGATGTTCATAACGCTTTTCTCAATGGTGAGTTGCGTGAGGAGGTTTATATGCAGCCACCACCAGGGTACTATGCTCCTGATGGTATGGTCTGTAGACTTCGCCACTCTCTATATGGTCTCAAACAGGCCCCTCGTGCCTGGTTTGAGCGTTTTGCCTCTGTGGTGGCTGCCGCTGGTTTCGTGCCCAGTAATCATGATCCAGCGTTGTTTGTTCACGCGTCTCCTCGTGGTCGGACTCTTCTCCTTCTCTATGTTGATGACATGATCATCACTAGTGACGACTCTGATTGCATTGCCTTTGTTAAGGCTCGTCTTTGCGACCAGTTTCTCATGACTGATCTTGGTCCACTTCGCTATTTTCTTGGGATTGAGATCTCCTCGACCGCTGATGGCTTCTACATCTCCCAAGAAAAATATATTTAGGTTCTTCTTGCTCGCGCTGCTCTTGGTGATGAGCGCACTGTCGTCACTCCCATGGAGCTCAACGTTCAGCTTCGTGCCTCTGATGGTGACCCTCTTCCTAGTCCCACTCGCTATCGTCACCTTGTTGGCAGTCTTATTTATCTTGTTGTTACGCGTCCTAACATCTCCTATCATGTCCATATTCTGAGTCAGTTCGTTTCAGCCCCCACCTCTGTCCACTATAGTTATCTACTTTGTGTTCTATGATATCTTTGTGGCACGATCTCTCAGCGCCTTTTCTTTCCCCGCTCCAGCTCTCTTGAGCTCCAGGCCTATTCTAATGCTAACTGGGCTAGTGATCCCTCTGATCGACGCTCACTGTCTGCTTATTGTGTCTTTCTTGGTGGCTCTCTTATTGCCTGGAAGACAAAGAAACAGACTGCAGTTTCTCGCTCGAGTACAGAGGCTGAGTTGCGAGCCATGGCTATGCTGACGGCTGAGGTGATCTGGTTACGATGGCTACTTGAGGATTTTGGTGTGTCTCCTACTACATCGACTCCTTTATTGTCAGACAGTACTGGTGCTATCAGCATTGCCGTGACCCGGTGAAGCATGAGCTCACCAAGCACATCGGTGTGGATGCCCACTTTGTGCGTGCTGCTGTGCAGGATCACACTCTCGCTCTTCACTATGTGCCCTCTGAGTTACAGTTGGCAGACTTCTTCACGAAGGCACAGACTCGAGCGCAGCATAGTTTTCTTCTCTCCAAACTCAGTGTTGTCGACCCACCATGAGTTTGAGGGGGGTGTTAGATGTGTATAGCCCTTTTCGGTTTATCCCCATTGTATAAGGGGTCTCTTGCACTTTACCACACACTTGTATATGTATTGGCCTTTGGCCCTCCTGAGAAGATAGTTGCTCACTCATCTAACAACTTTCTCGTGCATTCCGTGACATAAGATGTTCGTTACTGATTATGTCACACCGGTGACGAAATCTAATGGGTGAACAGTCCTCCTGTTTGGACAACTGTTGGTAGTTACACAATACTCTGCATGGTTTTAGCAATAGAGTTGTATTTAGCAAATATGATGATTCAGTGCAAGATTTCGCCGAGCTCTGTTCCGAGCAGTAGATGATGATCTGCCAAAAAGCAATAAACATCTTTCCTGCTGCTCAGTGATTCACAATGTTTGCGAGGCAAATGAAAGGGGAAAACACCACACAGCGAAAACAGAGGCATCTGAGATTTGGCAATGCTTTCTTTCACTTGATTACACGTATATGATCAAGGCGAAAGCAGCTGCAGCTAAATTACAAGCAACTACACAGACCGGTAAAGGTGAAACCATCTGCCAGCAAAAGCTGCTGGACCTTCTCCCTGCCGTACAAACATGGAGGCTCTCTGTCAAAATCCACAGCCTCTGTTTCATCTCACACACACAAACACACACGCACTCTATGCTCCTGGTGCCTTTCAGTTTCAGCAGATAGGAAGACGACCGACCAAAATCCAAACAGATGAAGAAGAGGAAAGAAGACAGAGCCACTGATAAAACAGAGGCGGTAGTGTTCGGAGAGGGAGGGATTGATGGGATGAACTAGCTAATCCTAACGACTAGTAGCTAGTACCTGACGAGGGTGGTGGTGGTGGTAGTTATCCATAGGGGAGGTGTCCCTGTGACTGTGATCTGCGGCAGCAGCTTCGTGGGGGCGCGGCGTGTAGGCGTCGTCGGCGACCTTGTTGTGCCACGCGGGATGTCTCGCCGGCGTCTCGCTGCCAGCCTTGTCTTGCAAGTAGGTGGCATGGCCGGCAGCTTCGGTGTGGTCGGCTTTCTCCGCGCGGTCGTGGTAGGCCTCGTGGACGACGGCGGGCGGCTGTTCCTGTTGGTACACCGGTGCCGGCACCGGTGCTGACCAGTAGCCGCCCCCTCTGCTGCGGGCGCGGCCGCCGTAGTCGTCCCGCATGCGGCCGCCAAAGCACGAGCCGAACTCCAGGCACATTCTTGGTTGCGGGTGGTGACTGGCGCTGGGTGCTTCTTTTTGTTTGCTCGTGTGTGCTGGGGGGCTACTGGTGGTAGTGGGAAGCTGCAACCACTATCCTGGAAGTAGCAGCTGCTGGGGTGGGTATCAGCGGTGGTGTTGATGGCAGTGTTGGTGTGGTGGGTGATATATTATACTCGGGGCCGAGAAGAGAGATCGTGCTGGACGCGACGTGTGCGTACGAAGCCAAGCGAGGTGAAAGCTCCGTATGAAAAGGTGGGTTTAGGTTCCGATCGATCACGCTCATCGTCGACACGTCGAGATCATCCTCTGATGTGTCTGTTTAGGGGTCCTGATCAATCAGTTTCGTCCAACTTGCCGGTCTCCAGGGCCGGGCAAATCGTTTCCTCTGGAGGACCAAGGAAAGGATGGACTGGCGTTTACTATCGTTTTGGGGGCTGTGGATAATAATAGTTCTTGTTGGAATGTTGGACTGGCCGGTCGGCGTACCGTGTTTCCGTTTCAAGCTTTCAACACGGTGCGCCTGGGGCAGGCAACAACGACGTTGGATTCTTCATTAACTGATTTGCACGAAATATGCTGCTCACTAGATTCTTTTACGCGTAGAAAATAGACAATTTTGCGTGAAAATACAAATAAATACTTTCTGTAAGCATTTGTTACTAGTGGCGGAATCGAATGCGGGCCGAGTGTTGTTAAGCTTAAGTTAATGATGTTGTTGGGGGAGGGGAGAGGTCCCTGCTAGTTCCCTGGTCCTGTTATCTACTCAAAGTGGGTCATCTATTTTGGAACGGAGAGTTAGTATAAAATTGGGTCATCTATTTTGGAACGGCGGAAGTAAAAGGCAACCTTAGAAATGTTTAGGGTGTGTTTGACAACCGTTTCAATGCAGCCTGGCTCAACGAAGCCTGACTCATACTCATCGGAGGCTGGTTGAGGAAATACAGGCGAAAAACTAACACATGCACATTGTTTGGTTGCCCGCATCTAGGTCTCTCGTGTTAGGGGAGTAATTTTGGCATAGTGTTTAGTTTCCTGCATTGGCTCGGCTCATGAAACTACATGGTGTTTGGTTGTATACGCAACATAGGATTAAGAGTTAACACTTACACTTAACACACGCAGTTACACCGTGCCTCGCGACTGCGGTGGACGGTTCCCGCGGCGCCACGTCCGACACGACGGGCACGGAGTCTCGGGCGAGCGTTCCTGCTGGCGCAACGGTGAACTGGTTGCTAGCGTCGCGTCGCCACCGCTGAGAAAGTCCACGCGGAGGAGCGTAGAGGCAGAGGACAGGGGAGAAGAAATGCAGTGTGTGTCAGACCAGGACGACTGCGGTGGATGGTGACCACGACGCCGCGTCCGACATGACGAGCATGGAGTCTGGGCCTCTTCGGCGAGCAATCCTGCCGATGCCACGACACACTAGTTGCTAGCGTCGTCGTCGCAGACAAAGTCCGTGTGGAGGAGCGCTAAGGCATATGACGGGGGAGAAGAAATGCAATATGCGCGTAATGCATCGTCACCGCGGTAGGATCTTGAAAAAGAAACTTGCAACAGGAATATCATGAGGAACTGCAAGATTAGGCTACTGGCCAAAGGAAATTTCAAACGGTCGATCGTGCGCGACGAATCTGACAAAATTCATCCAAAATAGCTTCTAATGTGAACACAAAATTGAGCATTTACGGTCGACGAAACTACGAACAAATCCCCTGAATGAAACCGTAACATCGATGTGCATCTTTCTCATGTAGAGCTTATCTTGAATCGAAGCACCGTTGTGTTGATTAGAGAGGAGGAGAAAGAAAGGAGATTAGGAAGTAGTTTAGTGAAGGCAAAAGAAGAAACACGTACACAGCTTGCATCCTCGTGCAAGGGACCCACACATGTGTGCTCGCTGTGCATTGCTTCGGGCCTAGCTCTCCAAAACTGCTGATTCAGGCGTTGGGACTGGCTCGGAGGTGCTTTAAAATTTATGCCATGCACGCCGAATAGTATATGCAGGCAACTTATCAACCCGTTTCCTTACCTAGCTGGCCTGGTTGGGCTTTATACGGGCAACCAAACACACCAATAATGCCTCGTCTCTGCACTCAAGTACACAACTCAAACACGTGAAGTTGAAACACATACATCATCCTGGAGGTCCACAGACGGAATGGCCCGGGCGATGGTCTGTGCCCTCTCTATGGGATATCTGAGGATTACAACAACATCTTCTTCACATGCGTTGCAGCCCAGTTTCTTTGGAGCTGCTTCCGGGAGGCCGTGGGTGGGAATTGGTACCACTCCAACTTCCCGGATCTCTTTGACGAGATCCGGGCCTCCTCCCGGTCCAATCGCCACATTAGGTGGCTTGAGATTGGTGTCGTAGCTTGTGTTGGGGAACGTAGTAATTTTAAAATTTTCCTACGCACACGCAAGATCATGGTGATGCATAGCAACGAGAGGGGAGAGTGTTGTCCACGTACCCTCGTAGACCAAAAGCGGAAGCGTTATGACAACGCGGTTGATGTAGTCATATGTCTTCACGATCCGACCGATCCAAGTACCGAACGTACGGCACCTCCGAGTTCAGCACACGTTCAGCTCGATGACGATCTCCGGACTCCGATCTAGCAGGGTGTCGGGGATGAGTTCCGTCAGCACGACGGTGTCGTGACGATGATGATGTTCTACCAAAGCAGGGCTTCGCCTAAGCACCGCTACGATATGACCGAGATGGAATATGGTGGAGGGGGGCACCGCGCACGGCTAAGGAACGATCATGAAGATCAACTTGTGTGTCTAGAGGTGCCCCCTGCCCCCGTATATAAAGGAGCAATGGGGGAGGCCGGCCGACCCTAGGGGTGCGCCAAGGAGGGGGGAGTCCTCCTCCTAGTGGGAGTAGGACTCCCCTTTCCTAGTCCAACTAGGAAGGAGGAAGGGGGAAGGAAAGAGAGGGAGAGGGAGAGGGAAAGAGGAGCCGCGCCCCCTCCCCTAGTCCAATTCGGACTCCTCATGAGAGGGGGCGCGCCACCTCCTGGGCTGCTGCCCTCTCTCTCCCCTCAGGCCCACTAAGGCCCAATACTTCCCCGGGGGGTTCCGGTAAGCCCTCCGGCACTCCGGTTTTCTCCGAAATCACCCGGAACACTTTCGGTGTCCGAATATAGTCGTCCAATATATCAATCTTTATGTCTCGACCATTTTGAGACTCCTCGTCATGTTCGTGGTCACATTCGGGACTCCGAACAACCTTCGGTACATCAAAACTTATAAACTCATAATAAAATTGTCATCGTAACGTTAAGCGTGCGGACCCTACGGGTTCGAGAACTATGTAGACATGACCTAGAACTGTTTCCGGTCAATAACCAATAGCGGAACCGGATGCTCATATTGGCTCCTACATATTCTACGAAGATCTTTATCGGTCAAAACATATGTTCTTCCCTTTGTCACCGGTATGTTACTTGCCCGAGATTTGACCATTGGTATCCAATACCTAGTTCAATCTCGTTATCGGCAAGTCTCTTTACTCATTACGTAATGCATCATTCCGTAACTAACTCATTAGCTACATTGCTTGCAAGGCTTATAGTGATGTGCATTACCCAGAGGGCCCAGAGATACCTCTCCGACAATCAGAGTGACAAAATCTAATCTCGAAATACGCCAACTCAACATATACCTTTGGAGACACCTATAGAGCTCCTTTATAATCACCCAGTTACGTTGTGACGTTTGGTAGCACACAAAGTGTTCCTCCGGTAAACGGGAGTTGCATAATCTCATAGTTGTAGGAACTTTTGTATAAGTCATGAAGAAAGCAATAGCAACATACTAAACGATCAAGTGCTAGGCTAACGGAATGAGTCAAGTCAATCACATCATTCTCCTAATGATGTGATCCCGTTAATCAAATGACAACACATGTCTATGGTTAGTAAACATAACCATCTTTGATTAATGAGCTAGTCAAGTAGAGGCATACTAGTGACATTATGTTTGTCTATGTATTCACACATGTATAATGTTTTCGGGTAATACAATTCTAGCATGAATAATAAACATTTATCATGATATGAGAAAATAAATAATAACTTTATTATTGCCTCTAGGGCATATTTCCGCCGTAGTTGTCCCGCCTGCGGCCGCCGAAGCACGAGCTGAACTCCAAGCACATTCTATAGGTGGCGAGTGGTGACTGGCACCGGGTGCTCCTTTTTGTCTACTTCCTCCTGGAAGTAGCTGCTGGGGTGGGTATCAGTGCAGTGGTGGTGTTGATGGCCCTGAAACTGAGAGTGTTGGTGTGGCGGGTGAGGGTGATATATATTCATGGCTGAGAAGAGAGCTCGTGCTGGGCGTGACGTGTGCGTAAGAAGCCAAGCGAGGCGAAAGCTCCGTATGAAAATGGGGTGGGTGGGTTTAGGTCCCGATCGATCAGGTTCATCGTCGACACGTCTCTCCGCCCACGGATGTCGCTGTTTAGGTCCCGGTCGATCAGGTTCGTCCAACTTGCCGGACTCCGGTCTCCAGGGTCTGTCAACCGTGCGAATCATGGAGGGCAAACCATTTCCTCTGGAGGGATGGACTGGCGTTTACTATCGTTTTGGGGGCTGTGGATAATAATAGGTCTTTGTCGGAATGTTCCACTGGTCGGTCGTCGTACCGTGTTTCCGTTTCAAGCTTTCAACACGGCGCACCAGGGGCGGGCAACAACGACGTTAGACTCTTCATTTTCTGATTTGCACGAAATATGCTGCTCACTAGATTCTTTTACCCGTAGAAAATAGACAAATACGCGAAAATACAAATAAATACTTTCTGTAAGCTCTTGTTAGCGGTGACGGAATTGAATGCGGGACGAGCGTTGTTGAGCTTAAGTTAATGATGTTGTTGGGGGAGGGGAGAGGTCCCTGCTAGTTCCCCGGCCCTGTTATCTAAAGGGCAACCTTACAAATATTTGGGGTGTGTTTGACAGCTGTTTCAGTGCAGCCTCAATGAAGCCCGACTCATTCTGAGGCTGGCTGAGGAAATACAGGCGAAAAACTAACACAGGCACATTGTTTGGTTGCCCCCATCTAGGTCTCTCGTATTAGGGGAGTAATTTTGGCATAGCGTTTAGTTGCCTGCATTGACTCGGCTCATAAAACTATATGGTGTTTGGTGTATACGCAGCATATGATTAAGAGCTAACACTTACACTTAACACACGCAGTTACACCGTGCCTCGCGAGTGCGGTGGACGGTTACCGCGGCGCCATGTCCGACACGACGGGCTCGGAGTCTTGAGCGAGCTTTCCTGCTGGCGCAGCGGCGAACTGGTTGCTAGCGTTGAGGCTGAGGATGGGGGAGGAGAAATGCAGTGTGTCTGTCAGACCAGGATGACTCGGTGGACGGTGACCGCGGCGCCGCGTCCAACATGACGAGCATTGAGTCTCGGGGCGAGCAATCCTGTCGGTGCCGTGGCGAACTAGTTGCTAGCATCGTCGTCGCAGAGAAAGTCCGTGTGAAGGTGCGCTGAGGTAGATGACGGGGAAGAAGAAATACAGTATGCACGTAATGGCGTCGTCACTGCAGTAGAATCTTCAAAAAAGAAACTTGCAACACGAATATCATGAGGAAGTGCAAGATTAGGCTACTGGCCAAAGGAAATTTCAAACGGTCGATCGTGCGCGACGAATCTGACAAAATTCATTCAAAATTGCTTCAAATGTGAACACAAAATTGAGCATTTACGATCGACGAAACTACAAATAGATCGCCTAAATGGAACCGTAATATCGATGTGCATCTTATTCGTGTAGAGCTTATCTTGAATCGAAGCACCATTGCGTTGATTATAAGGGAGAAGGAAGAAAGGAGATTACGAAGTAGTTTAGTGGAGGTAGAAGAAGAAGCACATACACAGCTTTGCATCCCATGTGCGCTCGCTGTGCATCGTTCGGGCCTAGCTCTCCAAAACTGTTGATTCGGGCGTTAGGCCTGGCTCGGAGGTGCTTTAAATTTAATCAACCAGTTTCCTTACCGAGCTGGCCTGGTTGGGCCTTATCCGGGCAACCAAATATGCCATTAATGCCTCGTCTCTGCACTCAAAGAAGTACACAACTCAAACACATGAAGTTGAAACGCATCCATCATCGTGGAGGTCCACAAACGGAATGGCATGGGCGATGGTGTGTGCCCTCTCTGTGGGACGACTGTGTAGAAGTGCTTGCTCTAGCCAATGCAACCAAAAGACCGATCTGATGGAAGAGACTAGGCAGCACATTATACGTCAACACTTCCCCTCACGTGTGGCTCCCTCAGGCCTAAACGTGGACCGAAAGTGGGCTGAAATTTAATTGCGCCAGCCGGGTCTTGAACTCGAGACCTCTTGGTTCCGATACCATGTAGAAGTGCTTGCTCTAGCCAATGCAACCAAAAAACCGATCTGATGGAAGAAACTAGGCAGCACATTATACGTCAACAGACTGAGGATTCCAACCACATCTTCTTCGCATGCGTCGGCGCCCAGTTTCTTTAGAGCTGCTTCCGG
>LT934116.1:38013326-38053512 GCA_900231445.1 Triticum turgidum subsp. durum | reverse complement strand
CGATGTGCTTCTGATGCGGGCTTCAAACTTTGTGGTTACTTGCAGCTCTGGCGGCCGCTTAGCCACCCGCAGGATCGGGACGCCATCAACTCCTTCATTGGCGTTCTTCGCCAGATGGCCCTCTGCTTAGTGCCTCCGCTACCTCCGCCACCACCCGAGCCGGATTAGCTCCCCTTGGGGTGTATCGTCTCTTTGTTTTCCTTTTAGGGCTTGTTGAGTCGTGCCCTCAGCAGAACCCTCGTACTTTTGTATGTGTGTGTGTGATGTGAACTTTTTTGTTCTCTGTTGCTTGGGCGGTTTGCTTTATATATAAAGCAGGGCGGAAGTCTTTTTCGTAACACATACATCATTTGGAAAAAGGAAGTACACAAACATGGTAACACAATTGCATACGGAGCGATACATCCTCCATGTTCATCGAAGCTCACGGACTATCAGAACACTGACTTCATCAAGACAGATAAAACATGGTTTTTTACATTGGTGGTCTACACGGCCATGTCTTCGCAAACATACTTGCTAAGCAATCGGAACGGCTGCGAGAAAATCCACTTCAACTGCAAACAATGCATCAGTCATGATACAAAACACAGTTTGGACGCATCTTGTGGTTAGAGCGTCTTCTATATCCGTCCCAAACGACCGGGCGGGCTATCCGGTCAGTGTCCGGACGCAAATATGTCATCCAACCAGCCTCCTCATAGCCGGTCCAAATGCCTAGACTGACCAGCACTCCTCATATTCAGCCTAAATCTGAGGTGGATAAGGGGATGCCTCGACGTGCCCGGGCATGTCCGCCATTTCAGACTGGCTGGAAGGGCCCACTCCAATTCACATGTATTCATCCCCCGTCCTCGGTAGCGCTGAAGGTCAATGCCACCGGACTTGGCAAAATTACAGTCATCGATGTACCCTTTCGGATTCAGACGAACATGTCGAAAACGATTTTAAAAAAGTAAAAAAGCCAGTCCATCAATGCTCTCTTTGTAAGGAATATGGACCGTCATGATGAATCTTCTCTGTTTATAAACATAGAAGATTCATAATGACAGTCAACAACCTTCAGAAATTATATGTTGATGATCGAGGCTTACCGCTTTGGGAGTAGTCGGCTATTTAAGCTGGTCGCGTCCCTCTTCGCGTGGCGAGGTGAGACTAAGCATGCCCGGCACATAGGCTTTGTCAAGCCGGATGCACCCAAATGGTCCAAAAATACTATTGGTTTAGTCCCACCTCGTGGCAGGACGTGGGCGTCAACCGACTTAAATGGCCGTGCCGGCGGACAGCGGTAAGCTTCTCTCTTGTTGCATTAGGTCCATTAATTTTTTCTGTGTGAACTTAGGTATCTTGACACTAGATTGCATTTCATCAACTAATGATGAATTTCAAGTTCATCTCGTTCATATACATTGATAGCCCTACTACAATGAAAGAGCTTTTTAAATTGATTAATGACCGGGAGAACCGAAATTGTTGAACTACTGAATTTTTGTTGTATGATCATTGTGCATGAATTTGAAGGTCAAGATTTGAGGGTCGGGGTTGTAGACAGGGCCGAATTGGACCTGCCCAGCGCTGTCTGCGGGCGCATAGGGGCATGAATTAGGTATTTCTAATTATAGATGCACTTAGGGAGTAGAATGGATGAAGGTTAAGACTTCGATTCAGCCGACGCTTCTCTGCCTTACTGTTTTGTACCATTCTCTATCTTACTATTTTTGGTAAAAATGAACTAGTCTTCCTCTCTACTTGTTACAATAGTGAGTGTACATTGATGTAGGATACCGCCCGCAATTAACCCATCTAGGTGGCATTTGACCTTTATTTATTGTGCGTTTTTCTTTATACTCACAACATTGAAACCACATCAGCTACATTCAGGTCATGGAAACAACAAGGCGGACATCTGGATGTAAGAGATAGCTGATATTTTGGACCATGTGTGAACTACCGTCTTCATTGTCAATAAAAGGCCCTATGTTCACGCCCCTTCCCCTCTCAGCTCTCCACATCTCACACAAATAACCTTGCGAATCCAATGTCAGTGGTCATAGTCTAGTGTGTATAATGGGAGTTCCAGATTAATCTCTGCTTCTCAACCAAAAGTAGTAGTCTAATAGCTGGAAATCTAGAGATGGAATTCCTTCTTGGGATCTAACGCGTAGGAGTTGGAGGCATCGGAAATTTAGCGGGGATATCTTGATAGGATGATGCGCGGGACACACACAAACACAAGTCTTCCCACCTCATTTGTTGTTGTTTAGGTCCCGGTCGATTAGGTATGTCCTACTACTAATGCACATCCTCTTCAAGTAGGACCTATGCTCGTCTCGTCTCTTTAAGATACATCACTAAGTGTTGGTGGTATTAGCTTGTGCGTTGGGATTGTGCTCCCATGGTCAACTGTGTGAATAACCTATCAGAGGCCGGTACAATCAAGAGCGCGCCCGTGGGGTAGTTTGCTCTGTGTGCAATGACTCGTGGGACACAGTTCCACGACATCATCGATTTATTCCTGAGGCTGGGTTTGGCCATGCTTGGGATGGTTTGTGCGTCCACTAAAGGTGTGTCCTATGTCTATTGCTTTGTCGGCATCAGGACTAAGTGAGGGTTGGCAATGCTCCATCCCTCCATGTTCACAATCCTCAGTTCCTCACCGATCTAAGCATGCTTTTTCTAAGACAATTATATTTTTAACCTAACATCTTATCTAGAGCTCGTAAGGTCACCGAGACGACCAGTTCGGGTCCGAGGTGATCCAAGGGCTCCCTTGATACTTCTCCCGAGCTAGGGTCCGGAGAACGTGAAGTCCCATCTGAACGGAGAATATCCAGCTCGAGGGATCCGGAGACCCAAACATACTTAGTTTTCAACATAGGGAGGGAAGTGTCGTCGGCTTGTTCCTCAACGACTGCTACCAGGTGGGTGATCGGTGGGTGATGAATTTCCCTCTGGTCAGGCTTGAGCCCGATCCGATCATAATCCATAGAGACCCCCAGGGTGGCGATGTGGTCCAGCAGTTCGTTCAAGGACGAAACATTTGCCGGATCCATCTTGTCGAAGTACTCGCGGCCGATGCGAAGACGACGTTTGGTGGTCGTAGGAGGTGTTGTAGGCTTGAAGGCCGTACGAGCGCCTACATGAAACCGCCGAGCTGGAGGGTCTGCCCAGAGGTCAGGCTCCTTCCAGAGGTGATATTGTCGTTGATGACTAGGCGAGCCATAGATCGCTTTTGTTGACAACACAGCAGAGCTCTCAATGAAAGCACCAATGTCGGTGTCAAAACCGGCAGATCTTGGGTAGGGGGGCCCAAGCTGTGCGTCTAAGGATCAATGGTAACAATGGACAAGGGACAAAATATTTACCCAGGTTCGGGCCCTCTTAATGGAGGTAAAACCTTACTCCTGCTTGATTATATTGATAGCGTATAAGGATTACAAGAGTTGATCTACCTCGAGATCGTGGTGGCTAAACCCTAGATGTCTAGCCAATGAATATTCTGTTGATGGTAATGATGATTGCCTCTACGGACTAAAACCCTTCAATTTATATACACATCGGAGGGGCCTAGGATTTGTACAAGGTCAGTTCCAGGGAAGGAAGTAATACATCCGGACTCTAATCTTGCCATCCACGCAAGGTGGAGTCCCACCCGGACACGTAGATGGTCTCTTGCTTGATCTTCACAGCCTACTCAGCCTGGCCCATACTCCTGAGCCGGACACTTGGGGACCCCTAAATCCAGGGCTCCCTCAGAAGCCCGTGCCCTCACAAAGGGGCAAGCCCGGGTCACCCATGCTCTCGCTGCCCCGCCGCCGGACTTAGATGGCCCCATTTCGCACACCGTCTCCGACTCCTACGACCGTGGCGATGATCCTACGACATCTTAAATTGCCACTACCGCGGCAAAGCCGACAAAGGGAGAGGCATGAGCCCACATTGTTGAACTATGCTTTCCTCTATCATATTCTAGTCCTAGTTGAACTATGTTATCTTTTGTTGTCCTATGTTGCCCTATGTTGAATGTATGTCCTATATTGAAGTAGGCTATCCACGTATATATTGATTGACGTTGCATTGATGGTGGATTTGAGGTTGAAAAATAAGGAATGTCATTGCGTGAGCGGACAAATGATGGTCGAGCCCATGCTATATGTGGAAATGCCTGGACATGTTAGCGGATACATGAAAGAGTTAAATTTGTTGAAGATACTCTCAGTCCTGGTCGGATTGAGAATGCTTTTGTCCACATATGGATTTGACAGGCTCCCTTTCATCCTCCTCAAGAAAATCCTTCTTCCTCCTTCCGCCGACGCCGTCGCTGGTCCACCCCGCCTCCTATGGCCTTTGGGCCTTGGCGATGCGGAGGATCTCGGCCCCATGCCGGCGGGAGGGACCTGGATGTCATTTTTGTTAGGTTTAACGTCTTGGTTGGGACTGTGTGATGGTGACGATGTCTCTCTGTATGAATAATGACTTCCACGTCCGATCTCCGCCCCGATGGTGCTTCTACCACCATCGAAGGGCGTGTGAAGGTGTGTAATCGTCGGACCTCGCGGGATTCGGTCGGTGCTGGTCTTCAGTACATCTATTTGGATTCAATTTTAGTTCGTGTGGTTACGGATCTTTCCGATCTATGACTCTTCATCGGCTATGATTGCTGCTCTAGTTCGCTGGTACTTTGGGCTCTTAGCACAATGATTTTCCGACTGCCTACTACAAATAGGTTTGTCCGACTTCAATAAGGGAGGGGTGATGACTGTGGCATGCCTTCGGTTCGCTCTAGTGTTTGTAGCCGCCGCTAGGTGGTCTATAGGTCTGGTTATAATTTTTATCTCTTGGCTTCCTTGTACTGCCATGTTTGATTATGAATAGATCGGAAAGTTTTTTTTTTTAAGATTGAAAATGCTTTTATAGACTGCGCCATACAACTCTGCATTACCTGTCTTGCTTAGTATGCTTTTGCCAAGATCGACTGGCACTCCAAGCTTCGGGGCCCGGATGGTGAGGTGATGTGCGTTTGCGGGTTGTGCTCCGCAGGGTCAACCATGCGAACTGCGGAACCGGACGCTGGCCCGCAACGAGTCGTGGCGCGGGAGGTGCCGCGGGACGTCAGAGAATCGATCCTACCGGAGGTAAGCAAGGCCCGCGGGACAAAGCATGATTGCCGTCGAATGGAGCATGCGCTCGGCCGGTTGTGGTCAGGTCGTGTTGGAATGTTGGACGAGCTGGTCTTACCGTGTTTGAAGTTGTCAACATACGTGGCGTACCCGGGGACAGCGACGACGTTACACTACTAGGAAAAATCTTATACATAAAATCTTACCAGTAGCGTGTGTTAAAATGAGGCGCTACTGCTACTTAGCAGTAGCGCGTCTACCGAAACCGCGCTACTGTTAGCCTCTTAGCAGTAGCGCGGCAGGAACAGAACGCGCTACTACTATAATTGCCACACCGTTCCCGACGTGCTAGGTATAGTAGTAGCGCCCTTCTAGGAACGGCGCTACTACTACGGATTTTAGCAGCAGCGCGTTTTTCCTCCCCACACTACTGTTAAAGCTATTTTCACCTAACCCCCGCGCGGCCTGATTCCCTCTCCTCTGCTTCCTCCCTCAATTCCCCACTCTCTATTCTCCCCCTCGTCGCCTCCACCTCGCCGCCGTCTCGCCGCCGTCTCCCCCGACCCCGCCTCGCCGCCGTCTCCCCCGGCCCCGCCTCGCCGCCGTCTCCCCCGACCCTGCCTCGCAGCACCTCGGTGCCGCCGTCTCCCCCGACCCCATCTCTCTCCCCGCCCTCTGTAAGCACTCTCCCCTTCCGATCCCTCTTGTTTTCTTAGTATGAACCGTAGCTATTTAGTGCTAGTTAGTATGAACCCTAGGCTATTTTTAGTGCTACTTAGTTAACTAGGGCAGTAGTTTCTAGGTACTAATTACTTAGTAAGAACTAGGTACTAATTAGCTAGGTACTAGTAAGAACTAATTGAATTAATAGAACTAGTTAGTAAGAACTTGTTGCTATTTTTTTAGCTAAAGCATTTTTTCCCGCATCGACGTGGACGATGCCTATCCCGCATCCTCGTCGTCGAGTCGGTGGAGGACGACACCTGCTTGACCAGATGGGCCATGTCCGGGACTGGGCTCCGCCGGGGTGGTACTGGGAGGCGCTACCTACCGGGGGGCGCAGGATGGTGAGGAGCTAGCCTGTCATTGACCCGAACCTTCTTTGGTGGCGGTGGCGTGGGCCAGTGACGTTCCAGAGGCTCAAGGACCCTGCGGAGGTGGTGCGTCACCGTGTCAGTGAGGAGGACGCGCACGTCCGTCGCTACTTGTTTGCGTTGGAGCACAGGTTCTCCAATACCTGGTAGGTTCTCCAGGGATCTCACTTGAGCTATGATCCCGTGATGGTTCCTTCTCTGTGGGTGTCCACCACCCGCGCCGATATCCGTCGTGTGCTAGGGTTTTAGTTGTATTAGTGATGTTATATGTATGACACTATTCGGGACGTATTAGTGATAATATTCGACGATGTACGAACATGCATGAGATGATTTACTTTTGCTTATTCAATGCATGCTAATTTGAGTCCTATACGATATTTTGAAATGTATATCTTGTGTTGCTCAAATAGGATATGTGATTGCCCAAGTGGCCGGTCATGTTTGCAGGTTACACCTCCGAGTGGCCTATGTTTTGCCGGAGCGTTGATTCATTTCCGTTCCGGCAAATTTCAGGCGCTCGATATGTCCTATTTTAGCAAAGGTCATGCCGGATTTTTCCGTGAATTTTGGCATGACTTGTGCCAGAATATGTAGGATATATCGAGTGCCCCGGATTTGTGTGTTGAGTATCCTGATAGTTGTCTTCGATCGATTTTTAATTAATGTTTTAACTATGAATATAAGAAATGTCTGACGACGAAAAGGATTTCGGTATTTGCAAATACTGCGAAGACGAGTGCTGCCTGTGCGACGGAATCTTCCTAGATGATGATAGATGCTTCAATATCAAGCTGGACGAGAACTTCGAAGTGGATACAGTAAGTCACAACGACAAGTCTTTTTTCGTAATTAAGCATGACATATGCTTCATTTGCTTCAACTTATAATTTGTTTTTACTATTCTACTAGCGTATTCCCTGCCATGCAAGAGTTTTTGTATTGGATAAGATAGGTTGCAGTCGTACTATGGAGGTAAAGAAATTTTACTTGAAGACCGAGCATGGTTATATTTTCCACACAAAATTATACAATTCAGACGACTACACCTATTTTGAATGCAAAACATGGCGAGCACTATGCAAGACTTATGCATTTGAGCCTGATATGGTTATCACCTTTGATATTCGTCCGGAAGATGATATTGAAGGTAATACCGACATCTGGGTCGATGTGCAGACGCCTTCAGTTATACTAAAATCTGAGTTTTTCAACCATATTTATGTCTTTGAAATTGTTTATTCAAAAATAATTGACAATTAATTTCTATTAATAGCTTTTCGGTGCAAGCAAACATGTCCAGCGCTTGGTAGACAGGACCGTATACTGTGCCGGGGCTGAACTCAACTGCGAGGAGCTCAGTCATTATGTTTCATGGCTTGCGGATCTTGATACTGTCAAGACAAATTTTCTTCCTGCATTTAGAAATGTTAGTACTGAAAACGTGCGACCAATAGTGTTCATACTGAACTACGGTCACATCTATTTAGGAAGGATGGTAATATTTTTAATATTTATCCTCAGTGCATCTTTCCCATACATTATTTTTGAAGCTAAACTTCATTGCTAAGTATGTTACCATACGATGTTCTTCAACAGGGAGTCCCGATGAATGTTGTGCCTTATGGGATCGAGACTAAAGGTACCATGAGTATTATTAGCTTACGGCCAACATATCCTACAGATTACTTTAGTGCATTCAAGATTAGCGACGGATGCTTAATAGTGCAAGACTAGACCAAATATGTGATGGCGTAGCACAGAGAAGTACTAAGGAGGCAGTATACAGATGCGCTACCCACGATTAGGAGACAGGTTCATCTACATGCTCCAACTTGATCAAGGAGGAGAGCTATACATGTTTTATGTTATTTTACCTGCGAGAGAGCAGCAGGAGTGATTAGCTAGCTAGAAATGAGTTTGAAGATGATGATGTGCTACACTATTACTATGATGATAAAATAGCTAGTGTTGGTGGTAATGACTATGATGATTATTATTAGCTAGTGTTAGTGGTGATTAAATAAATATTGTTGGTGATAACGACTATGATGATGATTAAATAGCTTGTGCTGGCAGATTAGATTCAAGTGGAGGCAACATGTGGTGCACATCGAAAGTACTACTAGTCCAAACTAGATCAAGTTTGGATTAGTAGTATACTTTTGACATGCACCACATATTGCCTCCACTTGAAACCTAATCCACCTTCATTTGACACACTGTTATGGACATAATGATGTAAAACTCATAACTGATATTGTACAAATATTTGTATGATGGAGAGAAAACCGCATAAATACACTAAAAATAAAAAAAATAAAACATGAGTACTAGTAACGATGGAGAGAAAACGCGCTGCCACTAGTTTTATTAGCAATAGCGTGGGGGTGAACAAACGCTGCAGCTATTTGTCCTAGGAGTAGCGCGCGCCGGCACGCGTTACTGCTAAGCAATAGTTGTAGCGCCTTATTAGTAGCGCGCCTACCCGCGCTACTAGTTGAAGGAAATATGCCCTAGAGGCAATAATAAAGTTATTATTTATTTCCTCATATCATGATAAATGTTTCTTATTTATGCTAGAATTGTATTAACCGGAAACATGATACATGTGTGAATACATAGACAAACATATAGTCACTAGTATGCCTCTACTTGACTAGCTCATTAATCAAAGATGGTTATGTTTCCTAACCATAGACATGTGTTGTAATTTGATTAATGGGATCACACAATTAGGAGAATGATGTGATTGACATGACCCATCCCGTTAGCTTAGCACTTGATCGTTTAGTATTCTGCTATTGCTTTCTTCATGACTTATACATGTTCCTGTAACTATGAGAATTATGCAACTCCTGTTTACCGGAGGAACACTTTGGGTACTACCAAACGTCACAACGTAACTGGGTGATTATAAAGGAGTACTACAGGTGTCTCCGAAGGTACATGTTGAGTTGGTGTATTTCGAGATTAGGTTTTTGTCACTCCGATTGTCGGAGAGGTATCTCTGGGCCCTCTCGGTAATACTCATCACTTAAGCCTTGCAAGCATTATAACTAATAAGTTAGTTATGAGATGACGTATTACAGAATGAGTAAAGAGACTTGCCGGTAACGAGATTAAACTAGGTATTGGAAACCGACGATCAAATCTCGGGCAAGTAACATACCGATGACAAAGGGAACAACGTATGTTGTTATGCGGTTTGACCGATAAAGATCTTCGTAGAATATGTAGGAACCAATATGGGCATCCAGGTCCCGCTATTGGTTATTGACCGAGAATGGTTTTAGGTCATGTCTACATAATTCTCGATCCCACAGGGTCCGCACGCTTAACGTTTCGATGACAGTTTTATTACGAGTTTATACGTTTTGATGTATCGAAGTTTGTTCGGAGTCCCGGGTGTGACCACGGACATGACGAGGAGTCTCGGAATGGTCGAGACATAAAGATTGATATAATGGAAGCCTATGTTTGGACGTCGAAATGGTTCCGGGTGAAATCGGTATTTTACCGGAGTACCGGGAAGGTTACCGGAACCCCCCGGGGGGTTAATGGGCCTACTTGGGCCACGAGGGAGAAGAGGGAAGGAGCCAGGAGGGGGCCGCGCGCCCCTCCCCCTCCTAATCCGAATAGGACAAGGGAAGGGGGGCGGCGCCCCCCCTTTCCTTCCCCTCTTCCTCCTCTTTCCCCCCCTTCTCCTGCTCCTACTTGGAAAGAGGGAGTCCTACTCCCGGTGGGAGTAGGACTCCCCCCCTTGGCGCGCCCTCTAGGCCGGCCGCCTCCTCCCCCCTGGCTCCTTTATATACGGGGGCGGGGGGCACCCCAAAGACACACAAGTTGATCTGCGGATCGTTCCTTAGCCGTGTGCGGTGCCTCCTTCCACCATATTCCACCTCAGTCATATCGTCGCGGAGTTTAGGCGAAGCCCCGCGCCGGTAGAACATCATCATCGTCACCACGCCGTCGTGCTGACGGAACTCATCTCCGGAGCCTTTGCTGGATCGGAGGGCCGGAGATCGTCATTGAGCTGAACGTGTGCTGAACTCGGAGGCCCCGTACGTTCGGTGCTTGGATCGGTCGGATCGTGAAGATGTACGACTACATCAACCGCGTTCTGCTAACGCTTCCGCTTACGGTCTACGAGGGTACGTGGACGAACACTCTCCCCTCTCGTTGCTATATCATCACCATGATCTTGCGTGTGTGTAGGAAATTTTTTGAAATTACTATGTTCCCCAACAGTGGCATCCGAGCCTGGTTTTATGCGTTGATGTTATATGCACAAGTAGAACACAAGTGAGTTGTGGGCGATACAAGTCATACTACTTATCAGCATGTCATACTTTGGTTCGGCGGTATTATGAGATGAAGCGGCCCGGACCGACATTACGCGTACGCTTACGCGAGACTGATTTCACAGTTGCGAGCACTCGTGCTTAAAGGTGGCTGGCGGGTGTCTGTCTCTCTCACTTTAGCTGAATCGAGTGTGGCTACGCCCGGTCCTTGCGAAGGTTAAAACAGCACCAACTTGACGAACTATCGTTGTGGTTTTTGATGCGTAGGTAAGAACGGTTCTTGCTAAGCCCGTAGCAGCCACGTAAAATTTTCAACAACAAAGTAGAGGACGTCTAACTTATTTTTGCAGGGCATGTTGTGATGTGATATGGTCAAGACGTGATGCTATATTTTATTGTATGAGATGATCATGTTTTGTAACCGAAGTTATCGGCAACTGGCAGGAGCCATATGGTTGTCGCTTTATTGTATGAAATGCAAACGCCCTGTAATTGCTTTACTTTATCACTAAGCGGTAGCGATAGTCGTAGAAGCAATAGATGGCGTAACGACAACGATGCTACGATGGAGATCAAGGTGTTACGCCGGTGACGATGGTGATCATGACGGTGCTTCGAAGATGGAGATCACAAGCACAAGATGATGATGGCCTGTGATGTTTTACTTATATTGATTGCATGTGATGTTTATCCTTTATGTATCTTATCTTGCTTTGATTGACGGTAGCATTTTAAGATGATCTCTCACTAATTATCAAGAAGTGTTCTCCCTGAGTATGCACCGTTGCGAAAGTTCTTCGTGCTGAGACACCACGTGATGATCGGGTGTGATAGGCTCTATGTTCAAATACAACGGGTGCAAAACAGTTGCACACGCGGAATACTCAGGTTATACTTGACGAGCCTAGCATATACAGATATGGCCTCGGAACACGGAGATTGAAAGGTCGAGCGTGAATCATATAGTAGATATGATCAACATAGCGATGTTCACCATTGAAACTACTCCATCTCACGTGATGATCGGACATGGTTTGGTTGATTTGGATCACGTGATCACTTAGATGACTAGAGAGATGTCTGTCTAAGTGGGAGCTCTTAAGTAATATGATTAATTGAACTTAAATTTATCATGAACTTAGTACCTGATAGTATCTTGCTTGTCTATGTTTGTTTGTAGATAGATGGCTCGTGCTGTTGTTTCATTGAATTTTAATGCGTTCCTTGAGAAAGCAAAGTTGAAAGATGATGGTAGCAATTACACGGACTGGGTCCGTAACCTGAGGATTATCCTCATTGCTGCACAGAAAAGTTACGTCCTGGAAGCACCACTGGGTGCCAGGCCTGCTACTGATGCAACTGACGACGTTAAGAACGTCTGGCAGAGCAAAGCTGATGACTACTCTATAGTTCAGTGTGCCATGCTTTACGGCTTAGAACCGGGCCTTCAACGACGTTTTGAACGTCATGGAGCATATGAGATGTTCCAGGAGTTGAAGTTAATATTTCAAGCAAATGCCCGGATTGAGAGATATGAAGTCTCCAATAAGTTCTATAGCTGCAAGACGGAGGAGAATAGTTCTGTCAGTGAACACATACTCAAAATGTCTGGGTATAATAATCACTTGATTCAACTTGGAGTTAATCTTCCTGATGATAGTGTCATTGACAGAATTCTCCAATCACTGCCACCAAGCTACAAGAGCTTCGTAATGAACTATAATATGCAAGGGATGAACAAGACTATTCCCGAGCTCTTCGCGATGTTGAAAGCCGCGGAGGTAGAAATCAAGAAGGAGCATCAAGTGTTGATGGTTAACAAAACCACTAGTTTCAAGAAGAAGGGCAAAGGAAAGAAGAAGGGGAACTTCAAAAAGAACGGCAAGCAAGTTGCTGCTCAAGAGAAGAAACCCAAGTTTGGACCTAAGCCTGAAACTGAGTGCTTCTACTGCAAGCAGACTGGACACTGGAAGCGGAACTGCCCCAAGCATTTGGCGGATAAGAAGGATGGCAAAGTAAACAAAGGTATATGTGATATACATGTTATTGATGTGTACCTTACTAATGCTCGCAGTAGCACCTGGGTATTTGATACTGGTTCTGTTGCTAATATTTGCAGCTCGAAACAGGGACTACGGATTAAGCGAAGATTAGCTAAGGACGAGGTGACGATGCGCGTGGGAAACGGTTCCAAAGTCGATGTGATCGCGGTCGGCACGCTACCTCTACATCTACCATCGGGATTAGTATTAGACCTAAATAATTGTTATTTGGTGCCAGCGTTGAGCATGAACATTATATCTGGATCTTGTTTGATGCGAGACGGTTATTCATTTAAATCAGAGAATAATGGTTGTTCTATTTATATGAGTAATATCTTTTATGGTCATGCACCCTTGAAGAGTGGTCTATTTTTATTAAATCTCGATAGTAGTGATACACATATTCATAGTGTTGAAACCAAAAGATGCAGAGTTGATAATGATAGTGCAACTTATTTGTGGCACTGCCGTTTAGGTCATATCGATGTAAAACGCATGAAGAAACTCCATACTGATGGGCTTTTGGAATCACTTGATTATGAATCACTTGGTACTTGCGAACCGTGTCTTATGGGCAAGATGACTAAAACTCCGTTCTCCGGTACTATGGAGAGAGCAACAGATTTGTTGGAGATCATACATACTGATGTATGTGGTCCAATGAATGTTGAGGCTCGTGGCGGATATCATTATTTTCTCACCTTCATAGATGATTTAAGCAGATATGGGTATATCTAGTTAATGAAACACAAGTCTGAAACATTTGAAAAGTTCAAAGAATTTCAGAGTGAAGTGGAAAATCATCGTAACAAGAAAATAAAGTTTCTACGATCTGATCGTGGAGGAGAATATTTGAGTTACGAGTTTGGTCTACACTTGAAACAATGCGGGATAGTCTCGCAACTCATGCCACCTGGAACACCACAACGAAATGGTGTGTCCGAACGTCGTAATCGTACATTACTTGATATGGTGCGATCTATGATGTCTCTTACTGATTTACCACTATCGTTTTGGGGTTATGCTTTAGAGACGGCCGCATTCACGTGAAATAGGGCACCATCAAAATCCGTTGAGATGACACCTTATGAACTGTGGTTTGGCAAGAAACCAAAGTTGTCGTTTCTTAAAGTTTGGGGCTGCGATGCTTATGTGAAGATACTTCAACCAGATAAGCTCGAACCCAAATCGGAGAAATGTGTCTTCATAGGATACCCAAAGGAGACTATTGGATACACCTTCTATCACAGATCTGAGGGCAAGATTTTCGTTGCTAAATTCGGATCCTTTCTAGAGAAGGAGTTTCTCTCGAAAGAAGTGAGTGGGAGGAAAGTAGAACTTGACGAGATAACTGTATCTACTCCCTTATTGGAAAGTAGTTCATCACAAGAACCGGTTCCTGTGACAACTACACCAATCAGTGAGGAAGCTAATGATATTGATCATGAAACTTCAGATCAAGTTTCTACAGAACCTCGTAGGTCTACCAGAGTAAGATCCGCACCAGAGTGGTACGGTAATCCTATTCTGGAAGTCATGCTACTTGACCATGATGAACCTACGAACTATGAGGAAGCGATGATGAGCCCAGATTCTGCAAAATGGCTTGAGGCCATGAAATCTGAGATGGGATCCATGTAGGAAAACAAAGTATGGACTTTAGTTGACTTGCCCGATGATCGGCAAGATATTGAGAATAAATGGATTTTTAAGAAGAAGACTGACGCTGATGGTAATGTTACTGTCTATAAAGCTCGACTTGTTGCGAAAGGTTTTTGACAAGTTCAAGGGGTTGACTACGATGAGACTTTCTCACCCGTAGCGATGCTTAAGTCTGTCCGAATCATGTTAGCTATTGCTGCATTTCATGATTATGAAATTTGGCAAATGGATGTCAAGACTGCATTCTTGAATGGATTTCTAGAAGAAGAGTTGTATATGATGCAGCCGGAAGGTTTTGTTGATCCAAAAGGTG
The DNA here is from genome assembly GCA_900231445.1 of Triticum turgidum subsp. durum. NCBI lineage: Eukaryota > Viridiplantae > Streptophyta > Magnoliopsida > Poales > Poaceae > Triticum > Triticum turgidum. The sequence goes on along the minus strand of LT934116.1, from coordinate 38,038,977 downwards.
CTAACAAAGTGTGCAAGCTCCAACGTTCCATTTATGGACTGGTGCAAGCATCTCGGAGTTGAAATAAACGCTTTGATAGTGTGATCAAAGCATATGGTTTTATACAGACTTTTGGAGAAGCCTGTATTTACAAGAAAGTGAGTGGGAGCTCTGTAGCATTTCTAGTTCTATATGTAGATGACATATTGTTAATTGGAAATGATATAGAATTTCTGGATAGCTTAAAGGGATACTTGAATAAAAGTTTTTCAATGAAAGACCTCGGTGAAGCTGCTTATATATTGGGCATCAAGATCTATAGAGATAGATCAAGACGCTTAATAGGACTTTCACAAAGCACATACCTTGACAAAATTTTGAAAAAGTTCAAAATGGATCAGGCAAAGAAAGGATTCTTGCCTTTGCTACAAGGTGTGAAGTTGAGTCAAACTCAATGCCCGACCACAGCAGAAGATAGAGATAAAATGAAAGATGTTCCCTATGCTTCAGCCATAGGCTCTATCATGTATGCAATGTTGTGTACCAGACCTGACGTATGCTTAGCAATAAGCTTGGTAGGAAGGTACCAAAGTAATCCAGGAGTGGATCACTGGACAGCGGTCAAGAACATCCTGAAATACCTGAAAAGGACTAAGAATATGTTTCTCGTATATGGAGGTGACAAAGAGCTAGTCGTAAAAGGTTACGTCGATGCAAGTTTTGACACTGATCCGGACGATTCTAAATCGCAAACCGGATACGTGTTAATATTAAACGGTGGAGCTGTAAGTTGGTGCAGTTCTAAACAAAGCGTCGTAGCGGGATCTACATGTGAAGTGGAGTACATAGCTGCTTCTGAAGCAGCGAATGAAGGAGTCTAGATGAAGGAGTTCATTTCCGATCTAGGTGTCATACCTAGTGCATCGGGACCAATGAAGATCTTCTGTGACAATACTGGTGCAATTGCCTTGGCAAAGGAATCCAGATTTCACAAGAGGACCAAGCACATCAAGAGATGCTTCAATTCCATTAGGGACCAAGTCCAAGTGGGAGACATAGAGATTTGCAAGATACATACGGATATGAATGTTGCAGACCCGTTGACTAAGCCTCTCTCACGAGCAAAACATGATCAGCACCAAGACTCCATGGGTGTTAGAATCATTACTATGTAATCTAGATTATTGACTCTAGTGCAAGTGGGAGACTGAAGGAAATATGCCCTAGAGGTAATAATAAAGTTATTATTTATTTCCTCATATCATGATAAATGTTTATTATTCATGCTAGAATTGTATTAACCGGAAACATGATACATGTGTGAATACATAGACAAACATATAGTCACTAGTATGCCTCTACTTGACTAGCTCATTAATCAAAGATGTTTATGTTTCCTAACCATAGACATGTGTTGTCATTTGATTAATGGGATCACATCATTAGGAGAATGATGTGATTGACATGACCCATCCCGTTAGCTTAGCATTTGATCGTTTAGTATTCTGCTATTGCTTTCTTCATGACTTATACATGTTCCTGTAACTATGAGAATTATGCAACTCCCGTTTACCGGCGGAACACTTTGGGTACTACCAAACGTCACAACATAACTGGGTGATTATAAAGGAGTACTACAGGTGTCTCCGAAGGTACATGTTGAGTTGGTGTATTTCGAGATTAGGTTTTTGTCACTCCGATTGTCGGAGAGGTATCTCTGGGCCCTCTCGGTAATACTCATCACTTAAGCCTTGCAAGCATTATAACTAATAAGTTAGTTATGAGATGACGTATTACAGAACGAGTAAAGAGACTTGCCGGTAACGAGATTGAACTAGGTATTGGATACCGACGATCAAATCTCGGGCAAGTAACATACCGATGACAAAGGGAACAACGTATGTTGTTATGCGGTTTGACCGATAAAGATCTTCATAGAATATGTAGGAACCAATATGGGCATCCAGGTCCCACTATTGGTTATTGACCGAGAATGGTTTTAGGTCATGTCTACATAATTCTCGAACCCGTAGGGTCCGCACGCTTAACGTTTCGATGACAGTTTTATTATGAGTTTATACGTTTTGATGTACCGAAGTTTGTTCGGAGTCCTGAATGTGATCACGGACATGACGAGGAGTCTCGGAATGGTCGAGACATAAAGATTGATATATTGGAAGCCTATGTTTGGACGTCGGAATGGTTCCGGGTGAAATCGGCATTTTACCGGAGTACCGGGAAGGTTACCGGAACCCCCCGGGGGGTTAATGGGCCTACTTGGGCCACGAGGGAGAAGAGGGAAGGAGCCAGGAGGGGGCCGTGCGCCCCTCCCCCTCCTAGTCCGAATAGGACAAGGGAAGGGGGGCGGCGCCCCCCCTTTACTTCCCCTCTTCCTCCTCTTTCCCCCCTTCTCCTACTCCTACTTGGAAAGAGGGAGTCCTACTCCCGGTGGGAGTAGGACTCCCCCCCTTGGCGCGCCCTCTAGGCCGGCCGCCTCCTCCCCCCTGGCTCCTTTATATACGGGGGCGGGGGGCGCCCCAAAGACACACAAGTTGATCTACGGATCGTTCCTTAGCCGTGTGCAGTGCCCCCTTCCACCATATTCCACCTCGGTCATATCGTCGCGGAGTTTAGGCGAAGCCCTGCGCCGGTAGAACATCATCATCGTCACCATGCCGTCGTGCTGACGGCACTCATCTCCGGAGCCTTTGCTGGATCGGAGGGCCGGAGATCATCATCGATTTGAACGTGTGCTGAACTCGGAGGCCCCGTACGTTCGGTGCTTGGATCGGTCGGATCGTGAAGACGTACGACTACATCAACCGCGTTGTGCTAACGCTTCCGCTTACGGTCTACGAGGGTACGTGGACGAACACTCTCCCCTCTCATTGCTATATCATCACCATGATCTTGCGTGTGCGTAGGAAATTTTTTGAAATTACTATGTTCCCCAACACTAGTGAGCACAAAACCAGCGCTACTGCTAGGGTTTTCCCTAGTAGTGTTAGACTCCTCACTAGTTCGCTTACCCGTGGTCGAAAGAAGGCCTCCCAAAAATCCTAGCTTTCTGCCTCTCACCGGCGCCGGCGCCGGTCCATCCCGTCTCCGGTGGCCCTATGGCCATGGAGGCGGGGTGGATCTCGGTCCTTGCCGGTGGGAGGGCTCCGTTTTTAGATCTTTTTTCGACCTTTGCTAGGGTTTGTGTCCTGCTCAGGAAGGCGACACGGTGGCGGCTCCCTGAAGATGGAATAAATGTCTCCCCGCCTAGCCCCCGTTTCGGTGATGCATCTTGCATCATCGGGGGGCGTGTGGAGTTGTGTCTCCGGAGGATCTGTCTTTGGTGGATTTGCTCGGATCTGTTCGTCGTTCGTCTTCGTTCGTGTGTTTTCAGGTTGGATTCTTTTGATGTACACACTTCATCCGCGGCGGTTGCTGTTCTGGTGTGTTGCTTCTACGGGGCCTTAGCACGACGACTTCCCGACTGTCTACTACAACAAGGTTTGCCCAGCTCCGACGATGGAGACGCGATGACAGTGGCGCGCCTTCGGCTCGCTTCAGTGCTTGTAGTCATCGCTAGGTGGTCTACGGATTTAGATGTAATTTTTATTATTTTTAGTGCTCGTTGTACTACCATGATTGAAGATGAATAGATTGAAAGTTTTCCCTGCAAAAATAGTTCGCTTATCCGTGGCCGCATAATTTTCTTTATCCTTCGAATCGAAAGGGAAAAGTTTTCTCCATGACCATATATATTGCGTGGAAAATGAATTTTCAGCGGCGTATGCTTTCAATAATGTTATCATCATCATTGAGAAAAAAGAAGGACAGAAATATGGAAACACTTAAAGTGCGACGGCATGGGATTTCACTTTGAGTGCCATCACGGGAATCATGTCGCCACCACATCCTCTAGGCCACACATGCTAATACGCCCTAGCTGAATCTATAATTTATGAAGTAATCTTCATCATGCTATTTCTTAGTCTTTATTCCTCGTTTTATTTTTTATTGGGCCAACCTATTGATAAAGCATCAGAAATGCCAGTTGCATGGCCTACGTTTATGTTGATAACTCATCAAGTTTTGGTATATAACTGATCTTTATGTAATTTACAATTTTGCAAAAGATTGCCTTTACTTGCTTTGACGAAAAAGTGTTTCCCCCGTTTTATATTATGAAGCAACCACCACTTACATCCAAATAACCGATATAGACGCACGTCACACACACATACCCAAGGCAAGGTACAAGAATAACCGATATAGATCCACTTAGGGCCGACGGAGACCACCACCAAGATGAGCGATCGTCCGGAAAGATGTGCGACGGACAATGCCGGACAGAAGACTCCAAGATGATGCCTCCAAGAAGGGCATGACAACAAAACGTTGCCACTGTGCGATCTGAAGATCAAGTTTTCACCCGGAGCTAGACGGAAGGAGGGAGCACCACGACGGAGCCTGCAAGGAGGAACACGAGGTCCGTGGATGCCGTCATCATCGACCAGAGCACGGACTGGGCAAGTGATGTACTCCGGTAGTTCTACCCCTCCGCCGCATCCCCGGTCCGCCAACCACTTGCAGCCATGATGCCCGAGCGGCCATGGTTGCTCGCCTGCATCCGAGCCGTGTCATCCGCGCAAGACCAACGCCACTCCCACCGCCAAACCGCAACCCGACCACCAGACCACCCCGAGAGCCACCAAAGGTCACGACTCCGACCAGATCCATGACCCCAACCACCGTTGGAACTGCCGATGGCCACCCTGCATTGAGAGGAATTGCGACCAAACATCGGTCGGGGGAAGGGGAGGAGAAGGCGTGGCACACAACCACGACCGACACCCCTATGCCGGCGAGGGAGCACGCGATGGCACCCGACTCTACTACTAGCCCCCCCCCCCATAACATATTTTTCGTCCCCGAAGTCGAGGTCCTAGACTAGCAAGAGAGCACCAGCCACTGCCAGATGCTGAACGGGAGGGAGGAAGGGCAGAACCGCCGCAGCCGCAGCCATGGGAATCCCACCAGGGAGGCCCTTGCGCGCCGAGCGCCGTCGTCTAGCCGCAAGGGCCCGACTGGAGGGAGCCGCCCACCCTTACCGCTCCCCCTCCCCCTCACCAGAGATCCACGGCGAGAGGGGCCGCTCGCGACCTGCATGCTTGGTTTGGTTAACTGTCTAATCGTCTATTAGAGTATGTTATATTGTGCAATGTGGTGCTCAGTTAACGTTTGGTTCATTTGTTGTGGTGTTTAGTTAACTACTTGGTTCAGTTCTGCAATGCAATGTTCAATTGTTAAGGCTGCATTATGTTATTGTATACTATTATACCTTGCCTTTTTTATTCCTTTGCCCCATTTCCAATATAGAGAAGATATTTATGCACATCCTTGTTTTCAGGCCTTTCCAAAGCAGTTCACTGATGATTACCTCTCAAACCACCTCTATGGTCAGGAGGCAAGGAAAGTTTCCATACAACACCCACGGTTCAATATTGAAGTGTTCCTGAAGAGGACGAAGGATGAATGGTCAATCATCCACAGGCACTGGCCTAAAGTTGCAAAGACATTCAACATTAATGAAGGCTCAATATTCGCCTTCCGCTTCAGCAGTTTTCTAGATGAGATGCATCTGTCTATGTACCGTCTATGAAGCTAATTTTAAAAGGTTCTAGATGTTGCATGTGAAACTCGGTACTAGTGTGGTTGTGTAATTGGGTAGCTGAGTGCTGAAGCTATATCATGTTGTACTCGAATGTATTTCAATTATGAAATCCTGCTTCCTTAATATAGAAATAAAATATATTATGTGCTTAATATGAATGTCAATTAGATTAATAAATAGATTATTAATAATAGGGAAATTAGCCTGCTAATTGGCCAATTAGCCTACTAATTGGGTTTTCCTATTGCAAACGGTTATTTAGAAAACACCGTCGGCGATGACCTCAGGCAACGCACACAGTTTCTAGGAATAAACCGTGTTGGATCAATGAACAATCACACATGACATTCTCTTGAAAACTGTTTGCGTTACGCCACCTTGCGCAAACGTTTTCCTTGGAGTGACTGTGGGTGATGTATATACGAATGGAATTGTTTAGTGGGGACTGACTGTGTGGGATGTACTTACGACCAAAAATGATTTCGCCTGTATAATTCTAATTTTTTAGCACTATTGTATGCATAACTATATTTTGTCGCTCGCCAGTCGCACACGATCTCATTTTGCCGAGGGTGTGTGCCAGGAGGGCATATCCCCGATGATTTATGGGTCGTGTGAGAAGGACCCCTCTATCGCAGTCACTCGCTAGGTGACGGTTCCGAACGCCATCGCGGAAAGGGGTTAAAAACCATTTGTATAACACCGAGGCGTACGAGTGTAAGTGGACTTGCCTAAAGGCTCCCATACGTGACCCTTCCTAAAAAGATGATGAATTGTAGTTGCAAGGTTGACTGCGAATATAGTTTGTTGGTTTCCAATAAAGTTTATGCTTTATACTTCAACGTTGTGATGAATTGTTACTTATTCATGAGAAGTCTATGATAAAAGTTCTATGATAAAAGTTTTATGTTAATATTTTTTGTTGTTACAATAAGTTTCATCATGCTGCTATGTCCGTATTTTTGTTCTTATCGACACCTCTCTCTCTAAGCATGTGGACATGTTTTTCGATTTCGGTTTTTCGCTTGAGGACAAGCAAGGTATAAGCTTGGGGAGTTGATACGACCATTTTGCATCATGTTTACCTATTGTTATTTATGTTGTTTTATTGCATAATAATGCTATTTGGAGTAATTCTAATGCATTTTCTCTCATAATATGCAAGGTATGCACAAAGGGGGAGAATTCTGGCAGCTGGAAATCTGGACCTGAAAAAGCTACGTCAGGCCACCTATTCTGCACAACTCCAAATGAGTTGAAACTTTACGAGGATTTTTATGGAATAAATAAGAATTTTTGGAGTCAATAACTACCAGAGGGGGGGGGGCACCAGGTGGGCACAACCCACCTGGGCACGCCAGGGAGCCCAGGCGTGCCTTGGTGGGTTGTGCTCACCCAGGCCCACCTCCGGTGCTCCCCTTCTGGTACATAAGTCATTTTGACCTAGAAAAAAATAAGGAGAGGACTTTTGGGACGAAGTGCCGCCATCTCAAGGCGGAACCTATGCAGGAGCACTTTTGCCCTCCGGCGGAGCGATCCCGTCGGGGGAACTTCCCTCCCGAAGGGGGAAATCATCGTCATCATCATCACCAACAGCTCTCCCATCTTGGGAAGGGCTATCTCCATCAACATCTTCAACAACACAAACTCCTCTCAAACCCTAGTTCAACTCTTGTGTTCAATCTTTGTACCAGAACTATAGATTGGTGCTTGTGGGTGACTAGTAGTGTTGATTACATCTTGTAGTTGATTACTATATGGTTTATTTGGTGGAAGATTATATGTCTAGATCCATTATGATATTTAATACGCCTATGATCTTGAGCATGATTATCATTTGTGAGTAGTTACTTTTATTCTTGAGGTCACGGGAGAAATCAAGTTGCAAGTAATCATGTGAACTTGATGTGTGTTTGATATTTTGATGATATGTATGTTGTGATTCCCTTAGTGGTGTCATGTGAACGTCGACTACATGACACTTCACCATATTTGGGCCTAAGAGAATGAATTGTGGAGTAGTTATTATATGATGGGTTGCGAGACTGACAGAACCCTAAACCCTAGTTTATGCGCTACTCCGTAAGGGAGCGACTGGATCCTAAAGTTTAATGCTATGGTTAGAATTTATTCTTAATACTTTTCTCGTAGTTGCGGATGCTTGCGAGGGGGTTAATCATAAGTAGGAGGTTCGTTCAAGTAAGAACAACACCTAAGCACCGGTCCACCCACATACCAAATTATCAAAGTAGTGAACACAAATCAAACCAACTTGGTGAAAGTGACTAGATGAAATACCCATGTATCCTCCAGAGCACTTTTCTTATCATAAGATACGGTTTTGGCCTGTCCTTTGCCTCAAAAGGATTGGGCTATCTTGCTGCACTTTTGTTATTACTACTGTTATTTGCTCGTTGAAAATTATCTTGCTATCAAACTACTCTGCTACTTACTATATTAGCACTTGCAGACAATACCTTGCTGAAAACCATTTGTCATTTCTTGCTGCTCCTTGTTGGGTTTGACACTCTTACTTATCGAAAAGGGTACAATTGGCCCCATATACTTGTGGGTTATCAAGCCACAACGCTACCTCCCCCACAACCACAACCCTACCACCCCCTCATCCGCCAACCAACATCATATATACAACCCTAGTTAGCAAGCACCCCAGGTAGATGGATCCTAGCCTGGGAGAGGTGACCCACACAAAGTCTAAGTAACCAAGTTTTGTGGCCCTGCCACATGATATTTACTTTTCCACATGATATTTTTTTTGCACAGGGACATGTTTATGTTTCTCATGCTTATCCGCCATTGGTGATGTAGACTTCGCGATGCTTCCTAGTCCTATGAAAAAGAAATTCATTGAACTTTTCGAAATACTATGTTTTGAGTAATCCACCAGGAAGATTAGGGAGATCAACCGGTATAGATTTTGACCTTCAAGTACCATACAACAACTTTGAATGAGATGTTGGGCGCTGGTTTGTGGGGCCCTGGCGGGTGGAAGATTTTGGTTTAGGTGTGTGACAGGTGGGGGAGGGGGATTGGTCATGGGAGTGGGTTGATGAGATATAGTGTCAAGACATTGTTTTATATGAGGAGATGGACTGTTAGGTTATTTAGAGGGCAGTCTTGGGTATAGTACATGACCTTTGTCATCATAAATGTTCTATGTGAATAAGGTACTCGTTTAAAACCTTCATTTGTCGTGAGTCCTACCACTAACTATCTTGACCATCCGTCAATAACGAACTGTGGTTGCGGACTTCCATGAAACTACTGAGCTTAGACAACGTGGTTGACTAGTTTTGGCCTTACAAGTTCCAACTCACCGGCAATTCAGATTTCCACATGTCGAACGCGACCTTAATATATACTCTTGCCAATTATTTTTGTCAATGAAAAATGTCAGCCGCATGTTTTTCATAGGAAACAAACTAGTAGCATTCTTTTGTCTCTCTTTGTTTTACAGATCAATGGATCCTCATGAGCTACAATGCCTGTTTGTACCAAATTAATGTGCTCCTTGCTTACAAATCTACCCATTCACATGGCACTTATCTCTTTAACGTGTTTTCCTTTTTATTGTTAACATTGATGCCACATGGCCCCAGCTACCCCAAGTCACGAGAACATCAAGGCGGGCGCCCATATAGGTAACATATGTAAGATTCAAAACTTCATGTGCATTGCAACTTCCACCGTCAATAAAAGGAGACACATTCATCATGTTTCCTCTCAAGTATCCAATCCTCTCTCACACTAGCAGACTCGGTAATACAACATTCACAACACCTATACTCTGAAGCATACCAAGAGTTTGAAATATCAGCAACTCCTAATTTTCCAATATGTCTACAAAGAAATAGTAGCCCATTTGTTTGAAATACATAGATGTATTTTCTTCTTGAATTCTATGCCTAGGGGTCGGAGGCACCAGGAATTTAGCAAGATCGTGGTGAGTTCATTCACCAGCTTCACGCCAAGCAAATTGAAGCTGGCGCTGGACAGTCGGTTGTAGCGAGCTGGAGTCACTTCTAGTTGCATTAGAAACTTCATTTCTTGGGTTGTTGTGTGGTAGTAATGGTCATTTCGGGACGTGTGTGTGGTAGTTTGTGGGTTTTATTTTTTTTTATTTTTTGTTGTATTGTGGTCGTTTACTATTTCTCCTACCTTTAATGTAATGCAGTTCTTCTGGATGGTTCGGAAAAAGAAATTTCATTCACCAGCTATGTGCAAAAAATCACCACCCACATGTTCTCACTATGGAAAATTTGACACACTAGCAATTGGTGGTGACTTTCCATTCGCTATTGTATGTTGCTTTTCATTATATGATGCTCGTGATGTTTGGTTTATTGAGCTACCTTTCAAATAAAATATACTGATCTATAGATGCACTTCGAACTCTTCTTAACTAGCATCTAGCATATTTGTTTCCGTCTCTTAAAATTGAAACGATCTTTGTTTTTATTTCCCCTCCCACAACGTGATTAGGAAAAGCCTTCCTCCCCTCGATCTTCACGGGCGAGCCCGTGGATTCGCCTCCCCTCCGTCTGCCACTCCGACGGCCGGTAACTGGGAGGGGATTTCTGGTGCCTTGTCTCCAGCTAGTAGATAGGTAGGGATTTTAGTTCTCGCAGGGGTGGCGTTCGGACGGATGGCGGCGGTTCTTCTTCGAGTCAGTCTTCCGGGCTCCGATCCTCCTCAAGTTCGTCTACTGGGACGGATTATACGGGAGCTCTGGCGAAGAGTCTTGCCAGCTCCTCGGGACGGTGAGGTGCTTCTCGCCGTGCGTACGCAACAACGATATTTGGTGTCAAATTCTTCAGATCAATTCAAGGATTCAACGATGACGTTTGCGGTTCCGGGTAGCTGGTCCTTAGGGGCACGTGCAAGAAGGCTTCCCAGTTGTCATCGACAAGGTCAGGCCGGCTCCAGTATGGGAGCGGCGACAACGCTGAATCAGCGGCTCGTTCTGGAAGCCGCAATAGTCGTTTGGTGGATCTTGATGTAATTTAATTATGTTTGAGGTGTATTTTACTTTCGGTGAATCTTTATAATACATCTGATCTTTTTGCAAAAAAAGTCACTGCATTAAAATTGAAGCTCTGACCTTTTTTCTTATGGAAAAACAAATTTACTTAGGTTTCTCTCATTTTTTTACTTTAGAATGTATACATATCAATGGTGCTCGCACATGAATTAAGCAAAAAGCCCGCATGAACCTCACGAATACAATTAATGTAGCCGAATCTGAATTTCAACTAAGAATAATAGATGCTTCTTGTGCTTGCCTTATTGCACTTTCTTCGGGTACTTACGGTAGGCTGCGGGAGGTCAATCACGGCGTGTCGTGCCGGGTGATGCCACTGCATATAGCATCGAACCCCAAGTCAGGCTGAACTTACAATGATTCCCCTGGACTGTTTGGGTTTGGGGCAATAATGCTTGGCCGATAGGTTTATACACCTTGTTGTGGTCAGCTATTGTGTCGTGGACGGCCATAGACTGACTGTTCCAGATGCTCCATCCATGTTCACGATCCCCACTGACTTATCGGAACGCAAGTTTTCCAGACAAGCAGAATTTAGTCATGGTAATTGTCGTTCACCCAAATACTCGCTAGGCAGACAAACTAGCAAGGTTCACTGTGAAGATAGAATATTTTTTGCTGGATTTTCTCATGGCAAGCCAAGCACAGTCAAGATCTCAATAAAGATGCTACACATTCTAAAGGTAATGGTTTACTGCATGGCATGTTGATCTACTGGGTGTCCATTGCTCTATGGAATACTTTGGTTCTCAGAATTATCAATCAGTTCGGCAGACTGGTTCTTGAGTCATGAGCAATATTTTCGGAATGTGAATGCGAGATAAAAAATATCTGTGTCTGCACTTCCTTTTTCATGGAAGGCCATTGACCTGGACGGACACTAGTGTCTGAGTTTAAGACATGGCCAATGTTACCAAACACTGTAACTAACTCAGACCATTCATTCAAATTTTGCCATTTTAAGCTTTTCTCATTTTAACCTCCAAGAAAGAATTGTCATCATCAACCTCCAAGAAAAACAACAAATTTGACGTCACAAACATCTGAGCCACTTGCTAGAAAACAAAGTGCTATATTTGGCACGAGGGCTTATATGAGTGCATTATTAGGTGTATATGGATAAACAAATGGATAACCACATTTCCTTTGCTACTGCATTCCATATGCCACTGCCTTTATTCTCCTACAAGCTTGTAAGGCATCTGCTGCTTTGTTTATCTTTAGATTGTGTATGGAGAAATTCGTAAATAAGAAGACACCAAAGGGATCGGAGGGTACATTATTGGTAGAAAGGAGGGGAACCAAAATTGGATAGGGGACAAATTGCATGCAGACAGCAAGGATGGACATGGATATGCACCGGAAAGTCAATTAGAACTCAACCTGTGAAGGTCATTGTCCACCGAAAGTTCTAATTAGTGGAATTTGATGCAGCCATCATGGATTATGTTGTATCAAGTGGTTCATTTCTGAATTGCTCGGTCAAGATCTTGATTGGTAATCCTATGTAAATAAGATAATCTCATTGGGAGATCGAGCAATTGGATTTTCCATGATAAGAGGTTTCTTGTGTATATTCCGTGTGGGAGTGACCCGATCAAATTTTCAGTAGGGATCTCCTATGCCAAACTGGAAAAGGTTGTAGTAATATTCTGCAAAACAGAAGGTGCCCCTTATTTTAAATACTGTAGTGTTTTCAAGCTCTTATTTAGTTAATTAGAAAAGGTTGGAGTTATAATCACAGAAGAGAAGTCGCCCCTTATTTTATCTAGGACCACCTAAATCATGTGTTAACGTCGTAGACCGTGTGAGTGGCTGGTGGAAGTACCGAGTGGAGCCTTGACGTTGAGCATGAGGCGCTGGCCCTTCTTGCAGTGCTTGACATCGGCGCTCGCGAAGTAGGCAAACCCCGGGGCGTCTAAGAGGAAGAGCGAGCTACCGTCCTTGACGGGCGGTGTTGGGGCCAGTGCCGTCCAGTTGGTAGTAATTTCTGGGACGGACTTTGCTCCAGGCCCCCCCCGTCTTCTCCACCGAGGCGACTCGGGGGAAACCCTAAATCGCCGCCGCCGCACCCCTCCTTCCCCCCTCCCCTCCCCCTCCGCCGCCGCCAAAGGTGTGCGCCGGCGTGCGCTCGACACCGATGAAGGTGGCGGCGGGGGATCTGGCGGCTCCACCTCGCGTGGAGGGCTCAGCATCCGGGGCAGCGGCCCCGGGCGGAGAGCGTCGGGTGGCCCGGGCGACGGGCCACTCCGGCCGGAGCTGGTGAGGCGCCGCCCTCGGTCTCGCGGGGGACGAGGAGGCGCCGGTCCATGGTCGCTGGTGGGCGGCCTCCCCTGCGCGGCGGCCGTCGCCAGATGCATCTCACCCTCTCCGCTCCCGATCTGCTCATTCCATCGCCGGATCCGGGTCCTCCCGGGTGCCGGCGGCGCGGATCTCGTCGAGTGGGGTTGGTTCCGGGGGAAACCCTTGGCCGGCGCAGCCACATCGCAGGCGACGCCCTAGGCGCCGTACCCCTCCCTGGAGGCTGTGGTGAGGATCCTTCTCCCCCTCCTTCCGCTCCCTGCTAGGTGAAAGCCTAGGTCCCCTGATTCGGGCGGCGACGACACATCCGTGTCGTGTTCCTTCTTGGAGGCGCAGTCCAGGGATCGCAGGGGCGGCGAGAGAGTCGGGTTGTGGGCGTGATGGTGGCGGGTGGCAGCTTGGCTCGGCGCTTCAATGCCTCTTCTTCGGTGGCTCATCGTTGTTGCCCTTGTTGCTACGACTGTGGCCGGCAGCTTTTGCCCTTCGGTGTGGCTTAACCGCGGACGACGATAGCGCTCGGAAGGTTGTGATCTGTGCTAGCAGGTCTGCTCTTAGTTTTTTCTTCATGCGCAGCTTGGACGTCTTCCCCTAGGTTCAAGGGTGAACCGAGCTGCCGCCTGCCGGTGCGGCATCCTTCGAGCCAGGATGAGAGGGCAGGGGCCCCTAGGTTCAAGAGTGTCAGTGCTGTCTTAGAGTTTGGCTACGATCACGAAGCTTGCACGGTGGTGCATCCTCTCAAGTCCGTAGCCGGTCCGGTTGGTGTAGGCCGTCCTGCAGGGTGTTGGCGGCAGCATGGCGTGTTCTTGCTATCGCTGCTGCCTTTGAGTCTGTGTCGCTTTGCTCCCTGTATCAGCCGCTTGTTTCTCTTCTTGCTTTCCTTGTATGTTGGTGCTGTTGTAATCCTGGCCGGTTGATGGCTTTGTTAATTCAAAGCCAGGCTCTCCTTGAGTCTTCGTTCTAAAAAAGAAGTACCGAGTGCAAACTTATTCCGCTGTTATAAACAAGCACAAATGAGAAGAGATAATGACATGCATATCTAGAGCCATTGAACATTCGCTACCTGGTTGAACCACCGCCCATAGTAGCTAGTGGTCCAGTGGCTCTGTATCTATCAATTCATAGGCAAAAGGCGCAAACTTATACTGACCGACTGTATTTATTCCCCGTCCTTGGTCTTATTCCAAGATGGGAAGAAGAGATCGACACGGATCGAAGATCTTAGTTGTTGAGCTAGAGGTAAAAGCACTAGGGCACTGAAATACCTACTTTACACCACGAGGGCAACCGCTGCCCGCTCTGTGATTCTGTGTTATGTTAATCTTGCTGGAAAGCATTCCTTAGTGTTGTTAAATACGCTTCTGTTGCATGCACACCGCGAAAAAGTTACACGCTTTGGTGTGTGTATTTTCAGATTCAACAAGGCGGTCTTCAATTCTTAGGTAGATTTGCATTTAACATCCCAATGCGTGTGTTAACCAAAAACTAATAATGCCATTTCAGGTGGCATGATTGGCACTTTAACAGCAGTGAAAACAACTAGATTGCGACCGGACTCTTCTGTTTTCGCTTTTTCTCTTTTCTTTCAAGAGCGCAGACCAAAGTATCCCTCGTTTAATCTGATGCGGTGGCATTAGCAAGGCATGTTTTTACCGTCTATGTAACTTTTGATATGCTTTTTTCCTCTTCGGTAACGGCTATACGACGGGGCAACAGTCTGAAGGAATAAGTTGGAAGAAAGTCGATTAACTTTCATACTGTGCTACTGGACCAGCACAGGTATATGCATACAAAAATGAAACTGCCATCAGAAATATGAATCATGGACAGATCTGCACTTCCCTTTTCCGAGAACTAAAACTGCGGCTGTTAACAAGATAGAGTTGTGGAAAGCAAACTGAAAAGAAAGCGAACTGCAAGAAGGTAGGGTCCTTTTTGTTTCAAGAACATTCTTTTTTGTTTCTTTGAAAACTTCCAAGATAGAGCGAGTTGTTCATTACCTAGAAAAGCAGAGTGAGTTGCAACTTACATCTATCACTTTATTCTCTAATTTGCTGGCAGAAACTTTGTCTATGGGGTATCTGCTTTAACCTCGCCTTGTTGTCCAACTTCCAATAGATACATATGGGCGACTTTCTCGCGCATTCCGTGACATAAGATGTTCGTTACTGATTTTGTCACACCAGTGACGAAATCTAATGGGTGAACAGTCCTTCTATTTGGAATACTGTTGGTAGTTACACAATACTCTGTGTGGTTTTAGCAGTAGAGTTGTATTTAGCAAATATGCTGATTCGGTGCAAGATCTCGCCGAGCTCTGTTCCGAGCAGTAGATGATGATCTGCTGCTCAGTGATTCACAATGTTTGCGAGGCAAGTGAAAGGGGAAAATACCATACAGCGAAAACAGAGGCATCTGAGATTTGGCAATGCGCTCTTTCACTTGATTTATGTATGATACAAGGCGAAAGCAGCTGCGGCTAAATTACAAGCAACTACACACACTGGTAAAGGTAAAACATGGAGACTCTCTCTCAAAATCCAAAGCCTCATGTTCCTCTCAGGCACACTCTATGCTCCAGGTGCCACTCCGTTTCGGCAGATTGGAAAACGACTGATCAAAACCCAAACATACAAGAACAGGAAAAAAAAGGACAGAGCTACTGAACAAAACAGAGTGAAACGAGAGGGAGGGGTTCATGGGATGAAGTGCCACCATGCTATGCCAGCCAATCCTAACGACTAGCTAGTACCTGACGAGGGTGGTGGTGGTGGCAATCCATGGCGGCGTTGTTGTCCCTGTGATCGGCGCAGCAGCTTCATGGGGGCGCGGCGTGTAGGCGCCGTTGCCGGTGTCGTCGCCGACCTTGTTGTGGTGCCACGCGGGGTGCCTCGGCGGCGTCTCGCCGCCAGCCTGGTCTTGCAAGTAGGCGGCGTGGCTGCCGACATGGGCGTGGTCGTCTTTCGGCGTGCTGTCGTGGTAGGCCTTGTGCCCGTCCTCGTGGTCGGCCACGATGGGCGGCTGCCGGTACTCCGGCGCCGGCTCCGACCAGTAGCCGTGGCCGTGGTTCCCTCTGCTGCGGCCGTAGTCGTCCCGTCTGCGGCCGCCGAAGCACGAGCCGAACTCGAGGCACATTCTTTCTTGGTGGTGAGTGGCGCCGGGTGCTTCTTTTTGTTTACCTCGTGTGCGTGTGCTGGGCTACTGGTAGTGGCAACTGGGAAGCAGCACTATCCTCGAACTAGCGTGGGTATCAGTGCAGTGGTGGTGTTGATGGACCTGAAACTGACAGTGCTGGTGTGGTGGGTGATATATATTCGGGTGGGGAGATTAGAGCCCGTGCTGCTCGACCAGGCTCATCGTTGACGTGTGCCCTCGGATGTGGCTGTTTAGGTCCCGATCGATCAGGCTCGTCCAACTCGCTCTCCGGACTCCGGTCTCCAGGGCCGGTCAACCGTGCGAATCATGGATGGAGGGAGGGAGGACGGTGCAGCGGGACGGCAGAATATCTTTTTGGGGGCCGGCTGTGGATGTGATGTGATTAGGGAGGGCGGGGTCTCGTCAGGATGTTGGACTGGCCGGTCGTCGTACCGTGTTTCAGTTTCAAGCTTTCAACATGGTGGACCTGCGGCGGGCAACACCGATGTTGGACTCTTCGTTCACTGGTTTTCACTGAATCTTCGACGCGCTGGATTCCTTTACCCGTTCAAAATTGACAATTTTGCCTGAAAGTACAATTAAACATTTTCTGTAATCTCTTGTTAGCGGAGGGCTGAATGTTGTTAAGCTTTGTTGGGAGGGGCAAGTCCATTGGCAATTTAAGAAGGGTTAGGCACACTTTACTGCGTCATTCTGGCATGGCAAGGGGCTGCGGCAGGGGGACCCCATCTCCCCCCTGCTCCTCATCATCGTCTTGGACGTCCTCACGGCGATGTTCAGGAAGGCGGAGGAGGCGGTCCTCTTTGCGTCCCTCCGCACTCGAGGCATCCACTCTTTGCGTCCCTCATCCACCACCGACTCTCGTTATACGCCGACGATGCCATCCTCCTACTTAGCCCGCTGGTCGCCAAGATGGACGTGGCCAAGCAGATCCTTGAGTGCTTTGGGGAGGCCACGGGACTGAGATGCAACTTCACAAAAAGCTCGATCTCCACGATCCGCTGCCAGGAGGAAGACATTCAGGAGCTCGTCGTAGTGGCCGGCTGCAGTGTCAAGGCGCTGCCAATCACCTATCTTGGCCTCCCCCTATTCCTGCGGGCCCTTACCCGAATTGAAATTGAAATCTAGCCCCTCACTGACCGGATCGCGGCACAGCTGCCGACATGGAAATTTGCCCTTCTTCGCCGGGCTGGCAGGCTCACGTTGGTGAAATGTAGGCTCTCGGCCATGCCAATCTTCCACTTGATGGCTCTTGACCTACCACCATGGTTTTTCAAGTGCATCGACAAGCTCCAGAGGGGATTCTTTTGGCGTGGGGTCAAGGATGCCAAGGGGGGTGCAGAAAACCGCGATGGACAAGCCCTGGAACGGCCTGAGCGTTGTCGTTTCCGATGAGGCCGCATAGCATGGGCAGTGCGGCGCTGCGCTGCACCCTTGGTGACGGGCGGATCATGACCTTCTGGCACGATCCGTGGTTGGATGGCCGCTCCCTGGCGCAGCGGGCGCCCAACCTATTCGCGTACGTTACACCTGCGGGGCGAAAGCTAACTATGGCTGAGGCGTTGCATGGCCACGCTTGGGTTGACGGGATTCGCGGCGCGCCGTCGATTCCTGGCATCGCGGAGTTCCTTCTGATCTGGGAGGAGGCGCGGACTGTCGCTCTATCTGACTGCCCTGATGCCTTCTCCTGGCGTCTTGGCTACAACTGGCCGGTACTCATCCCGCGATACCTACGCCGCTTTCTTCCTCGGGAGGGAATATGCACCTTGTGCCGAGGAGGTCTGGCGGTCTTGGGCCCCTCTAGAGGTAAAACTTTTTGCCTGGCTTGCAGTGCGGGCAAGGTTATGGACGGCCGATAGGCTCGCTCGGCGGAATCTACCGCACACACGAGTTTGCCAGCTCTGCTGCCAGCAAGACGAGGACACCACGCACATGCTCCTCGGCTGGCCCTACTATGGTGAGGTTTGGTACAACATGCTTCTCCCCATGGGTCTGCATCGTTTCACTCCGGACGGCACGAAGGGCTTAGCGGACTGGTGGCCACAGCTGGCGGAGGCTGGGGCGGCTAGGCACAACAGACACACGAACACCACCAGCATAGCCACGCTCCACTTCATCTGGCTTGAGCGCAACAGTCGTGTCTTCGAGCGCAAGGCATCCCCGCCGATCTCCACCATTAACCTCATTAGGGCAGAGCTTCGTCTATGGACTCATGCTAGGGTACATGGCGGACACCCTTTCCGGATTCACTAGGAAGCACGGCCTGCCCGTTCGCTGGGCTGGCAGGGCGATTTTCGCCATGTAACTCACTCTGTACTGTGACTCCTTTTCTCCCCCCTTAATTGAAAAGACATGCAACACTCCAACATGTTCTTGAAAAAAAAATGCTTTACTGCATCATTGGTGTTGTCGAATTTCCTTATTTTTTGGGGGACGCTACGCGTCGGCCGGCGGATCTTTTTAAAAGATCAGTCGCCCCGACAGTTGTTTGATCCGACGTTAGCCAGCGGCATGAGTCTTTCCTCACCATTGCAACAAATGCACTGTTGTAGAATCCTTCTTTGCAATAGACCATATGTTACAGAAACATTCGCAATAGAGATTCTATTACAGAATTATTATTTTTTTGTCTTAATTTTTTTTTCATTGGTGTTGTTGCGGAATATAGACTATTGCGGAACGACTTCTGCAACACAGATGATGTTGCATATTTGTTTTCGTCTTAACTTTTTTGCAACATGGGTGTTGTTGCAGAACGACTTCTGCAACACAAATGATGTTGCGGAATATGTTTTTTCGTCTTAAATTTTTTGAAACATGGGTGTTGTTACGAAAGGGCTTCTGCAACACACATAGTGTTGCCGAAAAATTGTTAAGGTGACAAAGGCACGCGTCGCGCGCGAATGTGGTGCCACGAATAAGGTGTTTTGCACTAAGATATACGTTGTGCATCGTCCGATGGAACTTGGACCTGGCGGCTGCACGAGTGGCGGAACGCTATGCGTGATCGGCCGGCTGATGCTAATCATTTTCCTTATTTTTTCTACTTCATCTGTTTTAAAATATAAGGTGTATTGGTTTTTTGAGAAGTCAATCCTCTTTAAGCAAGACTAAACTTTTAGAGAAATATTTCAATATCCTTAATATCAAACCACTATCATTAGATTCATCATCAAATGAATTTCTATATTTTATTTATTTAGTATTGTGGGTGTCGATGTTTTTGGCTGTCGTTTGATTTAAAAATCATTAACTCGGTCAAAATTGTGAACCAAATCAAGAATACCTTCAATCAAATAGGGGAGCCCCAAATTAGGTAGTATAGTGGATTTAAAGAATTGAGAGATATAGCTCCTTGAGAAAAAAATATTGTTGACCCGATCAAAATTGGGTGACCCAATTTCAAATTGGAGACGTCAGTTGGTTGTGACAGCTCTAAAATTAAGTAGCAAAGTGTATTTGTAGATAGATTCACGTATATATTTGGTTTAAATCAATGATGTTGTTGGGGGAGAGGGGGAGGAGGAAGGTGCCCTGCTGGTCCCTGGTCCCTAGTGTTGTCGTTGTATCATAAGGCAACCTTAAAAATGCTTAATATCTCGTCTATGCACTCGAAGACATACAAAACCCAAACACGTGACTGTGAAGCTTCTGGACAATTGGTCAGTGTTGATAAATTGAACATATTTTTTAGCCCAAGCACTGAAGTGAATATGAAAGCCGAAGTCTGCTCTTCCCTGAATATTATGACTGAGGCTCTAAATGATAAGTACTTGGGTCTCCCTACCACTCTCGGCCTAGATAGGAGTGGCAGTTTTCAGTACTTGGTAGATCATCTAATTAAAAGGCTAATTGGGTGGAAAGAAAAATGCCCGTCATCTGGAGGGAAGGAGGTGCTTCTGAAGTTTGTTTCACAAGCCATACCAACTTATGCAACGTCGGTCTTTAAAATTCCTAAATAAAAAATTGTAAAGGAATCATAGATGCGATATCTAGTTTTTGGTGGGGTGATGAAGCTAGGCAGAAGAAGGTGCACTGGTTTTCGTGGTGGAAGATGTGTATTCCTAAGAAAAAAGATTCATGTGCTTTCGAGATATTCACTGCTTTAATTTGGCTTTGTTAGCTAAGCAGGCATGGAGGCCAATTGACAATCCAGCGTCATTATGTGTTGTCATTCTGGAAGAAAAGTACTTCCCTAATTGTGATCTAATGGATGCTACACTTAAGAGGAGAGCTTCATACACGTGTCAGAGTATAATGGTAGGAGTTGACACCTTGAGGAGAGGTTACATATGGAGAATAGGGGATGAAACCAAAGTGAATATTTGGGATGATCCGTGGATACCACAATAACCCTCGAGCATGGGAATAACATCCTTTCTCGAGTGAATGACCTCATTGATCCTTCCACCGGTGACTGGGATGAGCAGTTGGTTAACCAAACTTTTTGCATGTAGATGTTCACGGAATACTGGCTATCCCTCTCTCACTACATGAGATGGAAGATTTTGTAGCTTGGAACCTGATGAAGCATGTAACTTTTTCAGTGTGTTGTGCATATCAGGTGGAATGGGAGTTCAGGTATGGGCAAAAAATTCAGCCGACCACTTCGTCATCTAGCCAAGTGGATGTATGGGATTCAGTTTGGAACCTCAAATGCGCAGCCAAGAAAAAGAGCCAACCAAGTGTCATACCATGTCTTGCGATTCTAGCAGTGAAGCATATTAAGGCGAGATCCCACTTCCCAGCTTGTAACAAAGGCACGGTATCATACATCCGCTGTTACAATGCCAAATGGCTGAGGAAGTTTGGAAAATGATGGGGGGTATATGATGTGATCAAGAATGCGTGCAAAGTGAATTGGTCTAGAGAGGTAGTCCTCGAGCAACTTCTGTGTCTCCAGGACTCGGATGTTCATGTCTTGGGTTTGCCAAATCTGCGAGAAACTATAGCAACCACTTCGTGGTACTTATGGTTTGAACGGAGACAACTCACTCATGGTGGGCAAACACAAACATCGGCCCAAATTTTTCTGGCGCTGAAAACCCTTACAACGAACTATGTTATCGCATGTAGTCCGAAGGCGAAGAAGCTATCAATGTCATGGATGAAACCACATCCAGGATATGTGAAACTGAACGTGGATGCTGGATTTGATCAAGACAACTTAAATGGCCGGTCGGTGCAAATATCTACGATCACATTGGAAAATTTATTGCCGCTGCAAATGAAAGATTGAGTTCTTGTTATGACGCTTTCACAGTTGAAGCAATATCAGTTAGATTCGGACTGAACTTGGCACGTATGGTGGGTTGCAGCAAGATTGAAGTGGCCTTCGATAATGAAGGGGTTGTCAATGATCTTAATGAAGGCGGATCGAATTCAATAGCAAGTGCCATTATCAATGACTGTTTCTTCATGAAGTTAGATTTTAACCATGTCTTGTTTGAGCATTGTAACAGAATTTGTAATCAGGTTGCTCATGAACTAGCTGAATTAGCTAAGTACTCTACTCCTAGTGTCCGGATGGATTTTCCACCAGATGAGGCGATCTCCTTCCTTGTAAGCGATATGATCCTTTTGATGGAACAAAGGAAGAGATGAGTTGTATAAAAAAAAAACCAAACACATACATTTTGAAAAATAGTACAGAAACATGAAAACACTTAAAGGGACATCTTGTGAGGGCTTACACCACTTCATGTGACTTCACCTTGAATGCCATCACCGGCGTGGCAAGCCGAGGTCATGGTCGATGTGTGGCAGTTGTGCGGTGTGGAGCTAGTCGCTCCATAAGACCCAGTACTGCATGTAAGTGCGTTATCTTCCCCACAAAACATAGGAGGAAGAAATACTACATTGTAAGGGCATCAATCCAAAGCACGTCGGACAATCTTATGGTTAGGGAGCAGAATGGATGAAGGTTGAGACTTTGATTCCACCGACACTTCTCTGCCTTACTGTTTTGTAATATTCTCTATCTTAGTATTTTTAGAAAAGAATGGACTATTCTTCCTCTATCCTTGTTACAATAGTGAGTGCACATCGATGAAGGATACCATACACCAATTAACTCATGCATGTGGCACTTGACCTTTATTTATTGAAGGATACTATACACCAATTAACTCATGCATGTGGCATTTAACCTTTATTTATTAGGCATGTGGCATTTGACCTTTATTTATTAGGCATATGTCTTTCTACTTGCAACAATGATAACACATCAGCTACCATCAGGTCATGGAAACAATAGGGCGGGCATCTGGATCTATGAGATAAATGACGTTTTGGACCATGTGCAAACTACCATCTCGATTCTCATTAAAAGGCACTATGTTCACACTCCTTCCCCTCTCAATTCTTCACATCTCATAGAAATAACATTGCGAACACAATGTGAGTAGTCGTAGTCTAGTGCGTATACGGGGAGTTCCAAATTAATTTCTATCACTTTAAATCTTCTCGATTCATCAACCAAAATTAGTTGTCTAATAACTGGAAATGTTGAGATTAAATTCCTTCTTGGGCTCTCACGCGTAGGAGTTGGAGGCATCAGAAAGCTAGTGAGGACAGGTTGATACGATGATGCGCGAGACACACACAAACACAAGTTTTCGCACCCTAGTTCCTGTTGTTTTGGTCCTGATCGATTAGGTATGTCCACCAACTAATGCACGTCGTCTGTGAGTCTGACCTATGCTCCGCTTATCACTTTAAGATTCGATACCCAATGATGGTTTCATTATCTAGTGCATCAGGATTGTGCTCCCCATGGTTAAGTGTTGTGAATAGAGGTATCAGAGGCCAGTACAATCAAAAAGCTTGCATGTTGGGTGATTTGCTCCAAGCACAATGCCTCGTAGTAGGCACTTCCACGACATCCTCGATTCATTCTTGAGTCTGACAAGTGGATGTGGACAACATGGGATGATTGGTGCGTCCCATTGGAGGTGTATCCTAGGCCTATTGCTTTGTCGACAACTAGACGAAGTGAGCATTGCCAATATGCTACATCCCTCCATGTGTCACAATCCTCTGTTCCGCACCAATTCCATGAGCATGTCTTTTTTAGACAATTATAATTTTACCCCGAAACATGTTTTCATGCCGTTTTATAGATAAAACAAACATCATGTCCTTACAACAAGTTCAGAATGATAGAATAAATAGAAACAGATGTTGTCAGATCCGCATTCAAAGATGTACAAAACCCGAACACACCGAGCTGGTGTTCCCACCATCCTTCTTCAATATCATGATGCACGTCCTAGTTCATCTAGTTGACGAGATTGTCATTCTGGACCCCATATTTCAACACAATACGTACCCTTTTGAGAGGTTCATGGGAGTCCTAAAGAAATATGTCCGTAACCGCGCTAGGCCAGAAGGAAGCATCTCCATGGGCCATCAAACAGAGGATGTCATCGGGTTTTGTGTTGACTTCATTCCTGGCCTTAAGAAGATAGGTCTCCCTCAATCGCGGTATAGGGGAGACTGACTGGAAAATGCACGCTTGGAAGGGACTCAATAATATGCAGGGACGAATATTCTTGGTCTCAAGCACGCTACACAGTTCTACAGAACTCTACCTTGGTGACCCCGTATGTCGATGAACACAAGAACAGTCTGCGCTCCAAACACCCGGAGCAGTGCGACGACTGGATTACATGTGAACACATCGGGACTTTTAGCAGTTGGTTGGAAGCACGTCTCAGAGATGACAACACTGTTTGTGATGAGCTGTACTTGTTGTCCAGGGGACCATCTTCGACTGTTACGATTTGGAAAGGATACGAGATAAATGGGAATACATCTTACACGATTGACAAAGATCAAAAGAGCACCAACCAAAACAGCGGTGTCCGCTTTGATGCAACAACCGAGAGGGCAAAGGACACATATTATGGTTACATAGTGGACATATGGGAACTTGACTACAGACATGATTTTTAAGGTCCCTTTGTTTAAGTGCAAATGGGTCAATCTGTCAGGAGGTGGGGTACAGATAGACCCACAGTACGGAATGACAACAGTGGATCTGAAAAATCTTGGGTACACTGACGAACCGTTCGTCCTAGCCAATGATGTGGCACAGGTTATCTATGTGAAGGACATGTCTACCAGACCGAGAAAAAGAAAAGATAAGAAAGCGAATACATCATACGATGAGCCAAAGCGCCACATAGTTCTTTCAAGAAAAAGGGACATCGTGGGAGTGGAGGGCAAGACAGACATATCTGAAGATTATGAAAAGTTTCATGAAATTCCTCCCTTCAAAGTCAAGGCTGACCCCAGCATCCTGATAAGCGATGAAGATATCCATGGTTACGGCGCAATAAGCAAATGACACAAGCAAAGAAAAAGTGAAGACTTTCTCCCACAACTATTATAATGATACCATGCCAACTTTGTAACACACGAGTATGATACCATTGTCCATTTTGTACATGCACATGCTATGTGGGTGAATTTATGATACCATGCCAACTTTCAACTTTTTCATAGTTCATTTGAAATGCTTTAATGTCTTATGGTTCGGCCCTCGTAATAATTAAAAATAGTAATAATAAGTATTTTGTTGTAAGTAGAAACAAAATAAAATAAATAAAGCAAGAAAGAAAACAAAAGCAAAAAAAGTGTTTTCAAATTTGAAAACTAATGGCACTAACAGAAAGTTTATATTTTTTCTAAAACTAAAAGCAAAAAGAATTAAAAATACAGCAAAAAACAAAAGAAAATAAATAATGCAGAAAACAAAACAAAAAAACTAGAAAATAATTAAAAATAGCAACAATAAGTATTTTGTTGTAAGTAGAAACAAAATAAAATAAATAAAGCAAGAAAGAAAACAAAAAAATTGCCTCCTACTGGGCCCTCACGGCCTGAATACGACTAGAAACCCTACCATGGGCCAGGATTCAGGCCCGCAATAGGCCCAGCAGGCCCATCGGGCAAAGCAGTAGCAAATAGGCCCGCAAGCCTACGGTGGAGAGGAGATCGAGAGGGGTGCGGCAATGGGGCTTATAAACCACTGCACACCCATCTCAACTAGCAAGGTGGGACTAAACTTTGGCCCCGACGCTGGCAGCACAGGGTCCTTTGGTACCGGTTCGTGGCACCAACCGGTACCAATGCCCACCCATTAGTCTCGGTTGGTGCCTCTAACCGGGACCAAAGGTCGCCGCTTCCCGCCCGTTGGGCTGCTGAAAAGAGGCATTTGGTCCCGGTTGGTGGTACCAGCCGGGACTAAAGGGGGCATTAGTCCCGGTTGGAGTCACGAACCGGGACCAATGCCCTTTCTATATATACAGCACTTAGGAAAATTTGACGAACACATCGCCAGTTGCCCCCGGCCCGCCCGACGACGCCGAGCTCATCGACGCCGCCAGGCTACCCAGATCGACGCCGTCCGCGCGCCCCCGTCATCGCCAGGCGCTGCCCCGACGCCGCCCGTCGGCCGCCCCCGCCGACGTCGTCGTCATCGCCCG
>LT934116.1:37939405-38012906 GCA_900231445.1 Triticum turgidum subsp. durum | reverse complement strand
CGCCCTCGCCGCCGCCGCCGTCGCCCTCGCCGGCCGCCCCCGTTGTGAGCCGCCGCCGTCGAGGCTCTGTGTTCAGTGCTTTTTTTTTCATATATACTTGTGTATTTTTTTGTTCATTGCATTTTTTTCATATATATAATTAATGTACATATGTATGTGGTAGCTATATGATGAATGGATGTGGCTATATGTATGTATGAATATAATGTTCATAGCATTTTTTTGTTTATATATGTTTTTTCATATATGTATTAATTTTTTATTTAGGTTGTTAGTAGATATCGATTTTAGGTTAGTGCAATTTAATTAGGTTAGTGTAGAGGAAAAAGTAAAATAAGGAAAAGGAAGAAAATAGGAAGAAGGAAGAAGGAAGAAGAAGAAGAAAAAGAATGAGAGGAAAAAGGAAAATAAGAAGAGGAAGAAAAGAGAAGAAGAGGAGAGGAAAAGAAGAGGAGAAATAAATAAGAAGAAGAAAAAAGAAGAAAAAGAAGAGGAGAAGAAGAAAAAATAGAAAAAAAATTCTATTTTTTCTTCTTGTCCTCTATTCCTTTCTTCTTCTTCTTCCTTCTCTTTCTTCTTCCTCTTTTCTTCCTTTTCTTTAATTATTTTCCTTTCTCAAGGGAGAAGAAGAAAAAGAAGAGGAGAATAAGAAAGAAAGGAATAGAGGAGAAATAAATAATAAGAACAAAAAAGAAGAAAAGGAAGAGGAGAAGAAGAAAGGAATAGAGGAGAAGAAGAAAAAATAGAAAATTCTATTTTTTCTTCTTCTCCTCTTTTTTTTTCTTCTTTTTTTCTTCGATCTTTTCCTCTATTCCTTTCTTCTTCTCCTCTTTTTATCTCTTCTTCGTTTTCTTATGTTTTATCGGGTCTTTCACCGTCAGGCTGCTCGCCTTCGCCCTCGCCGCCCCCTCGAGATAACTTCGACATGAGGGGCGGTCGATATATATACCCCCTCTCGACCGTGATAACCTATACAACGGCAGCACCCCCCTCGGCCCTCTGGCTCGACCAAAACTCTCGAGGCCACCCAAATTTATCAAGTTAAAAGAGCGTTGTCGTCGAGGCCACCCCAAACCCTTGAAGCATTGTGTCGAGGCGATCCCAAACCCTAGAGAAGCAGCGTCGAGGCCACTAACATGATTCCTTATTGTGATTAGCTAGCTAGTTCTATGTTTGCCACTAATATATATCCATCTGTACCATGTTTGAATAATAATTGACATGTTGTAAATATTTGCAGAAACTATGGAGCACTACCGAGACGAAGCAACAGAAGCGATGTTGGGGGAGATAATCGCAGAAGGAACTGATGTTGTTGCATCATTTTTCATCGACGTCGTTGGTGAGGAAGGACTGGGTGAAGAAGAGGGCTATGTTCATGATGGCTCCGGTCCATTAATGCCGGTACAAGAAGAGGGCTATGTTCATGATGGCTCCAGTGATGACCCAATGAAGGTACAAGAAGGAGACCGTGCTGACTGCTCCGGTGACCGAACCGAGTCCGGCCAGGTATATATATATTAGTTAAGCCCATGCTGACTAGTTAACTGATGCATTCATTGTTTTGGTATATGTACACATATTAATTACTCTCGTCTTTCTTCCTTTTAATTTCTAGCCCTCCGGAGACGAGGCCCGAAGAAAAAGTTGAGCTCGGATGAAAGGTTTGAGATCATAGAAATCGCGCCCGACGGCGGACCGATTGAACCCATCCGGACAAAGACACATTTTCTGCTCAGTGCGGGGTTCTTGTTAGGGACAAGATCCCGATCAGCATCCAACAATGGTATAAGCCTAAGGACGACCTTGAGGTGTCTTATGTCAATGATATGCAGAAAGAAGATCTTTGGACTCAGCTGAAGGCAAATTTCACCCTACCGCCAGAGGAGGATCCGGAGAAGCCAGTTAAAGAGCAATTAATCAAGTCTTGTGCTCTTAAGAAGATGGCAACCCTATTCAGGAGGTGGAGGAAAGAGTTGAACCATTTTGTCGAAAAAAAGACACCAGAATTCATCGGCAAATATGAGAAGATCAAAGATCGCTGGCCCGCATTTGTGGCCCACAAGACATCGGAAAAGAGTAAAAAAATGTCGGCGACGAACAAGCAAAATGCTGCGAAGAAGAAGCTTCATCATCGCACGGGGTCAGGTGGCTACCTCAAAGCCCGGCCTAAGTGGTCCAAGGCTGAGAATGATCTGTTTGAAAAAGGGATCGAACCAGAGACAATGAGATGGCCAGACTGTTGCCGGACTTGGTTCTTCGGGGCTGGCGGAACCTTGGACCCTGTATCAGGGATGTGTCGTTGGACGGACGAGCAACTGGAAATACCAGTCAAGAACCTTCGGAAGTATATCAATGCAGCGCAGAAAGGGACGTTCATATCAGACAGGGAGAAGGACGAGCTCACAACGGCCCTCGGAAATCCTGAGCACCCTGGACGGACACGAGGCACGTCAGGCTCCATTCCGTGGAAGGTTGGTTTTCCGGACACAGGGGGTTACAAAACCCACGAGAGGAGGAAGAAACTGGAGCAGGGCCAACTACAGGCGCTGCACGAAAGGGTAATGGGGCTAGAGGAACGAGAAGCAACAGATCGCAGCAAACGACCTGCCGAAGCTTCCCCCGAAGCTACCCCGCCATCTCAGCGGAGAAGCAGCGTGGCTTCCACCGAGCTGCTTCAGCCGGAGCATGTCTTGACGGCTCCTGCCAGCTATCCCGTGGATGCTATCACGGAGTCTCAACATTACCACATTATGGCGCGATGGATAAATTTGAAGGTCAAGGCGGCTGTTGGCTCTGTTTATCCTACTGGATCCGGAGCAACTTATCACTGCCGGCCGATTCCAGAAGGATATGCTAAGGTGATGGTGGATGAAATAATGGAGGGATTTGAGGACCTCGTGCTTGACCACCCTACCTGTGAAGGGGAGACTAGGCTGGGTTCTGCTCTGAAGACTCCATGCCTATGGTGGAAGGAGCTCATCAACCTTCTGAACTGGACGCCTCCGCCTCCTCCTCCTCCTCCTCCGGCGAGTCAGGGCACTCCGCCTCCTCCACCGCCTCCTCCTCCGGCGAGTGACGATCAGGGCACGCATGGCGGCACTCCGCCTCCTTCTCCGGCGCGTGGCGGCACTCCGCCTCCTTCTCCGGCGCGTGGCGGCACTCCGCCTCCTTCTCCGCCTGCGCCGGTGCTCCCGAGCAGCCAGCAGCCTCCTCCTTCTCCGCCTTGGCAGCAAGGGCCGAAGAGACCCGTCGCAGCCCCGGCTGCTCCGGCGCGTCGTACTCCTTCTCCTCTGCCTCGTAAGGAAGCACGAAAGAAGACAGACGCCGCAGCCGCTCCATCTGCTCCGGCGTCTAGCAGCACAACCAGAGGCGGGAGGCAATACAAATACGGTCCATCTCTCAAGCCTCTAGAGAAGTTACCGTACGAGAGGTCCGAGGAGGAAAACGATACGATTGTGCGGACCCATGTGAAGGAGTTCTTTGAAGGGGTGAAAGCAAAGAGACATCCACCTCCGGAGGAGAAGGTAGATCCGGTGAAAGCAAAGCGCACTATCGATGCCCTGAGGAAACCACCAAAGTCTCCGCCGAGAACCAACTATGAGCGCATTACTGGACAGACATATCTCTAAGCCCAGCAGTCGGGAACTACTGTCAGTGATAAAAGGTTAAAAGAACGAGCAAAGGGGAAAAATTGCCCAGCTCGGCGAACAAGCACAACAATCGTGCCCCCCACTCAATGTGTCTAATGCTTCGGGGACGGTGGCCGGTTATGGCAATCTTGAAGATTACCTGCCTGACGATGCACTTCCTGATTTCATGGCGGTGGACGAACACAGATACGAGTACGGGAAGCCTCTCGTCAAAGATGAAAAATCTCTGACAACAATGATGCGAATATTCCATAGTTGATACATGAAAACCTGCAGAGAGTCTGAGGGGACGAACAGTTTGTATCTGAACATTAAAGAGGAGCACGACCTCGTTTCAAATTATCTGTTGTGTGTTCCATTTGATGAGTTCTTCGCGTTCTTCAATCAAAAGGCACTCGATAAATTAATGGTCTTTTGCTACTGCTTATAAGAACTATTTCTGCCATTAAGTCTCTATATATAGCTCGGCTCTTTCATTGCATGTATTTATAATTAATTATCCTCAATATATTATGCAGATTGAAGATCGTCGAGTGCAAAAAACAAGAAATTTATGATATTGGGTTCATTAACACAAATATCATAGATGTATTTCTGGTTGAAAAGAACGTCAAAGAGGCTGAGGACAACTTGCTACGATCGTTGATCAAAAATTAAAACAAAGATACCATACTCTTTCCTTACAACGGCAAGTGAGTGTTACTGTCATGTGCATATTCGGTTTCCCTTATTACTCGAGCGAGGTTAATTATAATAATGTAATTGATGAGTTATGCATGCGTGCGCAGGTATCACTATATTCTTTTGGAGATTAAGCTTGAGCTTGGACTAGTAACCGTCTTAGACTCGAGACGGAAAGATCCCGAAACCTATGCGGACATGACTGAAATGCTCAACAAGTAAGTTCAATCGATCATTATCGCACCATATCGGCAACTTTTTGTTCATTTCCTGATATCTCAAGTAATAATAATTATTTTCTTTGTCTTGCAGGGTTTGGAAACAGTTCAACGCAGAAGCTCCGGGACTGCCGAAGGAGCTGCGATATACATACCCGAAAGTAAGTACTACTGGCTAGCTAGTTGCGCGCATCTCCCATTGATTCTATAGCTATACTTTCATCAATGCCATTTATAATGCTTCATTATCAGTTTGATTGACCTCTATTTCTCGTAAAGTGCTTGTGGATACTACGTGTGCGAGTTCATCCACACCGCGACTTTGAAAAATAAGCGGGGCTACTCTAAAAGACAATATGAAGTACGTAAGCAATAATATTCACAATTTCATTTTATTACACCATCATTTCTGTTGAGTTTCATTCATATATATATGTATTAATTAACCCCCTTCTTCAAATTAGACGTGGCAGATGCGGAATAAACTCCTAGAACCAGATCGCATGAAAGCAATTCAAGAGGAATTGACGGGATTCTTTCTTGACCACGTCATCAGTAAGGCCGGAGAATACCATGTGCAAATTGATTTCAATTGCTAGGGGATTGTAATTAAGAGATCTTATACATATTGTACATGTATGTAGCCAGTAGCGTCGGATACATGAGACGAAAACTTGTTGTTCGACCAATCTCTCGAAGAAGGAGAGGTCGATCAATCACTTCTCTCGGTATGCATGACGAACTTCTGTACTGAATGGTTCTCTCGATCACTTATGTATATATAGTACGTAGCGTCGACCAAGCACGGACATAAGAGAAAACACTTCTCTCTATTAATTAGCTAGCTAACACAATATATGAAACACCTAAATTAACCCCGCAAAACCCCCAACCCCCCTCCTTTAAAAAAAAACAAAAATCCCAGCCACTGGAATGCTGACGCGTGGATGCCTTTTGGTCCCCGTTGGAGCCACCAACCGGGACCAAAGGCTCTCTGACTGGGTTCGGCGTACAGGGCCACATGGAGGCACATTGATCCCGGTTCGTGTTTGAACCGGGACTAATGGGTGGAGGTATTACTAACGATCCATTAGTCCCGGTTCATGAACCGGTTCATGAACCGGGACTAAAGACCCTTACGAACCGGATCTATTTGGTGTTTTTCTACTAGTGGCAGCGTACCCGCCGCGGCCGTCATGTAGGCCATGTGCCCAGCCTCGTCGAACAGGCGGCTGGTGGTGGTAGGCTGCCTGCGGCGCCAGTTTGTGGTCAGCGGTGTGGCCGTTGTAGGCGCTCCCGTGGTACCCTCTGCGGTTGCGGCCACGACGGGCGTCGTAGTCGTCCGTCCTGCCGCCACCGAAACACGAGGCAAACTCAAAGCACATTCGGTGGTGACTGAACTTGCGACTAGACTATCTGAATTGCCACCTGCCCGAGGAGGCTAGGAGAGGCAACTGGCTACTGGACTAGTGTTGTTGTTGATGCTCTGCAATGACAGTGTAGTGGGTATATATGGTGGGACGAGACGAGCCTGTGTTGTTTCGCGACGTGTATGTCAAGCCTAGGAAAAAAGCGAGTAATCCAGTTCACACATCACACTTCACACGTCTCCCGATTGATCATGTTCGTCTTCATCTACACCAAGCGCGTGAGTTCGAGCTTGGGCACAGTGATGCTGTTGTTACTCTCTCAACCACCTTGCAAATCGAGGGATCGAACGAAGGCAGGCACCCCGAGAGAGCCAGGCCTGTTGCCTTTGCGGACGACAAGGCTGACTATTGGCGATACTCCCTCCATGTTCATCCATCCTGGAACACGATTTCTTCAAGACAGATAGAACTTGGTTCTATAATTGGTCGTCTGCCAAGTCTTGTCATTTCAAACAACCGGGGTAAGCAATCACACTCATGACCCGAAACACAATTTGCGTTCTCAACCGCTCAACCCGGTGTCGCGCTCTTCCGGTCTAGATCCATGACATTGGATGATGACGGAATCTCTGCGTCGTCCTCCCTCCTCACATGGTCATTTTTTAAGCGGGGCATCGGCAAGAGAGACTTGTGGAAGGTGGCGGTTGTGGTGTCGGGATTTCTGTGACAATGATGGCAGGGTGATGGCAGTGGTTGACTCTTTGGCGTATCTGTGGGATTGTTTCAGGTTGTTTGTTGCGGAAAAGTTGGACTTCCGATGGAGGCCGAGTGGAGGCAACAATTTTTTCTCACGGTACGTCGTCGATGGATATTGAAGGAAAAGGACCCTGATAAGTGTCACACCTGTGACATGAACACATGAAATTCTGAACGTTTTTTATGGCAAGTTTAGTGACGCGAGAATGAAAACTTTAGTTGTCAAGCATGACAACATTTTTCGGATGGCAAGTTTTAGTTTTTATTTTTGGGTTTGTTTTTTCTTTTCAGATAGCAACTTTAGTTGTAAAAAACGTCAGGACGTGAGTGTTTCGTGCTACACCTGTGGCACTTATCATTTAGGAAGGAAAAAACCTCGGCACTCAAATGTTTTTGGATGTACTTTCCAATTTCTGTAAGGGCAATTTTGTAGAATGCCTTGGGCCTATCTGCGAAAAAAGTAGGAATTTGAAATGGGCCGAGAGGTGACAAAGTAGGCAAAAGAGGCTATGGGCGCTTACCATGTGACACTTTCTTCATACTTACATGGTCCGCAAGAGATTGATTGCGACGAGTCAGGTCGGGTGGTGCTGAGGTCGCCCCCGCGCAGCGACCAAGGGGGAACCCTAGCGCCGCCAAGCCCTCGGCCCTCTCTCCCTTCTCTCCTGCCCGCCGCCGTCGGGCAAAGCCCGGTTGGCGTCGGCGGCGGTGGGATCTCTCCTCCCCGCAAAGGCCGGACCTGGCGCGGGTGGCGTTCGGCGGCAGTGGGCGGCGCGCTGGCGACGGGGCGCGCCGGCGAGGGCTCAGGGGGCGATGCCAGGAGCTGCTTCCCCTGGTGGTCGCGTGGGGGGCCGTTCAGGGCGCGCCTATGGTGGCCGTGGTCGATCTGCATCAGATCCGACCGCCGGCGCCTCGGGCGGTGCGGGAATCTCGGGGCGGCGGCCTCGATCGGTGGCGGTGCGGCCTGCCTGAAGGGCGGCACCCGCGGGTGCAGATGGGGAGCGGGGGGCCTTCCACGGCTGCGTGGGCGGCGTGGACGCGGCGGCACTACGACGGGTCCTTGATGGCCGCCCGAAGTTCCATGGGAGGCGTCGTCTCCGACTTGATCTACTCCGGTTCGTGCTGGCTACGGTCAACGCCAATACTGCCTGGACGGATTTGGAGGGTGGGCATGGATCCGGGGGAAACTCCAGGCCGGCGTGGCGGCCGCACCAAAGTCGACGCCCTCGGTGCCGATTACCTTCCTGGAGGCTTCGGTGTGGATCATACGCCCCCCACCTCTGCCATGAGCGCAGTCGAAAGCCTCTATTCCTCTGTTTAGGCGACGATGGCACTTTGGTGCCGTGTTCCTTCCTGAAGGCGTCGACTGCTCAGGGTGGTGGAGTTGCTGGTAGTTCGGAATCGACGCGAGATGGCATGTAGGTGGAGCGGTGTGGCATCAACAGTATCATCGACGGTGGGTCTCGGCGGCATGGCGCAGTCGAGTCTCGGCGTCCGATGTGCGGAGATGGACTCGAACAAGAGGAGGAAGTTGTCTGGCATCGTGGTGGCATCGACGGTAGCTAGACCGTGCAAGGTAGATGCAACAGTACAACTCTGAAGATGAATTGGTGGCAGCTGATTGCGGCGGCCTCATACCCGGC
Source organism: Triticum turgidum subsp. durum (assembly GCA_900231445.1). Classification (NCBI taxonomy): domain Eukaryota; kingdom Viridiplantae; phylum Streptophyta; class Magnoliopsida; order Poales; family Poaceae; genus Triticum; species Triticum turgidum. The sequence goes on along the minus strand of LT934116.1, from coordinate 38,004,585 downwards.
AGGCGTCCTGGTTGAGGAGTGCGCCGGACTGGTAGGTGCCCCATACCCGGCAAGCGTCCTGGTTGGGACCTCAGGTCTTAGATGTTTAGGTTTGGCTGCGATGTCTGTTTGGTATTAGGCCAAGACTATCAGCGCGCCTTCATCGATTGGATAGATGTAGCGACAGTGGTTGCTTAGACCGTAGCTTTAGTCTTGCTGTTGTGTGACTTTGTAAGGTCTTGTGAGAATAATTAATAAAGTGACCGTATGTATCGCCCAGATGCAGAGGCCGGGGGTCATCCTCCCTTTCTAAAAAATGTCGGGTGGTGCTGCGGCAGGTAGCATCCCGCGGACTGTTTGAGTTTGGGGCAATAATGCTTGTCCGATCAGTTGTGCCTTGTTGTGTTCTGCTATTGTGTCGCAAACAACAAAAAAATGACGGTTGCCGATGCTCCATCCATGTTCATGTACCCACCAACTTGTCGGAACACAAGTTTTCAAGACAAGAAGAATTTAGTTAGGGCATTTGTTGTTATGCCGAATACTTGCCATGCAGACAGACTAACAAGGTTCACTGTGAAGATAGATATGTTTTGCCGTTTATTTTCTCATGGCAAGCCAAGCACAGTCTAGATCCTATAGATGCTGTAGATCCTCAACGTAATGATTTACATTGCGGCCTGTCGATCCGCTGTGTGTTCATTGCACTTGGGAATATTTTGATTCTCACAACAATAATCAGTTCGGTGGACTGGGTCTTGAGTCATGAGATCTGTGTCTACACTTCCTTCATTAGTTCCAAACTGCTGACCATGACCTGGACTGGCACTAGAGTCTGGGCTTAAGACATGGTCACTGTTACTAAAGAATGTACTTAACTCAGATCATTCCTCCAAATTTTGTCCCTGTTAACTTTCATCGTTTTAACCTTCAAGGAGGAAAATGATGTCATCAAACTCCAAGAAAATTAACAAATCTGACATCACAAACATATGAGCCACTTGCAAGGAAATAGAAAAGAAAGCACATCATTTGGCACGTGGGCTTATTCAATTGCAATACTCGGTATATATGGAGAAAAAAACCCACAAACATCACCTGTCATTTGCTGCTGCATTCCATATGCTGCCTTTATTCTCCTATACAGGCCTGTGGAATCGGCTGCTCTACCTCCTCGTCTAATTGGATATGGCGAAATGATTGTTCAGCCACACACAATATGCTTAAACAAGAATAAACCAAAGGGCGGGAACATTCCTGGTAGAAAAGAGGAAGCCAGATTGGATGGGGGACAAATTGCAGGGTGCCACCAAGGATGGGCATGGATGAGCATCAAAATTTTTAGCTAGATCTCGGTCCGTGGGGGTGATTGTCCACCGAAAGTCCTAATTATTGTAGACTGGTGCCACCCGTTATGTAGTATCAAGTGGTTAATTTCTAGTTTTCCCTCGAGAAAGATCTTGATCGGTAGTAAATAAGAGCATCTCTTGTGGAGATCGCACCATTGCATTTTCCATGATGGAGATTTCTTTTGCATATTCCATGCAACACGAATTGGATCGAATTTTGGGTAGGGATCGCCTGTGCCAAACAAGAAAAGGCTGGAGCAATATTCTGCAAAAGAGAAGCTGTCCCTTATTTTAAATTCTGTAGTGCTTTCCGAGCTCTTCCTAAGTTAATTTATTACATAAACTTTTGCAGTTATTCTCAAAAAAGTATTTGAAGCCCCAGCATAAAGCACACTTTGTTGTTATGTACTATCAAAGCTTGTGACCAATAATAAAATTATGGAACCACTAGTAGGATATGGATGATCACTGTTCTTATAGAGGATCTACTATAGTTATGATAGTTTGTAGTGAAATGCTATGTAATAGACCCGTCCATCTCGAAGCTCACATGCAAAAGCAAAATGACTTCTTTACAAAAAGCACCTATCGTATTAAGCAGTTGTGTACATGCTCTAAGAGCGGTTGTTATCCGCACAAGTGTTCAAAGATATATATTATTTGGTTTTTGAATAAAGCTTTATCATCAATCTTAACAATCTCCAACTTACATTTTGTTTTTCTCGTACAAGATCTCGATCATAAATCCTGTGAATATAGGATCATTTCCATGTGAGATCTAGGAATTGAATTTCTTATGATGGAATTTCTCTTGTATGTACTACACAGGAGAATATGGATCAAACTCTGGCTAGTGATTGCCCGGGTGGCCGGGCTGAACTATGGAAAGTTGTAAAATCCTGAAAAAGAGAAGTTGTTTCTTCATCATAGCTAGTGCTTTTTTAGCCGTTTCCCAGTTAATTATACTTGAGGAGTAAATGTATAATGCTTTACATCATCAGGGCAACTGCGGCATGCTATTCCAAGCCGATAAGGAGAGATCAATACGGATTGAAGATCTTCGTTGTTGAGCTAGAGGCAAAAGGCAGCAGATCCCTGAAATCTCTGCTTTACACCATGAGGGCAACCGCTGCCTGCTCTGTGATTCTGGGTTATGCTAATCTTGCTGAAAAGCATTCCTTAGTGTCGTTAAATATGCTTCTGTCGCACACACACCGGAACCTCGGTATGTGTATTTTAGTTTCAAGAAAGCGGTCTTCGCTTCTTAGGTAGAACTGCACTGAGCATCCCAATGTGTGTGTTTAGCCAGAAGCCACATAATGCCATTTTCAGGAAGCATGATTAACACTTTAACAGCTGTAAAAACATCCAAACTGTGGGTGATTATTCACCTTTCAATTTTTTCACAAATAAGTAAGGTAGGTTTTTACCGTCTGCGTAACTTTCTATATGCTCCGGTTCCTCTCCCTGCAATGGGTAAACAGGGGGCAAGTGGCTGAAGGAATAAGTTGAATGAAAGTCAATTAACTTTTAGAGTGTGCTACTGGACCAGCACATGTGTATGCATACAAAAATGAAAATGCTACCGAAACACTTCCTTTTTCTGAGAATGAAAGATTGCAGCTTTTAACATGATAGAGTTGCGTAAAGCAAACTGAAAAAGAAAGGGAGGCAATGTCCTTATTGTTTAAAAATGGTGCCGGACCTTTCTTCCTTCCGCACATCCATGGGGAAAAACGCATGGAGGCTCTGTGTCAAAATCCACAGCCTCTCTCACATCACACACTCCTCCAGGTGCCTTTCAGTTTCAGCAGATTGCGAGGCGACTCACCAAACCAAAACAGAGAAACAGAAGGGAAAAAACACAGCTACAGAACAAAACAGAGCAGAAGCAGAGGCAGTACTAGTGTTTAGGAGAGGGAACGAGGGAGGGATTGATGAGCTGCCATGGCCGTTCTATAGCTAATCCTACACCTGGTACCTTGCGGGAGTGTTGGTGGTGGTGGTTGGGTACTGGTACTGGTGGTAATCCATGGCGGCGTGCTCCCTATGATCAGCCACAGCTTGGTGGACGCGCGGCGTGTATGCGCCGTAGCCGGCGTTGTCGCCGACCTTGTTGGGCCACCGCGTCTCGCTGCCAGCCTGGTCATGCAAGTAGGCACGGCCGCCAGCGTCGCCGTGCTCGGCTGTCACTGGGGCCGACCAGTAGCCGTTCCCTCGGCTTCGGGCGCGGCCACCATAGTCATCTAGTCTGCGGCCGCTGAAGCAGGAGCCGAACTCCAAGCACATTCTATAGGTGGCGAGTGGTGACTGGCGCCGGGTGCTTCTTTTTGTTCACCTCGTGCGTGCTGGGCTACTGGTAGTGGCAAGCAGCACTATCCTGGAAGTAGCTACTCGTTGTATCAGACTATCAGTGCTGGTGTTGATTGCCCTGAAACTGACATGGTTGGTGTGGTAGGTGAGGGGGGAAAAGGTCCATTTTAAACCCTGAATTCGTAGAGGCTCGGCGAAACAAACCCTCAAATCAAAATCCCGGTCGATTGTACCCTGAAGTATGCAATTCCGGCCTAAACTGAACCCTGACGTCGTTTGACAAACCTGGATTGCCGACGTGTAATAGAATGGCCGGGATTGGTGGTGCCATTTCGCACTGTTCCTGTTGGGCCGGCCCGCTTAAGTATTCTTTTCCTTCTTTAAAATGTACAGTTTTTTATTCTTTAAAACTGCAAAAATAAGCACATAGGTGACTTGAACACGACACCTCCTGTAGTTGGTCGATGGACGTAACCACAAGGACAGGCACATCATTATGATCGGTTTCACCCTTTTTCTTCTTTCTTTTCTTTTTCTGTTCTTTTTATTTTTATTTTCGTTTTTCAATTTTTTTCTTAAATTCGTGGTCATCTTAGTAAGAAATACCAAACGAAAAAAACCTCGTGAAGCAAATTTGCAAAATGAAGAAAAGGTCACGAATTTAAAAGGTTCAATTTTTTTGAAAAGAAGTTCATAAATTCTCAAAAGATAAGTTTATGGATTTTGGAAAAAAATGTAAAATAAAAAAGAGTTCGTGGATTTGAAGAATGTTCACGGATTCAAAAAAAGTCTATGAGTTCTGCAAAAAGATTCATGAATTTAAAAAAACAAATTGAAAATGTTTCACGCATTAGATAAAAAAGGAAAGAAAAAAATACTGTATAAGAAGCTTCCACGAACAAAAAGTTCATCAAATTTAAAAAAATGTTAATCTACTTGAAAAGTTCATCAAATTTGGAAAAGGTTCATCGCTTTGAAAACAGTTCATCAAATTTGAATAAAGTTCACGAATTCAAAAGTTTCGTTAAATGTTCACGAAAACAAAAAAAAATCGTAAACTCGAGAAAAGTTCACGAAATTGAAAAAGTAGAAAAACACAAGAAAACCGACCAAAACAAAGAAACCATACAAGCTGGAATCTAGCACACAAAAAAATATCGTTACTAAAAGAAGAATAATATAATTAATCAAACTTGAAGACAATGTTGTTCCGGATGGTTAGCGCGCTCGTACATTACCTGTGAGGTGCGGGGTTTGAAACTTCACGGCGCATATTTTTTGTGAAAGGTTTTGCAGAAAAACGTAAAAAAAAAAGGTATGATGGGCCGGCCCAGTGCGGATGCGGCGTGTGCGCCCGATTACAAGAATCAAAGAAACGGGCGCTTAAGACGCTTCTGGGCCCTCGACTCAAAAAGAAGATGCACCTGGGCCCACGAGCCGGACGAATCACCGCTACATCAGCATTTTTATCCCTCAAACAATGTCAGGGTTTGATTATACCGGGATCGCATAGTTCAGGGTGCAATCGACGAGATTTCCAATTGAGGGTTTATTTCGCCGAACCTCTCAAAGTTTAGGGTTTAAAATGGACTTTTTCCCGGGTGAGGGTCATATATATTCGGGGGGCGAGAAGCGAGGTCATGCTGCACGCGACGTGTGCGTACCAAGCCAAGTCAAGCGGAGCTCCGTAGGAAAAGGAGGAGGGTGGGTTTAGGTCTTGATCGATCAGGCTCATCGTGGACACTTCTGCCCGCTCTCGGATGTCGTTGTTTAAGTCCCGGTTGATCAGGTTCCTCCAACTCGCTCTGGGGCCTCCGATCTCCGCACTACTAGGGAAAAGGCTAGCAGCAGCGTGGGTTTTAGGTGTATCAGTAGCGCGGGGAGGGGCGCTACTAATAAGGCGCTACAACTAACACATAGCAGTAGCGCGTGGTCACCGGCACTACTGGTACACAAGTGTAGTAGCAGCGCGGTTATTGGAAGCTCCTACTGCTAGTAGCTCTAGCGCGCTTTGCAACAGCGCGCTACTGCTATCGCGACGTTGCTGCTAACTTTTGTACACTCGCTACTGCTAATTTAACAGGTTTTTTGTTTTTTTAGGCATATTTGTTTTGTATTTGAACAGGCTTTATAGAAGAATCTTTAGCACATAGAAATGTCATCATGATACACATACAAATGCCTGTGAGATCGCAAATGTAATCATAGCATATACATACAAATAGTCTCATCATAATCATCATCCACAAAGTGGTCTCTCGTCATCATCTCAAAAATAGCGATACAAGTCCTCGATTACTTGCCAATACATCGTCATCCATCTACAAATGGTATACACGAGAAGAGCTAGCACTTTGAGTACATGAGTTCGTATCGCTCTCTCGCATTAGCATGAACCTAAACTAACTACTGTCTGTCGCTCAGAAACCGGAAACCGGTAACACCTAGGCCTGACACTCCGGCCACTCGTCGTATATATACTCCTGGCGTAGCACTTCTTTGCCATCGATGATCTATGCACCTGCATCGTCACATGAGTCGATGATATGCAACATATAAAGTTGAGCAACAGAAAGAGACAGACTTGACAAAAATAGAAACAACATATCATAAGCATAAATAACAAAGTTCATCGTACCCAAAATGCCCTAATTAGAGTGATCTTCGCTAGTCGAGGAGGAGGACGGTTTAATTACATCACAAATAAAGTTTCACTGCGCATAACTCAAAGTTTTGTCATACAGAAAGTATGGACTAAACAGACACATTGTCATATATCGACAATCACTCCAACATGCCGTGCCATCCATCGAGGTTAGGGAGATAGTCCCCGAGCTTAGTGAAAGGCTTCATGTCGAGACGCTGAGAGGCTACTCATGTTCGAACGTCTTCCCGCGACATTTTTCCTTCTTTGTAGAATATCCCTGTTTTTCCGACGACCTCCTTCATGATGATTTGGGCAAGTTCGCGCTGGATGTGATAGAACTCATCTCGAAGTCGATGATCCTCGATATCTCCTACGTCCTTTGCCCATTGCAGAATATGGTCATCGCCGGATCTAGGTGACATGCGAAGGTTTTGGTGATCCCGTCTATACTCCAGCATGTGGTGTAGGACATAGAATCCATCATTAAGAGAATCGCTCGGTTGCTGGATGCAGCAGAAGTCAGTCTTATGGGCGAAGGTGACCCTGCCGCCCCTTCTCTTCCTGTCCCTGACCTCTCCACCCCTTGCTTGGTAGTAAAACATAGCACTGTCGAGAACAACCTTAATGTGGGTGTAATCCTTTTTGTGAATGTTCTTCGACGAGTCCAAGTAAAGAGCGTGGGAGAATTGGGGGTATAGGATGATGAGGACGGCGCGTCCGCCGCTGCGCAAAATAAGTACACCTCAAATTACTTAGCCTCCACCGTGCAAATGAATGATTGAAATCGAAGGAAGGATAACAATGCGGATGACTTACACGGGATGATAAGGCACGAGAATCGCCCCCTTGTCCTTATTGGCCAGCATGAAATTGACGATGTATTCCCTCGCGTATACACGGTGCTCTGCGCAGACTCCCAAGAAGCCCGCGTGCATGTAGTACGGGTCAGCGACACAGATATGAGATATCTGCTCAACCCCGATGATGTAGTTCATGTGCAAGGCATAAAGACGGACAAACGTAAAATCCAGCTTCTTCACGTGAAATATGTCGAATATGTATCGAATCGGAGGAAGAACTTATCCGCGGGGAAGCTGTCGACGTACGACCTTTGCCGCGGAACAAGAATATCCGGTGAAACTTCTTTAGGAGGGAGCTCCTCATATTTTCTATCTTCTGTAGTTTCTCATCGTTGATGGTGGCGGTTGTCCGTACGATGCAGCCTATTTGATTGTCGTAGCACGAGCGAGCTTCCTAGGGCGCCTTTGGCTCAAAAATGCCGTCGTCCACCTCCGTGACCACCAGCCTAGTAGTCCTGAGTTGGTTAGGAAGTCGTTGCCTCTTTGCTTTTGGTTCTCAACCGGCTCCGCTCCCCGAGGCAGCACCGGTCTCAGTCTCAGCATCGGTCCCGATACCGGTCTGAGTCTCAGTGTCGGTCTCAGTCTTAGCACCGGTCTGTGTGTCGGTCTCAGTCCCCGATACCACCGGTGGGCCCAGCAACAACATCGGTTGATCGTCGGTAATGCTAACAAAATCGTCTGCCGCCTGGTAGGTGTCGACGCAATCATCAGAACCCTGTCCTTCATCGTTGCTAGCCATGTTTCCTATGATTAAATCTAGTCAATTAATTCTAGACCTAATAAAATGAATAATGGCATAAAAAAGGCCTATTGTTTTGCAGGAATGTTGACTCCTTCCTGGTGCGGCAAATTCCGGGCACTCGATATGTCCTAGTTTGTAGCACAAGTCATGCCGGAATTCACGGAAAATTTCAGCATGACCATTGCTAAAAAGTGGACAAATCGAGAACCTGAAATTTGCCGGAACAGAAATGAATCAACTTCCGGCAAAACATAGGCCACTCAGCATCATTCCCTGGAAACAACAAAGCCACTTGGGCACAATTGAACCACTTCAATGAAAAGATATAACATGACCACTTCAATGAAAAGATATAATCAACAATAAAAGTCTAGGAAGGGATCATCTTTAAAATAAAATTTGCCTAAATTCTTTTCCTTCACTAAACACTTCTCTGCCTAGGACGAAACCCAAATTATGTTGATCTAGCTATTCCTCTCTCTCACACAAACACACATTATTATCTCGCCTAGGACATAACCCAATTAAATTGCAAAGGAACTCCATTTCTCTAACCCTTCTGACCTAATGCTTTAAAATAACATTTTCCTCTAACCTAGCCAACCTACTTAACCTAGCTTGTTAATCCAACGAACCTAATTAACCTACCTATTTAACCTAGTTAGTTAATGTAGTTTACCTACATAATTAACCTAATTAAACAAGTTAACGCAGCTAGTTCTCTGTCAAAGCACTAAATAAATTTTTGCACTAATTAACCCAGATAATTAACCTAATTAAACTAGTTAACCTGACTAGTTCTCTGTCAAAGCCCTAACTAATTTTGCACTAACCTAGATAATTCACCTAATTAAACTAGTTAACCTAACTACTTCTCTGTCAAAGCCTTAACTAAATTTTTGCCTTAACCTAGATAATTAAGCTACTTAAACTAGCTAACCTATGCATGAGAGAGAGGAAGGGTGGGGGCTTACAGAGGATGGCTCCGGTGGTGGCGAGGGAGGCAGTGCTGGTGAGGGAGGCAGGGGCGTCTCCGGTGACGGCAAGGGAGGCAGTTGTGGCGAGGGAGGATCCGGTGGCGTCGACGGCGGCTCCGGTGGCGTTGATGAGGCCGCGCGGCTCCGTGGCGTTGGGGCCGGCTCCGGTGGCGTCGACAACGCACGGCTCTGGTGGCGTCGACGTCGGTAGGAGACGGCGGCGAAGTGGGGCGACAGCGAATCGGGGAGACGGCGGCGGGGTGGGTCGAGGGATTTGGGGGAGAAGTGATGGCCGGGGGGAAACGGTTTTTTGGTTAAGTCAAATGTAGCGGTAGCGCGTTTCGCAAAACGCGCTATAGCTAAGATAGCTACATCGGTTTTCACAAAACGCGCTGCTGTTATAGCTATGTAATTTTCTTCCATTTTTTATTTTCTGTTCTGTTTCTATAGCGGGGGTCTAGGACACGCGCTGCAGCTATGTTAGCTATAGCGCCTCTTACAAACACACGCTACTGCTATGTCTTCCTCCGTTTTTTTGCTTTTTCAATTATTATGCTTTACATTTTATTTTCTCCTTTCTCCTTTTTCTATTTCTTTCATTTTCATTTACTTTTCTATTTGTTTCTCATCTTATTTTATTTCCATTAGTAGTAGCGCTCTTCGCAGGAAACGCGCTACTACTTATACCCTAGCGGTAGCGCTCTTCTTCCAAGCCCGCTACTGCTATGCGTATCCTATCATTCTACCAACGGGAATATTAGTAGTAGCGCTTTTGGCACTACACGCGCTGCTGCTAAGGGTGTATCTGTAGCGCGGTTTGTCCTCAATCGCTACTGCTATCTAGCACTAGCGCTCTTTTTTAACCCGTGTTGTTGCTAAATTTCTGTGTATAGGATTTTCCCTAGTACTGCCGGGTCCGGTCAACCGTGCGAATCACAGAGGGAGGGTGGTGCAGCGGGACGGTAGAAAATTCATCGCGCCGGAGGAGCAAGGAAAGGATGGATTGCCGTTTAGGCCTCCTTTGGTTTGTACGAATTTTGCATGAATTCTATAGGATAATTTTTTATTTAACTTTTTGTAAAGGAAAAATTCTTTTGAAGCCCTTTGATTTATGGAAATGGATATTCCTATTCCTATATTATGTAGCATAGGAATTAATCCTTCACATTTTGAAAAACTTTTACCCTATGCATCAAATGTCATTTTTTTCACTGTAGGAATTGAGATGCATGTCATCTCATCTTTTATGATTTTTCTATTCCTATAAAATTCCTATCCTACGAACCAAAGGAGGCCTTACTACCTTTTTGAGGGCTGTGGATAATGGGTGCTGTCCGAATGTTGGACTGGCCGGTCATCGCACCGTGTTTCCATTTCAAGATTTCAACACGGCGAAACTGGGGCAGGTAACAACGACATTGGACTCTTCATTCACTAGTTGGCTTAATCTGCGGTGCACTAGATTCTTTTATCCGCAGAAAAAAGTCAATTTTGCCTGAAAATACAAATAAATACTTTGTAAGCTCTTGTTAGCGGTGGTGGAATCGAATGTGGGCTAAGTTTTAAGCTTTGTCGGTGAGTGCCAGTCCATTGGCAATAAATAACCATTCACATATATATTAGCCTTAAGTTAATGATTTAATTGGGGGAGGGGAGAGGTCCCTGCTAGTTCTGCGGTCCTGTTATCATAAAAACAACCTTAGAAATGTTTAGAGCGTGTTTGACAGCCGTTGCAGACTTCCAGTGCAGCCTGACTCAACGAAGTCCGGATCATCGGAGGTTGGTTGAGAAAATACCGACAAAAAACTAACATCTGCACATTGTTTGGTTGCCCGCATCTAGGCCTCTCGCATTAGGGAAGTAATTTTGGCATAGCGTTTGGTTGCCTGCACTGGCTCGGCTCACGCAAAAACTACACGGTGTTTGGTTGTATACGCGAGATATGATTAAGAGCTAACCCTTACACTTAACAACACAGTTACACCGTGCCTCGTGATTGTAGTGGACGGTGACCCCTGCACCGTGTCCGATACGAGCATGGAGGCTCGGGAGAGCATTCCTGCCAGCGCCGCAGCGTACTGGTAGCTAGCGTCGCCGTCATAGAGAAAGTCCATGCGGAGGAGCGTTGAGGTAAAGGATCAGGGAGGAAAATGCAGTCTGTGTCGGACCATGACGACTGTGGTGGACGGTGAACGCGCGCCGCGTCGACATGATGAGTGTTCCCGCCCACGCCGCGGCCTCCTAGTTGCTAGCGTCGCCGTCGCAGAGAAAGTCCATGCGGAGGAGTGCTGAGGAAGAGGACGGGGGAGAAGAAATAAAGTATGCATGTAATGGCAACGTCGCTACATTAGGATCGTCGATACAGAAAACTTGCAACACGAATATCGTGAGGAACTGCAAGATTAGTTTACTGGTCAAAGAAAATTTTAAACGGCCGATCATGCGCCACAATCTGACAAAATGCGTCCAAAATAGCTTCAAACATGAACACAAAATTGAGCATTTACGGCCGACGAAACTACGAACGAATCGTCTAAAATGAAACTGTAACATCGATGTGCATCTTTTCGTGTAGAGCTTATCTTGAATGGAAGTACCATTGTGTTGATTAGAGGGGAGAAGAAAGAAGGGAGATTAGAAAGTAGCTTAGTGGAGGTAGAAGAAGGAGGCACACAACTTTCATCCCTCCAGCCTCCTCTCCTGCAATAGGCCCACCCATGTGCGCTCGCCATTCATCCCTCTGGCTTGGCTCTCCGGAAACTGCCAATTCGAACGTAGTTGTTGGGCCTGGCTCAGAGGAGCTTTAAATTTCGTGCCATGTAGGCCAAACAGTATATGTGGGCAATCAATCAGCCCATTTTTTTTCTGTGCGGACCTGACTGGGCCTTACACAGGGTACCAAACACGCCAGTAATGCCTCATCTCTGCACTCAAAGACATAGAAAACCCAAACACGTGAAGTTGAAAACACATACGTCATCCATGTTCATCGTTTGGAAAAAGAAAGTACACAAATAGGGTAACACCACTGCATACGGAGCGATACATCCTCCATGTTCATCCAAGCTCACGGACTGTCAGAACAATGACTTCAACAAGACAGATAGAACTTGATTTTTACATTGGTCGTCTGCACGGCCATGTCTTTGCAAACAAACCTTCTAAGCAAATGGAATGGCTGCGAGAAAATCCCCTTCAACCGCAAACAATGCATCAGTCTTGATACAAAACACAGTTTGGACGCATCTTGTGGTTAGAGCATCTCCTGTATCCGCCCCAAACGCCCGGACGGGCTATACGGTCAGTGTTTGGACGAAAAAATGCCATCCAACCAGCTTTTTCATAGCCCGTCCAAATTTACGGCTGACCGGCACTCCTCATATTTAACTCAAATCTGGAGTGAATATGGGGACGCCTAGACGCCGCCGGGCATGCCTGCGACGTTGGACTGACCATGGAACGTCATGATGAATCTTATCTGTTTATAAACGTAGAAGATTCATAATGACAGTCCAACCTTCAGAAATGACATGTTGATTTTTGTTTAGAAAAGGAGGATTACCCCGGCCTCTTCAGAAATGATATGTTGATGACCGAAGCTTACCGCTATGGGAGTAGTCGGCTATTTAAGCTGGTCGCGTCGCTCTTCGCGTGGCGAGGTGGGACTAAGCCCGCCCGCCACGTAGGCTCTATCAAGCTGGACAGACCCAAATCGTCTGAAAATACTACTGGTTTAGTCCCACCTCGCCGCACGAGGTGGGTGCCGACCAACTTAAATAGCCATGCCGGCGCACAACGGTAAGCTTCTCTCTTGTTGCGTTAGGTCCATCAATTTCCGCTATGTGAACGAGGTATCTTGACACTAAGCGTTTCATCAACTAATGATTGGTCATCAAGTGTCAAGTTCATCTCATTCATATACGTTGATAGCCCTACTACAATGAAAGAGTTTTTAAAATTGATCAATGACCACGAGAACCGAAGTCGTTGAATACTGAACTTTTGTTGTATGATCATTGTGCATGAATTCAAAGATCAAGATTTGAGGATTGTGGTTGTAGGGCCGAATGGGACCTGTCCGGTGCTGTTCGCGGGTGCATCAGGCTTGAATTAGGTATTCCTTATTATAGATGTTCTTAGGGAGTAGAATGGATGAAGGTTAAGACTTCGGTTCAGCCTGCGCTTCTCTGCCTTAATGTTATGTAGCATTATCTATGTTACTATTTTTTGGTAAAAATGAATTAGTCTTCCTCTCTACTTGTTACAATAGTGAGTAACATTGACGCAGGATACCACCCATAATTAACCCATGTAGGTGGCATTTGACCATTATTTATTGTGCATTTTTCTTTCTACTCGCAACATTGAAACCACATCAGCTACGTTAAGGTCATGGAAACAACAAGGCGGGCATCTGGATGTAAGAGATAGCTGATATTTTGGACCATGTGTGAACTACCATCTCCATTGTCGTTAAAAGGCCTTATGTTCACACCCCTTCCCCTCTCAGCTCTCCACATCTCACACAAATATCCTTGTCAATCCAATGTCAGTAGTCATAGTCTAGCGTGTATAATGGGAGTTCCAGATTAATCTCTGCTTCTCAACCAAAAATTGTAGTCTAATAGCTGGAAATCTAGAGATGGAATTCCTTCTTGGGATCTCACGTGTAGGAGTTGGAGGCATCGGATATTTAGCGGGAATATTTTGATAGGATGATGCGCGGGACACACACAAACACAAGTCTTCCCACCCCATTTGCTGTTCATTAGGTATGTCCAACTACTGATGCACATCCTCTTCCAGTAGGACATATGCTCGTCTTATCACTTTAAGATACATCACTAAGTATTGGTGGTATTAGCTAGTGCGTTGGGATTGTGCTCCCTGTGGTCAACTGTGTGAATAACGTATCAGAGGCCGGTACAATCAAGAGCGCGCTCATGGGGTAGTTTGCTCCGTGTGCAGCGACTCGTGGGGCATAGTTCCACGACATCATCAATTTATTCCTGAGGCTGGGTTTGGCCATGCTTGGGATGGTTTGTGCGTCCGCTAAATGTGTGTCCTATGCCTATTGCTTTGTTGGCATCATGACTAAGTGAGGGTTGGCAATGCTCCATCCCTCTATGTTCACAATCCTCAGTTCCTCACCGATTTAAGCATGCTTTTTCCAAGACAATTATATTTTTACCTAACGTAAGTCATCTGCCAAGTCCCTTGGAAGCCAGCGATCTAGGTAAGTAATTAGAATGACCAGAGAAAAACCTCTCAAAATGCTTTTTTTTTTGAATCACTCATGATTCAAATCAGAGTTTAGCGGCCATGTGCTTGGATGTAGGGGCCTGTAGATGGTGGTCTAGTCTCGGATCAATGTCACTCTACCTTAGTGGTTTGCTTTGTTCTCTCTTATTTTGGATTATCAATAAATTGTGGCTTTGGAATGATGTATGCTCCATGTTTAAAATCATATGCAAAGGGCATGTGTTATTTTCTTGTATGGTTGTTCAGGATACTTCCCTTTTACTTGCACTTGTCCTCGTGGCCCTTCACATGGTACGTAGCGTTCCTATCTTTGTCTAATATGTTATGTATGAAAAATTCTCCGCAATAGTATTCTGGTGAACATTCTCATGTTTTATGTGATGGTAGGATCTTACGTGCATAGAAATAGTGAAAAGTTGTGACATAGTGATGAATGATGTTGGTTCGCTAACCACTAAACATTCTAGGCGAATTCCAGTCCTCCTTGGCCATGTAACCCCAAGGTGGGTTTCCACAATTGTAAGTTTATCCACCACATGGCTCGGTTGGTGGGTGGGTTCTCGAAGGAATACGGTGCGCCCACTGTACTTCACCTGTCGAAAGTTAAGCAGCATCTAACTTGTAGCATTTTCTCTTCATTGACAATAACAATGCCTATGTTGTCTTGATTTGTCTGAGCTACCTTCCAAATCTCATATACCGATCTAGCCATTCTCATCATGCATACAAGGCATCCTTTCTTTATTGGGTTTGGGGCGTGTGCTCAGCGGGCTATGGACGTGTCTTTTTGAAATGTTGGATAAGCCGGTCGTACTCTATTTCAAACTATGAACGCGACACACCATGGGTAGAAACATCATTAATGTCTTCACTCCTTCGCTAATATGCGGTGTACTATTTTCTTATGCCCCTTATTAAAGGACTCCATTTTTTAACGAACATGGGGCCGTGTGGCCCTCTTATAATTTTTTCCTTCAAAAAGAGACATTTTTCGATGGCGTAAGCACTTATTAATGTTATCATCATATCAAAATGAAATAATCATATTTTTTTTATGATGTGTCTCTGCATTCGAAGATGCACAGAACCAGAACAAACTGAGTTCAAAGCATACATCGCTACAGAAAAACAAAACATGGAAAGAAGTTGCTGGTTACAGGGACGCCACTCATGTGACTTCACTGTGAACTCCATCACCGGTGTGGCCTGCCAATTTCATGGTGGCTGCATGGCAATCATGTAGCATGGAGCCGGCTGCGCAATGCAAGTCCGCACCGCACATTTGAGCATTATCTTTCCCGCAAAACATAGGAGGAATGAAAGGCTACACTGTAAGGCCATAACTACATCAAACCAAAGCATGTCTCCAGTACCTCTGTTTGACGAAATTTTGTCGCCTGTTTATTTGCCCATATGTCACACAATAAGATATAAATGGTAGAATGAGGCACTAGTGTGTACAATCAAGAGTACTTGTGAATGTGCTGGTACGTGCATAATTTGATTCTTGTTGGCAGTACATGCATAATTTGATGGTGCTAATCTCTATGGCTTAATTAAGTGGCTTGACATGTTTTGGCTCACGTCAATTACTATTAATTTAGATTATAGAGGGATTACCTAAAGCATCTTATATTAGTTTACAGAGGGAATATATTTAATCATTTAGCAGGTGGTGGGTTGGTTAGCTAAAGACACCGAAAAAAAGTAGCGTGCCATTTCAGCAGTCAAACGTTGCTATAGCGTATTTATGACCGCCATGTTACGTTTTAGCCATTTTACACGCTATCACACTAACTTTTTCATCCCGGTGGTAGCAGTGAAGTCTGATTTGAACCCCGAGGTTGTTGAGCTCGACGGAAACAAACACATGCTTCCTAGTCCTATGAAAAAGAAATTCATTGACATTTCGTTGAGCTTTTGGAAATACTATGTTTCGATTGATCGACCAGGAAGATTAGGGAGAACTGTTATAGATTTCGACCTTCAAGTACCATACAACAACTTTGGACGAGATGTTGGGTGCTGGTGTGTGGGGCCCTGACGGGTGGAAGATTTTGGTTTAGGTATGTGATGGGTACGGGAGGGGGGATTGGTCATGGGAGTGGGTGGATGAGATATAGTGTCAGGACATTATTTTATATGATGGCGATGGACTAGCAGGTTATATAGAGGGTAATCTTGGGTATCTTACATTCTTAAGAAGTTGCTCCCCAGTACAAAGCATTCTCTCAACATGCACATAGCCCACATCAGCATGCACGCCATGTCATCAGTTCAGTTACTAACTACAAAGCATTCTCTCAACATGCAAATAGTCCACATCAGCATGCATGCCATGCCATCAGTTCAGTTACTAGCTGGTCTTCCGTTTGGGCCGCAGGCAAGACTCTTCTTCTGTTTGGGTTGAAGCACAATATGAACCCATCCATTTTATTTTCTGACATCTCTGATCCAGGCAGGTTTGTCTAAACAAAAAATCTCTGATCCAGGCAGGTGTCCCGTCTCCTCCTCATCTTCTCTGTAGCAGTGCCTCCACTTCTCCACGACAATTACTCCCCATTTCTATTGATTCCCCTCTCCCTTTTCATCTTCTCCATCAAATCCCATTGGAACGGATGGGTTTCCTTCGCTGCCTCCTCACGCATGAATAACTGATGCCGTGTATCTCCTCTTTTAAGTAGATCTCCAGAACAACAACCTCCTCGGCCTGGACCCTCCCAACTATGGAGTTACATTGCTGCAAGATCAGATCCTTGAGGAGCGAGCCAAATCAGTTGTTGGACTTCTTCAGCGGCCTCGGACGCGCTGGCACGACCACCCCGCCGCGGCCCACAATCTGGATAAACATCACGGGTTCCAGCGGCAGTATCTCGGGAAGGAGAAGCTCGCTGGGATGGTGGTGTTACACAGGCGCCGCATGTTCCTCTGCTATGAGGTCCTAAGGAGTGGCCATCCCACATAGACTCCACAGCGTCCGACAACCTTCCACGCCTCCTCGCTACTGCCATCAACGCACCAAGCCCAACTGGAAGAAAAGCGTGAACATCTCTTCTCCTCCTTCCTCTCCCTCAATTTGTTTTTTGATTGGCTTGATTTTGTGCTATCAATTAGGATTCGTACACTTCTCCCATGGTAGTCTTATTTGTTTATTTGGAAGATAGGCACCAAGTTCCCAGGTTTTACATTTTTTTTGAAACGGAGGCAAAAGATTTGCCTCATCGATTAATTAAGAAGAAGAGAATTGCCCAGTTAATTAACGGAAAACCGGGCGAAAACCGATATATATAGACCATATGCGGACTACTCGTTAAGAACCAAACTCCATAACCCCACTATCCAGGTTTTACTTAGGTATATACAGTGTAGGATAAAGCCATCAACGCATACAGAAAGTTCCAGCAACGAAAGCACTTGGACTGAAAAAGTTGATCATGACAGGCATTACAAAGAAGCTGCATCAGCAAACATAAACATGAAAGCATAGCTAGTGAACAAAAGGCTTCCAACGTCACACAACTCACGAAGATGCTACATCCCTATGGTCCTATCCATGTCTTGGCCGAGCTCAAGTTATATAAATGTTTGTTAGAGGTTTAAACTTGACATGATCAGGTTAGTGTACGTCGTATTACATCTACATATATAGCATTATTTACTTAGTTTGATATGGCTGTAAATCTTTGCATGTAAACAAAAGAGGGAAAATTAAACTGGTAAGTAGAGAAATATGCTTTAGTACCTTTGTATTCCGATCAATAAAATTTGTTTAGTCATCCAATAATTTACTAAGTTGCTGTTTATAATTGGTTGCAAAACTGAACATATTGTGTATGCTGGATTTGGAATTATATACATGCCTTTTTTTTTTGTAGTTTGCTCTTACAATCAGTAGTAGCAAGAGGATAGAAGCTTCTTAGGTGTGCTACCTATTTCACAATACCCTCTCTGTACCAGGTTCTCCCAGATTTCTCCATTCCCAATCTTCATCTACCATATATTTGTTTGGATTATTGATTCAAATTGTTATCTTCCTTGATATGTCTGTACTACCCAGAAATTCATCAACAAACCCGCAGCAACGTGCCGGACATCCTGTAGTTGTACATGACCTTTGTCATCATAAATGCTCTATGTGAGTCCTACCACTAACTATCCTGACCATCCGTCAATAATGAACCATCAATGACATACTATTATGTGGTTGTGGACTTCCATGAAACTGCTGAGCTTAGACATCATGGTTGACTAGTTTTGTCCTTACAAGTTCCAACTCACCAGCAATTCAGATTTTCACATGTCGAACTCGACCTTAATATACACTCTTGCCAATTATGTTTATCCGTGAAAAATGGCAGCCACATGTCTTTTATAGGAAAATGAACTAGTAGCAATCTTTTCTCTCTCTTTGTTTTACAGATCAATGGATCCTCATTAGCTACAATGCCTGCTTGTATGTGTTTGCCTTTTTAGTGATAACATCGACGCCACATGGCTCCAGCTGCCCCATGTCACGAGAACGTCAAGGTAAGTGCCCATATAAGTAATGTAGCTAAGATTCGAGACTTCATGTGAATTGCAACTTCCACTGTCAATAAAAGGAGACACATTCATCATTGTTGAGTATATTGATTATTAGGAAAGATCAGCAACCCCCTCCCTCCCCCTCCTCTGGCGGGCCCACGGGCGACAGGGAGGAACCCTAGCCGCCGGCGCCTCTCCTCTCTCCCTCCCCTCTCCCCCCTCCCGCCGCCGCCAGAGTGCGCGCCCGGGCGAAGCCCGGCCACCGGCGGCGGCGGCGAGGACTCTTACCCCCTTGTGCGGCTGGGGCTGGCGCGAGCCGGCGTGGTCGGACCAGGGCGATGTGGAGCGGGGGACGCGTCGGCAGCTCTGCGGGTGGCGCGGGGCTCTCCGTCGGGCATCGTGGGTTGCAACGAGGCAGGTCGTGCCCGGGGTCTGGATGCGGCGCCTCGGCCGGATCTGGCCCTGTGGCGGCGAGGGCCGCAGGCGACGCTGTGGGCGGGCGACCACCTCTGCAGGGTCCTTCCTGCCTGGTGGAGGTGGAAGATGGTGGTTGCTACGTCTTGAGCTTGCGTTGGTTTTCCTTGAAGAGGAAAGGATGATGCAACAAAGTAGCTTAAGTATTTTCCTCAGTTTTTGAGAACCAAGGTATCTATCCAGTAGGAGGCTCCTCAAAAGTCCCACGCACCTACATAAACAAACAAGAACTTACAACCAACGCAATAAAGGGGTTGTCAATCCTTTCACGGCAACTTGCGAAAGTGAGATCTGATAGAGATAATATGATAAGATAAATATATTTTTGGTATTTTTATGATATCGATTGGAAAAGTAAAGATGCAAATAAAAGTAGATTGAAAGCTTATATGATAAAAGATAGACCCGGGGGCCATAGGTTTCACTAGTGGCTTCTCTCAAGATAGTATAAGTATTACTGTGCGTGAACAAATTACTGTCGAGCAATTGATAGAAAAGTGAATATTTATGAGATTATCTAGGCATGATCATGTATAGGCATCACATCCGTGACAAGTAGACCGACTCCTGCCTGCATCTACCACTATTACTCCACACATCGACCGCAATCCAGTATGCATCTAGAGTATTAAGTTCATAAAGAATAGAGTAACGCATTAAGAAAGATGACATGATGTAGAGGGATAAACTCATGCAATATGATATAAACCCCATCTTTTTATCCTCGATGTCAACAATACAATACGTGCCTTCCTGCCCATGCTGTTATTGGGAAAGCACACCGCAAGATTGAACCCAAAGCTAAGCATTTCTCCCATTGCAAGAAAGATCAATCTAGTAGGCCAAAGCAAACTGATAATTCGAAGAGACTTGCAAAGATAACTTAATAACACATAAAAGAATTCAGAGGAGATTCAAATATTTCTCATAGATAAACTTAGTCTTAAACCCACAATTCATCGGATCTCGACAAACACACCACAAAAAGTGTTACATGGAATAGATCTCCAAGAAGATCGAGGAGAAATTTGTATTGAGATTCAAAGAGAGAGAGAAGAAGCCATCTAACTAATAACTATGGACCCGAAGGTCTGTGGTAAACTACTCAAAACTCATCGGAAGAGCTATGGTGTTGATGTAGAAGCCCTCCGTGGTCGATTCCCCCTCCGGCGGAGCGCCGACGAAGGCTCCAAGATGCGATTTTGCGGATACAGAAGGTTACGGCGGTGGAAATAGTTTTTCATGGTGCTCCTCGATGGTTTCAGGGTACGTGGGTATATATAGGAGGAAGAAGTAGGTCGGTGCACGCTCGAGGGGCCCATGAGGGTGGGGGGCGCGCCCACCTATAGGAGGCGCGCCGGGCACCCTCGTGGCTGAGGGAGTCCTGGATAAGGGTGTCTCCGGACAACCAGACTATATACTTTTGTCGGACTCTTGAACTATGAAGATACAAGATTGAAGACTTCATCCCGTGTCCGGATGGGACTCTCCTTGGCGTGGATGGCAAGCTTGGCGATCCGGATTATAGATATCCTTCTCTGTAACCGACTATGTGTAACCCTAGCCCCCTCCGGTGTCTATATAAACGAGAGGCTTTTAGTTCATAGGACAACACAATCATAATCATAGGCTAGCTTCTAGGGTTTAGCCTCTACGATCTCGTGGTAGATCAACTCTTGTAATACTCATATCATCAATATCAATCAAGCAGGAAGTAGGGTATTACCTACATCGAGAGGGCCCGAACCTGGGTAAACATCGTGTCCCCAGTCTCCTGTTACCATTAGCCTTAGACGCACAGTTCGGGACCCCCTACCCGAGATCCGTCGGTTTTGACACCGAAATTGGTGCTTTCATTGAGAGTTCCGCTATGTCATCGCGGTAGGGCTCGATGGCTCGCCTCGTTGTCAAAGACAACATCACCTCTGGGGGAGCACTGGCCCCAGGCCAAACTCTCCGGCTGGGCGGCTACGTCATGACCGCCCGATCGGCTTTCACGCCGACGATGACTTCTTAGGTCATCAAAAACAGCCTCCACGTCGATTCGGAACTCGCCGAACAGATGGATCCAATGGAACTCTCCTCCCTTAATGAGCTCTTGGATCGTATTGTCGCCCTGGGCGTCGCTACGGACTATGATCGGATCGGGCTTAAACTCGACCAAAGGGAGATTTATTCTTCGCCGGTCACCCATGAGATAGCGGTGGTGGAGGAACATCATACAAATTCTCCCTCTATTTTGAGGATGAACTGTGTCCGGATTTCCGAGCTCTGTGAGCCGGACACCCGCTCGCGGGAGGACATGACCCAAACCCCGAACTTAGGATCGGGCACCGCGTCGAACAAATTGGGCAACGTCCTAGAGCCCGGGCCGTTAAGCTCGGAAGCTTCTTTGCCCCTGGGTCGCAGATCGGGCCAAGATTCGGATTCGAAACCACCCACCCACCCAATTTTATTCAATCTTCCACACATTAGACAAGAGCCCCAAGAGACAACACATCATTACTGGGCCAGATTCCTCCTTGTGGTAAACAGGGTCAAGGACTGTCGCGCGGAATACGCAATCTTCCTCTTTTGAAAAAATTGCACGGACAAAGGGATCCTCAACGCCATAAGTCGCCGCGACATTGTATGCTTTGCTGACTTAGCGGCCATAGTGCATAAATACTGCGCGACGGAAAGTGCCTGGAAAACCCAAACAAACTTCTGGGACAATCCGGCTCTCACTAAACCCTTCGTCCAAACTAAAAGGGCAAACTCTCGTAAGTTACCCGATTCAATGACCAAAAAACAAAGCCTGATACAAGGCGCACAACCGTATTGGAAGAATGGCTTAGTGGACCATGCAAAATTCATAGCACACCGGATACTACGCCAAC
This sequence comes from Triticum turgidum subsp. durum, assembly GCA_900231445.1. NCBI lineage: Eukaryota > Viridiplantae > Streptophyta > Magnoliopsida > Poales > Poaceae > Triticum > Triticum turgidum. The sequence continues at coordinate 37,982,579 of LT934116.1, read as the reverse complement.
TCATAGCCTTAGAGCATGTTGGATACTCCGGCAGGTAGCAAAGAGTGGTGAGGATCTCCTCTTAAACCATACAACAGAGCAACATCCCGTCGGAAACAACAATACGGTATTTATAGTCTTCGAGACTTTCGCCTCAAATAATAGGTGATAATCCCCAAGTGCAGGGAATCATCGTAGCAATTCCCAAAGGTGGAAGTGATAAGTATAAGGAGCTAAATGTAAAAGCAATATTCTCTCAAGCCCTATCTGGCACTGATACGACTCTACGTGCACCGAACGTTTGCTTCCAACTAGAAACAAGAAATAAAACTGTGTTGTGGGTATGAAGAGGATAACTTTGTATGATATCGGAGAGCTAAAATATAAAAGTAGGTGCGGTTATCATAAGGTTAGAATATATTACTAAATAATATAAATAGCGAGTGTGGAATAATGTTGGATCGATGTGCGGAATTGTCCTAGGCAATTGTTAACAAGACCGGTAATCACTATTGCAATTTCATATGAGGGAGAGGCAAAAGCTAACATACTTCCTCTACTTGGATAACATGCACTTATGATTGGAACTCTAGCAAGAGTCCGCAAATACTAAAGATCATTAAGGTAAAACCCAACCATAGCATTAAAGCATCAAGTCCTCTTTATTCCCATACGCAACAATCCCTCTTACTCGGGTTTGTGTTTCAGTCACTCACCAACCCACTATAAGGGAATCATGAACGTATTGCAACACCCTACAGCGGGAATCCCTCATGCTTGCGCGACATGGAGGTCGCCATAGGACAGCATCAAAGTGAAACATACAACTCATATCAATCTAGATCATCAATCAACCCAATGACAAAAGATATCTACTCAAAACATCATAGGATGGCAACACATCATTGGATCATAATATGTAGCATAAAGCACCATGTTCAAGTAGGGATTATAGCGGGGTGCTGGAGAGTGGACCGCGTAAAAGAGATGAGGATGGTGATGATGATGGTGATGTTGATGAAGATGATCACCGCGACGATGATTCCCCTCCCGATGGCACTTCGGCGCCACCAAGAGAGAGGAGGAGAAGTTCTCCCCCTTGTGCTTCCTCCTCCATGGCTTTCCTCCTCTGGTCCTTGGCCTTCATGGAGATGATGGCACCTCCGAGATCCTCCTCCATGGCCTCCGGTGATGATGGCCCCCTCCGGCAGGGTGCCGGAGAGGGCCTAGATTGATTTCGCGTGGCTATAGAGGCTTGCGGTGGCGGAACTTCCGATCTAGGTTAATTCCCGAAAGTTTCAGTATTTATAGGAATTATTGGCGTTGGTTTCACGTCAAGGGGGCCTCTGGGCTGTCCACGAGACAGGAGGGCGCCACCCCCAGGGGGGCGCGCCCCCCTGTCTCATGGGTAGCCCGGGACTCCTCTGGCCCAACTCCGATGCTCCGTGGTCTTCTTTTGGTCCAGAAAAAAATCCTCAAAAATTGGCACGTCATTTGGACTCCGTTTGGTATCCCTTTTCTATAAAACACTAAAACAAGGAGAAAACAGAAACTGGCACTGGGCTCTAGGTTAATAAGTTCGCCCCAAAAATCATATAAAATGACATATAAATGCTTATAAAACATCATAGAAGGATGAAATAATAGCATGAATACTTCATAAATTATAGATACGTTGGAGACGTATCAATAGGCGCAAGCGAGCTCAGCGCAGCCTCGCCGAAGTCTGTCACGTGGCAACAATAAACCCATGGAACGACACAGCTATAAATTACAATGCCAGTGACGAACCTCAATTCCGAACAGTCCGAGCACCAGCCGCTTTGGTCCTTAGTCCAATCGTGGACGGCTTCAGGCTCACTAAAGTACTCATGGACGGCGGAAGCGGACTAAACCTCATCTATGAGGAAACCCTTAGCAAGATGGAAATTGACAAGAGCCGCATTATTCAAAGCAGCACGACCTTCAAGGGAATCATCCCTAGTCAGGAGGCGCGCTGTGCGGGAAAAATCACACTGGATGTGGTATTCGGCACGCCGGAGAATTACAGGTCCGAAGAAATTACATTCCAAGTGGCCCTATTCAGTAGCGGATACCACGCCCTCTTGGGGCGGGACGCATTCACGAGTTTCCAGGCTATACCCCATTACGAGTACATGAAGCTCAAAATGCCCGGGCCCAATGGAATCATCACTCTAGCTAGTGATCCGGACGTCGCAGTCCGCGCCGAAAATAAAACCGCCGCCCTCGCTCAAGAGGCTTTATCAGAAGCCCTCGCGGCCGAGGAACTGACAACGCTGCGAGCAACATTGGACAGAGACGACGTGATACTCGACAAGCGACCTAAGTCCACCTCCTTCAAACCCGCGGACAAGATAGTCAAATTCCAGGTCCACCCAACGGACCCTACAAAGACAGCTTCCATTGGGACACAGTTGAACCCCACAATAGACGCCGCACTGCGAGATTTCCTATGTGAGAATTGGGATATCTTCGCATGGCACCCTTCAGAATGCCAGGCATCCCACGCAGGCTGACCGAACAAAGCCTCAATATACTGAAAGGATACAAGCCAGTCAAGAAGACTCTTAGGCGCTTCTAAGAGCCTAAGCGGCAAGCCATGGGAGAAGAGCTAGCCAAGCTACTCGAGGCCGGATTCATCAGAGACATCAAACATCCGGATTGGCTAGCAAATTTGGTAATGGTACCAAAGAAGGATAAATCCTGGCCCCTGTGTGTCGGTTTCAAGGACCTCAATAAGGCTTGCCCTAAGGATCCCTTCCCCCTCCTCCGCATTGATCAAATCATCGAAGCCACCGCAGGACACGACTCATTGTGTTTCCTTGACGCATACTCCGGATACCATCAAATCAAGATGGCGGAGTCCGACCAGGCCGCAACGGCCTTCATTACGCCGTACGGCCCCTTCTGTTTTAACACCATGCCTTTCGGGCTCAAAAACCCCGGCGCAACCTATCAACGCATGATTCAGACATGCCTGGAAAAACAAATCAGCAAGACAGTAGAGGCCTATGTAGACGACATGGTCATGAAAACAAGACACATTGAAACTTTAATAGATGACTTAAGGCTTACGTTCGACAATCTCCGAACATACGACATCAAGCTCAACCCAGAGAAATGTGTATTCGGTGTACCCTCCGGGAAATTGCTCGGCTTCATCGTTTCCAATAGAGGAATTGAAGCAAGTCCGGCAAAAATCCGAGCTCTGTCACAGTTGGCTATCCCAATAAACCTCAAGCAGATCCAGAAACTAACTGGATGCGTGGCTGCCTTAAGCCGCTTTATCTCCCGCTTAGGAGAAAAGGCACTACCCCTTTATCACCTTCTTCGGCGCACCGAACACTTCGAGTGGACGGATGCGGCCACGGCCGGACTGGAAGAAATAAAGGCACTCTTGGCCACAAACCCAGTCCTGACCGCACCAAATACTGGCGAACCCATGCTATTATACATAGCCGCAACAAACCAAGTTGTAAGCGCAGTGCTCGTCGTTGAACGAGAAGCAGACGGACACAAGTTCCCGCTCCAAAAGCCGGTATATCACGTGTCCACTGTCCTCACTCCATGCAAATCTCGGTACCCACACTATCAAAAGATAGCGTACGCGGTTTTCATGGCATCCCGGAAACTACGACACTACTTTCAAGAGTATTCGATCACGGTGGCCTCTGAAGTACCACTCAATGACATAATAAATAACCGCGTCGCGACATGCCGAATTGCTAAATGGGCCATTGAGCTCCTTCCGTTCGACATAACATACAAACCACGGCGGGCCATGATAACCCACAAGTATAGGGGATCGCAACAGTTTTTGATAAGTAAGAGTGTTGAACCCAACGACGAGCTAAAGGTAGAATAAATATTCCCTCAAGTTCTATCGACCACTGATACAACTGTACGCACGCTTGACGTTCGCTTTACCTAGAACAAGTATGAAACTAGAAGTACTTTGTAGGAGTTGTTGGATAGGTTTGCAAGATAATAAAGAGCACGTAAACATAAACTAGGGGCTGTTTAGATAAAGACACAACTAAATTAGTAAAATTAAAGAGCTTGTTGTCACGAGAAAGTTATTTTTCCAAGGCAATCGATAACTAGACCGGTAATCATTATTGCAATTTTATTTTAGGGAGAGGCATAAGCTAACATACTTTCTCTACTTGGATCATATGCACTTATGATTGGAACTCTAGCAAGCATCCGCAACTACTAACGATTCATTAAGGTAAAACCCAACCATAGCACTAAAGTATCAAGTCCCCTTTTATCCCATACGCAAACGGCCTACTTACTCGGGTTCGTGTTTCAGTCACTCACGCAACCCACCATAAGCAAATCATAAGCATATTGCAACACCCTACAGCGGGGATCCCTCACGCTTGCGCGACACGGAGAGCATCATAGGACAACACCAATAATAAAACGTGCAACTCAAACCAATCACGATAATCAATTAACCCATAGAACAAAACTGATCTACTCAAACATCATAAGATAGCCATACATCATTGGGGAATAATATATAGCGTTGAGCACCATGTTTAAATAGAGATTACAGCGGGTAAGAGAGAGGTTACACCGCTGCATAGAGGGAGGAATAGTTGGTGGAGATGTTGGTGAAGATGGCGGCGGTGTTGGTGAAGATCGCGGTGATGATGATGGCCCCCCGGCAGCGCTCCGGCGCCACTGGAAGCAAGGGGGAGAGGGCCCCCTTCTTCTTCTTCTTCTTCTTCCTTGACCTCCTCCCTAGATGGGAGAAGGGTTTCCCCTCTGGTCCTTGGCTCCCATGGCTTGGGAGGGGCGAGAGCCCCTCCGAGATTGGATCTATCTCTCTATTTCTGCGTTTTCTGATTCAACCCCTTCACCATTTTTTTTATATCTGGAGATCCGTAACTCCGATTGGGGTGAATCTTTCGCCCGGATCTTTCTCATAAAATTAGCTTTCTTGGGCCAAAAGAAGAGCATCAACCGCCTTATGGGTGGACCACGAGGGTCAGGGGCGCGCCTGGGGGGCGGGGGGCGGGTAGGGCGCGCCCCCTACCTCGTGACCACCCCGGACACCGTTTCGCATTGATTCCACTTTCCAAAAATCATAAATATTCCAAAAAAATCTCCGTCCGTTTTTATCCCATTTGGACTCTGTTTGATATTGGGTTTTTGCGAAACAAAAAACATGCAACAGACAGGAACTGGCACTGGGCACTGGATCAATATGTTAGTCCCAACAATAATATAAAAGGTTGCCAAAAAGTATATGGAAGTTGTAGAATATTGGCTTGGAACAATCAAAAATTATAGATACGACGGAGACGTATCAGCATCCCCAAACTTAATTCCTGCTCGTCCTCGAGTAGGTAAATGATAAAAAAGTTATTTTTTGATGTGGAATGCTACCTAGCATAATCTTGAGCATATGTCTAATCATGGCATGAATATTAAGACACGAGTGATTCAAAGCAATAGTCTATCATTTGACATAAAAACAATAATACTTCGAGCGTACCAATAAAGCAATCATGTCTTTTCAAAACAACATGGCCAAAGAAAGTTATCCCTACAAAATCATATAGTCTGCTTAAGCTATCTTCATCACACAAAATATTTAATCATGCACAACCCCAATGACGAGCCAAGCAATTGTTTCATACTTTAATAATCTCAAACTTTTTCAACTTTCACGCAATACATGAATGTGAGCCATGGATATAGCACTATAGGTGGAATAGAATATGATGGTGGGGGTTATGTGGAGAAGACAAAAAAGGAGGAAGTCTCACATCGACTAGGCGTATCAACGGGCTATGGAGATGCCCATCAATAGATATCAATGTGAGTGAGTGGGGATTGCCATGCAACAGATGCACTAGAGCTATAAGTGTATGAAAGATCAAACTGAAACTAAGTGGGTGTGCATCCAACTTGCTTGCTCATGAAGGCCTCGGGCATTCGAGGAAGCCCATCATCGGAATATACAAGCCAAGTTCTATAATGAAAATTCCCACTAGTATATGAAAGTGAAAGCATAGGAGACTCTCTCTATGAAGAACATGGTGCTACTCTGAAGCACAAGTGTGGTAAAAGGATAGTAACATTGCCCCTTCTCTCTTTTTCTCTCATTTTTTTATTTTTGGTGGGCTTCTTTGGCCTCTTTTTTATATTTGGGCTTCTTTGGCCTCTTTTATTTTTCATAAACTCCAGAGTCTCATCCTGACTTGTGGGGGAATCATTGTCTCCATCATCCTTTTCTCACTAGGGCAATGCTCTAATAATGATGATCATCACACTTTTATTTACTTACAACTCAATATCTAGAACAAAGATATGACTCTATATGAATGCTTTCGGCGGTGTACCGGGATGTGCAATGATCTAGCATAGCAATGACATCAAAAGAGGGACAAGCCATGAAAACATCATGCTAGCTATCTTACGATCATGCAAAGCAATATGACAATGAATGCTCAAGTCATGTATATGATGATGATGGAAGTTGCATGGCAATATATCTTGGAATGGCTATGGAAATGTCATGATAGGTAGGTATGGTGGTTGTTTTGAGGAAGATATAAGGAGGCTTATGTGTGATAGAGCGTATCGTATCACGGGGTTTGGATGGACCGGCGAAGTTTGCACCAACTCTCGAGGTGAGAAAGGGCAATTCAAGGTACCGAAGAGGCTAGCAATGATGGAAGGGTGAGAGTGCGTATAATCCATGGACTCAACATTAGTCATAAAGAACTCATATACTTATTGCAAAAATCTACAAGCCATTGAAAACAAAGTACTACGCGCATGCTCCTAGGGGGATAGATTGGTAGGAAAAGACCATCGCTCGTCCCCGACTGCCACTCATAAGGAAGACAATCAATAAATAAAATTGTGCTCCGACTTCATCACAAAGCAGTTCACCATACGTGCATGCTACGGGAATCACAAACCTCAACACAAGTGTCTCTACAATCCACAACCACCCACTAGCATGACTCTAATATCACCACCTTTATATCGCAAAACTATTACAAGGAATCAAACATATCATATTCAGGGTTTGAGGATCATTGGTGATGACGATGGTGATGAATTCCCCCTCCGGAGGGAAGTTTCCCCAGCAGAACAGCTCCGCCGGAGCCCTAGATTGGTTCCGCCTCGTGGAGGTGGAGTTTCGTCCTGTAAGCTTGCTTGTGATTTTTTTCGGGGTAAAAGACTACATATAGCAGAAGATGGGCACCGGAGGGCTTCCAGGTGGCCCCCGAGACAGGGGGGGCGCCCAGGGGGGTAGGGCACGCCCCCCACCCTCGTGGGTGGTGGATGACCCCCCTCAGGTATTTCTTCCGCTGGATATTTTTTATTAATTCCCAAAATGACTTTCGTGGAGTTTCATGACTTTTGGAGCTATGCAGAATATGTCTCCAATATTTGCTCCTTTTCCAGCCCAGAATCCCAGCTGCCGGCATTCTCCCTCTTCATGTAAACCTTGTAAAATAAGAGAGAATAGCCATAAGTATTGTGACATAACGTGTAATAACAACCCACAATGCAATAAATATCGATATAATAGCATGATGCAAAATGGACGTATCAACTCCCCCAAGCTTAGACCTCACTTGTCCTCAAGCGGAAGCCGATATCGAAATATATGTCCACATGTTTAGAGATAGTGGTGTCAATAAAATAAAATACGGACATGAGGGCATCATGATCATTCTTATAACTGTAACATAAATATATTCTTATAACTGTATCAACTCCCCCAAGTAACAATCTATTCACAATGTCGAGTATGATTGAAAAACTTCATTGAGAACCAACAAGCTATGATCTCGGTCATTGAAGCAATTGCAATTTATCATAACATCGGAAAGAGTCAACATAACAGATTTTCAGCTAGTCCACATACTCAACTATCATTTAGTCTTTCACAATTGCTAACACTCACACAATACTTATGGTTATGGAGTTTTAATCGGACACAGAGAAAGATAGGGGCTTATAGTGTTGCCTCCCAACCTTTTACCTCAAGGTTAATGTCAACAATAATAGTTCATGCTAACTTACATCCAATTGGACATATATGTCAGGATCTTTCCCACATGAGGTGCTTGCCAAAGGATAAAATATAAAAAGGAAAGTTGAAGATCACCTTGACTATTGCATAATGTAAAAGACATAAAGTAAAAGATAGACCCTTCGCAGAGGGAAGCAGAGGTTGTCATGTGCTTTTATGGTTGGATGCACGAAATGTTAATGCAAAAGAATGTCACTTTATATTGCCACTTGTGATATGAACCTTTATTATGCAGTCCGTTGCTTTTATTACTTCCATATCGCAAGATCATATAAATCTTATTTTCTCCGCACTAATAAGTCATATACATATTTAGAAAGAAATTTTTATTGCATGCAACATGACAAGTTACTTGAAGGATCTTACTCAATCCATTGGTAGATATGGTGGACTCTCATGGTAAAACTGGGTTTAAGGATATTTGGAAGCACAAGTAGTATCTCTACTTGGTGCAAGGAATTTGGCTAGCATGAGGGGGAAAGGCAAACTCAACATGTTGGACGATCCATGACAATATACTTTAACTGAGATGTGAGAAAACATAACCCCTTACGTTGTCTTCCTTGTCCAACATCAACTCTTTAGCATGTCATACTTTAATGAGTGCTCACAATCATAAAATATGTCCAAGATAGTATATTTATATATGAGAACCTCTCTTTCCTTATTACTTCCTATGAATTGCAATGATGATCAAAACTATGTTTGCCAACTCTCAACAACTTTTAATCATCATAGTTTTTACATGTGAAGTCATTACTTTCCATAAGATCAATATGATCTCTTTTATTTCTTTTATTCTTTTATGCACTTACGATCATAGCAAGATAGCAAGCCCTTGACTCAACACTAATCTTTATTATATATAGCTCACAAACTCGATTACATAGATGGATCACAAAGCAAAACTCAAAACTAATTCATACCAAAACTTTATTCTACTAGATCAAGATATTACCAAAAGGATCGAACTAAGTAAAACGGTAAAGATAGGAGTGTGACGGTGATACGATACCAGAGCAACTCCCCCAAGCATGGTAGTTGCCAAGGAGACTGCCCATACCCATGTGATTATGTCCTCGGAGGTGGTGATGTGATCTTCTTGGCGATTGTCAGGACCGGATTTTCAGGGTATTAATTTCCCAGAAAATGGCCCTTGTGCTCACCAGCCCCAGAATTACTGTTAGCTGATGAGACACCAACTTGATACAGAAACTCCAAGAAAAATACATGATATGTAGTACAAGACCATTCTGGCCTATGAGCACAACACAAGGTTTCTAGTGGTTGATGGCGGAAGCGGTTTGTGGTTCATCAGCGTCTATGGGACTCCATTTCCCACATGAACAGCTGACCTGGATAACTCCTATCTTCGCGAGGCTGCTATCGTCATTGCGTAGGCTCCAAGACTGTCATCGCAACGCTCCTCTCTGTGCAAGAAATCTGGCCAAGACAGTAGCCAGGGACAAGCCAGTGAGTACTTTTGAATGTACTCGCAAACATTATGAACACAAGTATAACATAATGAATGATAATCATGCTCTAAAATATTTCATGATCACAACGTCGGTCACAAAATAAAATCCATGATGCACACAGGCAGGTTATTCATAACATGAATATACACTAATGGAGTAGAAATAGAATGCACCGATCAGGTGTCTGAAGCGACGCCTCGAAAGGATAATAATATAAAGCATGCCACAGTAGGGCGTCTGAGCGACACCACATAAAGGGCTTATAAATAATTTAAATAACAAGCATGCCACAGTCGGATGTCTGAGTGACACCACATAAAGGGCTTGTAAATAATTTAAATGACAAGCATGCCACAGTCGGGCATTTGAGCGACACCACATAAAGGGCTTATAAGTAATATAAATAACAAGAATGCCACAGTCGGGCGTCTGAGCGATGCCACATAAAGGGCTTATAAGAGAATAATCACAGTGAATATCCAGGAAGTAGAACCATCCCAGGGATACTCAATAATTCAAATAATGTAAATGGTTAGTCCACAATAATGATAATAATCAAAATCATCATATGTCACAGGTCATAACAAAAGTTCTAGTTCAGTAGTTTTTCCTCCGAAGATCGACACTAAGACCGACACTTGAGCCATCCCAGACTGTAGTCCTTAACCATGGACACGGCTATTCGAATAGATATTATCTCTGCAGAGGGTGTACTCTTTACCCACGAGTAACGGATTCCGTTAGTCCATCGGGACTAATTCCGTCTATGGTCGTTTAATTGAAAACGCACGTGACCGCACACACTAGCCTGACTTACCGGTGTCCGGAATCACCCACGACACCCGTTAAGCAAAACTCTAAGTGGGGAGGCTACAACCTCGATTAGCATGGGATCACAAAATTTATAACGCGCGCAAACTAGGGGAGCTACCCCCTCGGCTACAACCGGAAACACCCATGCCCCCGGACCAGGTGGCATGTCTACCGGATGCAGCCGGTATCTTCCATCATGGACTCTCTGTACGATGTGTGCTAGAAAGGGGTTGACAACTTACTGAACCGTACCCTACCTATGGCAGGGACAAGTGGTAGTACGAAACAAGCATGGGGGTTACTGGAACAAGACTCGATCTACGGCCGACTTAGGAGGTTTACGTATTCCCTACATAAATAGCATAACAAATATGTTTCAACCAAAAAACAGAATCACCACTCCACATACCTCACTATGCCTTATCGGACACAACCGTCTCGACGAAGACTGGAGACAAGCTCGTGTCTACCCAAGACAGAGGCTTTCCCGGATTCCTTCCGATAGGCATTGAAGGCATACGAGGGTGATTACTATCACAAGTATATCAATTCCCAACAGAAAGGAACATTCATAATGCACTCATGAGTATGATCATATCATCACATAAAATAACGAATACTTCGTGTTAAGGTGGTGTTGTAACCGTATCAAACATCACACAACAATATTATGTCAGGGTTCAGAATGCTTGCCTTCAAGAGTATGCAAGTGGGGTGCATTTTTGAAAGCTGCCTTCTCCTTCAAAAATAATATTTTGAAACATTTGAATTAACACATAGTTTCATAACAGTACAAAAAAGTTGTTTGGAAAATTTTCAAATAAATATGAAAATAAACTAGGCAGAATTCGAGAAACAACAGAAAAAGAATCAAATCATTTGGACTTATATTTAAAAATATATGGCCAGTCAAAGTTTAGTCAAACTTCTATTTTTAATAAATAAATAAAAGAAACAGAAAAAGAAAAAACGGTTCGGGGGGGGGGGAAGCGTACTCTAGGATTGCGCCTTCACTTATGCCAGCGTGGACCGGCTCGGGGTCACTGACAGTGGGTCCCTTGGGCCCATTGGTCAGGTTTGACCAGTCGCCCGCCTCCTTTCTCCTTTGCCCGAGCGGAGGCAGGGCTCCGGCGATTGCCGTCGACGAACGTCTTCCCGCGGGGTTCCAATGGCGGGGATGGATCCGCTGGTCCAGGGCAGTCCTCCCGGTGGTCGAACGACTAGTGGGGACGACGGGAGTCACCGGCGGCGAGCTCCGTGGCGGAGGTGGCTTCGGGAGGATTTGGGGGCTTGGGCTACGGTGGCTCCCGGTCGAGACTGAGGGGTTGGGCGGCTTCGCAAGGCCGAGGGGAAGAGGATGGTGGCACTGGATGGGCTGGGGAGGCTCTGCTTGCGGCGAACGGCACCGGAGGGTGGCGGCGGCCGAATTGGCCGAAGACGAGGGAGAAGGACTTCCCCCGTCGATAGCTGGGTGCGGGGGCACTAGGGGGATGGTACGAGGTTGCCTGAGTGTCCGGAAGAGCTCGGGGATCCCTATTTATAGCGCGACTAGGTCGGTTCCACGGAGGCCGGGGATAAGATCGGCGAACCGCCGTTCTGTAGCTTGCAGCGCGACGTGTCGGGGCTGGGGATGGCGGCAGAAGCTAGATGACGAGCGAGCAGTGCTCCAGTGTCGAGTTGGCGAGTGAGAGTGGCTCGGGCGGCGCTGTCCAGGGCAGGAGCCTGCTGTGGCCGGCCGCTAGCTGCCATGGCCGACCTGACGGCAGCGTTGTGGGGCTCTAGGGGCGGCCTGGAGGGTTCTGGTGAGCGGGCGAGGCCGGGGCGTGGCCCTGCGGGCGAGCAAAGGCCAGGGGCGCGACGTGGCGGTTCGGCTGCGCGCGCGTGCAAAATGTGCGCTCTGGGCACGCCCAGAGCATGCACGCTACGTGTTCGGCAAAATGCCAAGGCATGGTAGGGGCTCCAATCCACATGAGGTTTAGCAGGGTGGGGCTATAGACTAAAGTAGAGCCATGAGACATGCTGGTTAGGCAAAGCAAGCAGGTCCAATGTGCAAACTAAAAACTATGACAAAACTGACCATGCACACAAGGTGCTTGACAGAATGCCAAGGGCATCTAGGCAACTCTTGGGGTGGCCAAAAATTCCAGATCCTAGTCTCTTTAGGTACTAGTGATGATGGCAAGGTTAGTTGGGCAAAACCAGAAACTAGTTAGTGCAAGTTTTTGAGAAAACCAAATCTGGGCAGAAACTAAAGGCTATCATTGCATGGGCCAAAAATGCACCAATGGGTCCAATCTCCTGGACTTAAGGGCTTGGTAGAGTGGTTTATAAGTAGGAGAAAGATCATGGGCACTAGAGTAAAATAAAATACCCAACTGGGCCAGAGAGCAAAAGAGGATGATTTGCTCAAATTTTTCAAAGAACACCCATGGGTTTTTTTTGCATAAAAATGAATTATATGCATCTACTGACTTCTCCAAATTTTTATGTAATTTTTAAAGAAATATTTAATTAGGTTGCAGTGCAAACCACAAACTGATCCAGATTTGAAAACTTGAGGTAGGGCTCAAAATCTTCAAATGATTAAGTGAGGTTTTTGCATAAAAGTGATTTAGTAACCTCACATGTCATCCCCAAATTTTAGTGGAATTTTTAAAGGAGTATTTATCATGGTTGTAGTGCAAATGAGATCCCAAATCTTATAAAAAATCATTTTTAAAAGAAAAAGAGCTCAGGGAAGATAATCATATAAATAATTCCACTGATAAAATAAATGTTTTTGGAGAGGGTATACAAGTCCAACAATATTTTTTGGAAAGTTTTCACTTGGGGTAAGAACTCCACAATAACAAAGAAAAGAGTAGTTCTGAGATCAAAAGATAACTCCAGAAATTAAAATTTAATTTACCAAGGCAAACTTTTAATTAATAAATCATGGTTAAATTTTTGGGGTGTTACAACACTACCCCCCTTAAGAAAAATCTCGTCCTCGAGATTTGCTAAGGGCTGTTTTTAAGAAAATATTACTCCTACTATCTCAAAGTAATAGCGCAAAAATAACCGTACTACTCATGTAATTAAAACGTAACTACTGTAAGTGGGAATTAAATGGTGTAAAACTACAGTGTGGAATACTGGCGTTGCATGGAAAAATCTACGGAAAATTTCTACTTTTGGTTACAGTAAAATTTTGATTAAATATCTAATTACCAAAATACGCTGGTCGTACCCGAGAGCACAATGCTCTCTCTGGCTGACAGGTGGATCCGGGGTCCACTGTCAGTCTCTTCTTCTACCTCTGGCTCTCTCTTCTTCCTCTCTCTCGTGCGTTTTCCTGCGCTTTCTCCACCAGCGACGCCTAGCACGTAGGGTATCTAGGCCGTACTGCGGTAGTGCGCAACGTGCTAGCTGCCGGCACAGCGTGCACTCACCTTCCGGGCCAGTGCGCTGTCGGCACTGCTCGCGGATTCGCCTCCGAACACCGGGGATCGAGCGACGAGCGGCGCTGGTGGACTTCGCCCACCGTACACCGATCTCGAGCTATAAAACGACCGAGGTGCTCCTTTCTTCTTCCTCACACCTGGCCTTGCTTCTCCTTCTCCTTCCTTCTCCTTCATTTATGTTTGCGGGAGCTCGAAACGAGGCTCTAATGGAGGAGGTTATGCCAGACTTGTACATGATCCTGATGTGCGGAGGGTTGGCGGCGTTGCTGGGGTTCTTTGTGCTCTTGTGCGTGATGATCTTTGATGATCATCGTGATGCTGCCGCTCGAGTGTTAGCTCTCCGCGGTGGCGGTGATCATGAGGATTAAGTGCGGTGTCGGGTGCTAATTGTTGTTAGTGTGCTGGGGGTGATTAGGTGCAACAGGTGCACGTGTATTTGCAATTAGTGCATGTGGTCGAGTGGTTGTGCGTCTACTGTCGTGGTGCTGCGTGAATAAAAATCTATGTCCTTGTCAGGACCCCGACTCGATGTCACATCGATCTAGCTGGTAACACTTCATATCACTTTGCGGCCTCACGCACGGTGTTCCCACGGGTGTCGCCTTACCTTTGCCCGGGACCGTTTGCGCCTTTTGGCTCACGTATATGATAGTGTCGCTAGCATCCATATGATAAGGAGCCCGGGCTGACATGACTAGTCGTAAACCCAAAGTGGCACAGACTTACAGGGACAGGCATCCATGACCCAGTTTAGAACGTGTCGGTCATCAGCAAGTGGGTCCGGGCTGTAGCACTGGGCTAGCAGGACTCCGGTAAACCGGGCTGTAGCGGGCTAACAGGACTCCGGTACTCAAAGCGTGACATTTCCTCGAAGGGACAGACACAGGAACGAAGAAGGACACATGCCGGCCAGCCTAAGTGTTCCAGAGCAGTAGCAAGCTACCATGGCTCAGCGGTAACACTAGGAGACATTTCCCGGTAAGAGAGGCTACTAAAGATAAACAACTAGATAGTCAGATCCCACACATACCAAGCATTTCAATCATACACACAATATGCTCGATATGTGCAAATACAACGAAGCATCACAACATGACTCTATGACACAAGTACTTTATTTAGGGCTCAGGGAGCCATACATAACATACACAAAGGTACGGGTCTCACGACCCCACATACAAGTCATACAGTCATACAAACCAACAGCGGAAGTAACTTGTCTGAGTACAGACAACTAGTAAAATAAAAGAGGCTTGGAAAGCCTAGCTATACTACGTGGTCCTTCACAAGCTCAGGGTCACCACCTGGGTCCTTAGCCTACTCGTTGATGTCAACGTCTACATAGAACCCATCAGAAGGGGTTGCAGCGTCTTCTGTAAAAATGTAGATTATAGCAACATGAGTACAAAGGTACTCAGCAAGACTTACATCAGATCCTACATACATGCATAGTATCAAGAAGGGTTGGTGGAGTTATTGCAGCAAGCCAGCTTTGACTCTTGGCTAGGCTATCCTACGATACTCCAACTTGAAATAGTTTTGCGCACACGAGTCCACTATTCACCACTTCAATACACTACCGAGGATCCACCTCCATCTTCCTACGGAAGAGCCATCCTCGGCACTCACACTTATCTTGAGGCTTTTAGTAGTTTCCATTTACTTGTCTATGAACTGTATAGGCAACCAAGTAGTCCTTTACCGCGGACGCGGCTATTCGAATAGATCATGTTAACCCTGCAGGGGTGTACTTCTTCATACACGCTCTCACCACTTATCGTTGCTTACACGACATGTACTCGGCAACCTTCAAGCGGAAGCCCAACGTGGGTGTCGGCCACGACCTACCTAATCACCTAAGCCTCCAGTCCAGGTTTATCGCCTATTCAGGTTCCATCCGCAGGGAGTCCGGCCGAGGTTTCCCATACGGCCCCGAACGATGTGAACAGGGTTCCCGAGATACCTAACGGGTATTCGGTACACCGTGCCACGTACCTACCGCATCACAGCCCACCCCTACGGTCAGCGCTGTCCACGGCCTCCAGTAGGCTACAAACACCAGAAACTACTTGCAACTCCTGGACGGAGAACTAGGGTGAATAAGAAGCCGAGAGGGTCCATTGGTTTCGGGCCCAATGCATGGTAGTAGCTGGTTCTTAAATCACACATACAGATCTCAATGCTTAAGGTCGGCTTCAATGAAACAACCCACCATGTACTCCTACATGGCCTCTCATCGATACCTTTACCAAATCGTGTTCACCACACCACTCTCATTACCGACATAATCATTTCACTCTAGCCCATCACCCAGATGAACCAGACCTGACACGACTCTAAGCATAGCAGGCATAGCAAGGTAGGAACAACACATACATATGGCTCAATCAACTCCTACACATGCTAGTGGGTTTCATCTAGTTACTGTGGCAATGACAGGTCATGCAGAGGAAATGGGTTCAACTACCGTAGCACACAGCAGTTTGAATCGCGTTGTCTTAATGCAGTAAAAGAGAGCAGGAGCGAGAACATGGGATTGTATCGATATGATCAAATGGTTGGTTGCTTGCCTGATGGTTCGATGCACGGATACGGTTCTTCGTTAGGGTAATCACGGTACTCCTCGGGAACAGATCCTGTCGCAAAGGACATCGATACACAAGCATCACCAAACAATGTGCAACAGTATGATGCATGCATGAAACATGGCAATATGAGTGTGTTGGGCTAATGCAGCTAAAACCAGAAGGGTTTGAACAAATTTGAATCAAAGATTCAAATTCCAAATTCAAATATGGCCTTTTAAAGTGCCTTTTGTTGTTCTGCTTAAAACATCAATTTAACTTGTTTGATCATGCATGAAAATAGTACAGATGGGTAGATTGGATTTTTCTGATCATTTTTCATATATAATTTGTCCAATTTGGAGTTACAGAATAAAAGTTATGAATTTTTGAAGTTTAATTAATATTCTGGAATTTCCTGATTTAATTTAAATCCAGAAATTCAATTACTGCGTCAGCCTGACGTCAGTGTGACGTCAGCAGGTCAACGGAACAGGTCTGGGTCAAACCTGACAGTGGGTCCCGCATGTTAGGGTGATTATTTTAATTAAAACTTAATTAAAACTAATCCTGTTTAGTTAACAGGGCTGGGCCCCACCTGTCATTGACTCAGAGGAGTCAACCAGGGCCCACCCGTGGTCAAAGTCAGTGTCGGCTGCCGGCGTTTAGTCGCCGGCGAGCCCGACGCGGCGGCGGAAGTGATTTTGGTCGTTTCGGCCACCAAATGGACCGCGGAGGCCACCGGAGTGGAGCTGAGGCCAACCCGCAGTTCTTGGCGGAGCCCGTTGGGGTCGGGGTGGCCGGAGTCGACGGCGGCGAGCTCGGCTGCGGCCGCCGGGGTTCGGTCGTGCACGGGAACGGTGCTGGAGCTCGAAGTCGAGCAAAGCGAGGCGCTAGGGATGCTCTACGGGGTTCTGTGAACTCGTTGGACTCGCCGGGGTGACCAAATGGTCACCGGAGCTGCGTCGACGGCGAGCTCGGCGACGGCGGAGGTTCGGCCGTGGTGGGGAGGAGGCTACGGTGAGGGAACGAGGGGAAGGAGAGGGGGAAACGGTGGCGTAGCTCACCGCGGTTGCAGTGGCGTCGAAGCGGGCTCGGGGACGCGCTGGAGACGGCGAATTCGACGGCGACGGTGGTCGGAGCCCGAAGAGGGGAACGGCGACGTGGCGGCGATGCAGGGCTTCCGGGGAGCTGTGGAGCGGTGGGGAGGAAGAGGGAGTCGAGGCGGAGCTCCTGAGCTAGTCGGGGGAGCGAGGGGTGGTCGGAGATGGTGGCTAAGGCGAAAGGCGGCGACGGTGGTGTTCGGCCGGGAGAGAGAGAGAGCGAGGGAGAGCCGGGGGAGGGTGAGAGAGAGCAGGGAGGAGGCGTGGCGTCGTCCAGGGACACCGAGACGAGGAGGGGAGGGCAGGCAGGCAGGGAGAGAGGTGGTGTGGCGCGGTGGCCGTGCGCGCGCGCCGGCCACACGCCTGGCCGACTGGCGCCAGGAGGACGACGGCGGTGGTGGGCTGGGCTGGCTAGCTGGGCCGGCCAGCTGGCTGGGCCGCACAGGTAAGTTTTCCCCCTTTTTTTCTATTTCTGTTTTTATTTAATATATCTGCAACTTTGTTGAATTAAATAAAATACCTAGGCAACTCCAAAAATCACCAAACTACTCCTGGTCCATAGTTGGATTATTTCCAACATGAAACATTTTAGTTTGGAGATATTTGAGCATTTAAATATTTTATATTATTTTAAATGCCCAAATTCAAATATTTATGATTTAAATCAAAAACCTTAGGATGGCCTAGGAAAATGTGCACCACTTTTGGCAGAGGTTCTGAACCAAGGCAAAAATGATGGGCATTTTAGAAGGGCATTTCAGGTTCATTGAAAAATTATTTTAGTAACCCTAGTTGGTTTCAGAGGGGACTGGGGGTTCTGTCATCCCCATTTCAAGTTTCTGATGAAAGAGTAAACATGATGCAACACTCTAATGCATGACTAGCTAGGGTGTGACAACTCACCCCCACTCAAAAGAATCTCGTCCCGAGATTTGGGTTCCTCCGAGAAGAAGGCGGGATATTCAAGTCGAAGACGATCCTCCCTTTCCCAAGTTGCTTCATCCTCAGAATGGTGCGACCATAGAACCTTGAGAAACTTGATATTATGACGTCGCGTGGTACGTTCGGCTTGATCGAGGATATGAATGGGGTACTCTCGATATGTAAGATTATCTTGGAGATCAAGCGTTTCGTGGTCCACTTCACGGATAGGATCCGAGAAGCAACGCCTGAGTTGAGAAACGTGGAAGACATCGTGAACTCTGGAGAGGTGCGGAGGTAGTTCCAACTGGTAGGCAACTTCTCCTCGTTTGGCAAGAATGCGAAAAGGTCCAATGTAACGAGGAGCCAATTTGCCTTTGATACCGAAACGATGGGTTCCCTTCAGAGGGGTGACCCGAAGATAAGCCTTCTCGTCAACCTCGAAAGTCATAGCCTTATGTTTTCGGTCATATTGACTCTTTTGACGGGATTGGGCTGTTTTCAACTTTTCACGAACGATACGAACTTGTTCTTCTACTTCCTGAATCATATCCGGGCCAAAGAATTGTCTTTCCCCGGTCTCTGACCAGTTAAGGGGTGTTCGACATCGTCGTCCATAGAGAACTTCAAAAGGGGCTTTACCCAAGCTAGATTGATAGCTGTTGTTGTAAGCGAATTCGGCAAATGGAAGGCACTTCTCCCAATCCATTCCGAAAGAGATAACGGAGGCTCGAAGCATGTCTTCTAGAATCTGATTGACGCGTTCCACTTGACCACTTGACTGAGGGTGGAAAGCGGTGCTAAAGGAGAGACGAGTTCCCATAGCATTTTGGAAACTTTCCCAAAATCGAGAGGTGAAAAGACTTCCTCGATCCGAATTGATTTCCAAAGGAACACCATGGAGGGACACTATTCGGGAGATGTATAAGTCTGCCAGCTGGCTAGCGGTTATACTCTCACGAACAGGTAAGAAATGAGCTACTTTGGAAAGAAGATCGACCACGACGAAAATAGCATTATTCCCTCTTTTGGTCCTGGGAAAGCCGGTAATGAAATCCATACCAATTTTATCCCATTTCCATTCAGGAATAGCTAAGGGTTGAAGGGTGCCAGCAGGCCGTTGATGCTCTGCTTTTACACGACGACAGACGTCGCAATTTGCAATATACTGAGCAATTTCTCTCTTCATCCTAGTCCACCAGAACCTCTGGCGTAGATCCTGATACATCTTGGTACTACCGGGATGAATAGTGAGAGGAGATTCATGAGCTTCCTTAAGGATTAATCGCCTTAGGTTGCGCACTTTGGGAACTACTAGTCGATCCCCGAAGTATACGACTCCTTGATCATTAATGGAGAAACAATCCGCAATTCCTTTCTGAATGTTCCTCTTGATGCGGGAGATTCCCGGATCTACCTTCTGTGCTTTGATAATTTGATCCGTAAGGGTAGGTTTTGCTATCAAGGTGGAGAGAAAACCTTGAGGAACAATGTGAAGGTTAAGCTTTCGAAATTCCTCATGGAGAAGCGGTTGACTTTGTTGTAACATCAGGTTGTTACAATAAGATTTACGACTTAGCGCATCAGCCATGACGTTGGCTTTCCCTGGGGTATAGGTTATCCCTAAGTCGAAGTCAGTGATCAATTCAACCCAACGTCTCTGCCTGAGATTCAAATCCGGTTGGGTGAAAATATACTTCAGACTTTGGTGATCAGTGAATATTTCGCAACGATTACCGAGGAGGTAATGTCGCCAGGTCTTAAGTGCATAGACTACGGCTGCAAGCTCTAGATCATGAGTAGGATAATTCTCCTCATGTGGGTGCAATTGCCGTGAAGCGTAAGCAATTACGTGTCGATCTTGCATGAGAATGCAACCTAGTCCTTGTCGCGAGGCGTCGCAGTAGATAACGAAGTCCTTGGAGAAGTCTGGCGGAACCAGCACGGGAGCAGAAGTCAGGCGTCTTTTCAGTTCCTGAAAACTGTGCTCACATTGTGGAGTCCATTCGAACTTCTTATCTTTCTTGAGGAGTTCGGTTAGGGGTTTAGCAACTTTGGAGAAGTTCTCGACAAAGCGACGACAATAGCTCGCTAAGCCTAGAAAACTCCGAACTTGCTTGACCGATTCGGGTGGAGTCCAATCAAGGACGGCTTGAACTCGCTCAGGGTTAACAGCAATACCTTTACCAGATATTACATGACCCAGATAGGTCACTTCTGACAACCAGAATTCACATTTAGAGAATTTGGCATAAAGGCGATGCTCTCGAAGTTTCTTCAACACTAGCCTTAGATGTTCGGCATGTTCTTCCTCGTTCTTGGAGTAGATGAGTATATCATCGAGATAAACCACGACGAATTTATCCAAATACTCCATGAAGATTGAGTTCATTAACCGAGAAAAGGTGGCTGGAGCGTTGGTTAAACCGAAGGACATGACGGTGTACTCGTATTGGCCATAACGAGTAACAAAGGCCGTTTTAGGAATGTCCCCGTTTCTGATTTTGATTTGATGGTAGCCCAACTTCAAATCCATCTTGGAGAAGACTGAGGATCCAGCGAGCTGATCATACAGATCGTTGATCCTGGGAAGTGGATATTTGTTTTTGATTGTGACCAAATTGACAGGTCGGTAATCTACAACCATCCGGTCCGTACCATCTTTCTTCTTGACGAATAGGACGGGGCAAGCCCACGGAGATGAACTAGGGCGGATGAAACCCTTTTTCAAGGATTCATCGAGTTGTTTCTTAAGCTCGGCTAGTTCTAGGGGTGCCATCTTATAAGGTCTTCTAGCAATCGGAACGGTTCCTGGAATGAGGTCTATTACGAACTCAACATCCCTGTCAGGTGGAACACCTGGCAATTCCTCTGGAAAGACATCCGGGAAGTCACGGACTACCGGAACGTCCTCAAGGTCTGGCAAAGGGCTGGCGTTAAGAGAATATAATTGTCGCTTGGCTATTCGGGTCAAGACATTGACTATCTTCCCCGAAGGATGGGTGAGTTGAACAGTCCTAGAGAAGCAATCAATTTTGGCTTGATGAGCTGCCATCCAGTCCATACCCAAAATGATATTAATATCTGAAGATTTAAGGGCTATCAAAGATGCGAGGAAAACAAGTCTGTCGACTTGGATTTCATTTCCATGGCTTACTCTAGAAGTTTGCCATTTGGATCCCGGAGTTTGAATTACCATAGAGGATGGCAAGTCACAGAATGCAACGTTATGCAAACGAGCATAATTTTCAGATATAAAAGAATGAGAGGCTCCTGTATCGAAAAGAACAGATGCCGGGTGGCAATTAACAAGAAGCGTACCGAGAACGACGTTGGGATCTTCTTGAGCTTCTTCGGCAGAGATACAGTTGACATGGCCACGTGAAGCGGTGACCGGTTTAGCATGAAACACTTTTCCTGTCGGCTTGCCACGGCCAACAGCTTTAGCAGATTGATTGGGGTTGGTCTGGGGACACTCACGCATATAATGACCAGATTCCCCACACTTGAAACAAGTCACGGAACTGGTACGTGGAGGAGCATTATTGGTTGGACCCCCATAGGGCTTGGCTGGAGCAGACTGTTGTACAGGGCGAGGCGCCTGAAAAGTTGGCCTCGGTGTGAACCTGGGTGGCAGGGCGGTGTTGGGTACCCACACGCGGCGCTTCTGAGGACCAGCACCGGATGAGGAACCCATGTCACGTCCATGCTTGCGTGTTGCGTCATAATCAGTCTGACCAGTTTCAGCACTGATGGCTTTGTTGACAAGTTTCGGAAAAGATGTGCACTCATGCAGACGGAGGTCGCGGCGAAGCTCAGGACTAAGGCCCTTACGGAACCTTGCTTGCTTCTTGGCGTCAGTAGACACTTCCTCAGTTGCATATCGGGCGAGCTTACCAAACTCCCTGCTATAGGCATCCACAGAAAGTCGGCCTTGGGTGAAATTGCAAAATTCTTCACGCTTACGGTCCATGAGACCCTCCGGAATGTGATGTTCACGGAAAGCCTCGCTGAATTCAGCCCAAGTTGTGACATGGCCCGCTGGGCGCATAGCTCCATAATTCTCCCACCATAGACTGGCGGGGCCTTCAAGATGATATGCAGCAAAGGTGACCTTGTCAGCCTCCGCTACCATCGCGGAACGCAGTTTGTGAGAGATACTGCAAAGCCAGTCATCAGCGTCGAGAGGCTCGACGGAGTGGTGGAACGTGGGTGGATGCAATTTGATAAAATCACTGAGTGACACCACGTTAGCCCTCTGATGGTGTGCTGTATTCTGTTCAATACGCTCCAACAAACGGTTTGTCTCCCGCTTGTTTCTCTCAGCTTCCATCATAACCTCGGCTAGTGAAGGAGGTTGAGGCAGATGTTCATTTCTGGCTTCACTGCCTTCGGCCTGCTCTTGGGAAGCAGGGTTGGCGCGCGTGTTGACCATCCTAGGTGAACAAGACAATGATTTAGTCAGGATGGTAAAATTCCGTCATGGGATACATAATGTAAGGAATAACTCGGAATGCAAGATGATCATCCGTATGACATGGTAGATACAGAAACTGCTTCTTTTATTCCATCGTCATACACACCATACAGGGTTTAGTACAAGACCAAACAAAGTACTATTACGGTGAAAAGAGGATTACATCTCATCGGAGGCATTCCAAGCTCCTATACATTATTTTTCTACACCTCCGGAAGGAGTACAAACTAGGTCATATCCCACGAGTCACGCAGGACGATAGACGACACAGCTAGTGCGAACTAGTGATACTACTACTAGCTCAGACTGATCCGTAGTAGTCCTCGTAGAAGTCACCTCCATAGCCCGGAAGTTCAACATGTTCATCCGGAAATAGACGATCTCGCGGAGCTTGTGGACCATAGGGGCTAGGATGAGGTCGTGGACCAACAAACGGTGGCCTGCGGGGGCCGCGAGGTGGGGTGATGCCTCCTACATCACGCCAAACCATCACGTCTGGCAGAGCAGATCTCACAGGATAGAGATCGCGCATATCTGAATATCCAGCTTGCATCGCCGGTGCGAACCGAGTCAAAGTGGCCCAGTGGTCAGCACGGGTATTGAAGAGCTCTAACCTTAAGGCCCGATTTTCACGGTCCTTATCCTCGAGCATCTCAGCAGTGGTGCGAGTCCGTGAATCCTCCTGAGTGGAGTCAGCATAGATAGCCTGGAGATACCCTTGTGCTCCCGGAAGTGATCCTGGCATATACCGGAAGTCAGAGTCCCGAAATAAACCAGATCTGACTCGCATAATGGTCATCATAGAGTAGGCGGCATCCTGCACAGCCATCTCGACAGTAACCCCGAGTCCATAGGAACAGTGAAGAGGCTCGGTGGATCCAGGATAAGATGGAAATATCCTGACAGTGCAGAGATACTGGCTTTGATTGAAATCTCGGAATTGCTCTTCGACCGTGTACTCAGGATACCAGCGGTATCCAGCCTCAGTCATTACCCTGACCAACTTGGCAGTATGGCCGGGTACATCTAGGCATCGAGTCAGGCGAACCACTTGATTGAGGTCGCGAGTGGCCATCTGAAAGCATAATTATAATGCAAAGGCATTAGAATTTCTAGCAAAATTTCGGCAGCATAACAGCTGTAAATGCTCAAAAAGGATATTGAGACATTTGACAAAGGATTTCGTACACACTCAACATCATCACATCAAAGTTCTGGAACCATTCTAACAACATAATGTGGTAGTAGAACTGAACTAGGCTTGTAACCATCAAACTTATAAGGTACTACTGATTAGTAACACGTGATCCTGATAGAGAGAACAGATCCTAATTCCTTAACCCCCGGTGGAAGAATGGACTGACTCAGATCAGAAAGTCATAAGGTATAAGGAGTAAAAAGAGCCTTACGTTCCAACCCACAAACAATTCCCCTACATATAACTAAAGAATTTCTAGACTCAACATCGACCAGTTTGGCTTGGAGAACCTACAGGCAGTCCGGCTCTGATGCCAACGCTGTCAGGACCCCGACTCGATGTCACATCGATCTAGCCGGTAACACTTCATATCACTTTGCGGCCTCACGCACGGTGTTCCCACGGGTGTCGCCTTACCTTTGCCCGGGACCGTTTGCGCCTTTTGGCTCACGTATATGATAGTGTCGCTAGCATCCATATGATAAGGAGCCCGGGCTGACATGACTAGTCGTAAACCCAAAGTGGCACAGACTTACAGGGACAGGCATCCATGACCCAGTTTCGAACGTGTCGGTCATCAGCAAGTGGGTCCGGGCTGTAGCACTGGGCTAGCAGGACTCCGGTAAACCGGGCTGTAGCGGGCTAACAGGACTCCGGTACTCAAAGCGTGACATTTCCCCGAAGGGACAGACACAGGAACGAAGAAGGACACATGCCGGCCAGCCTAAGTGTTCCAGAGCAGTAGCAAGCTACCATGGCTCAGCGGTAACACTAGGAGACATCTCCCGGTAAGAGAGGCTACTAAAGATAAACAACTAGATAGTCAGGTCCCACACATACCAAGCATTTCAATCATACACACAATATGCTCGATATGTGCAAATACAACGAAGCATCACAACATGACTCTATGACACAAGTACTTTATTTAGGGCTCAGGGAGCCATACATAACATACACAAAGGTACGGGTCTCACGACCCCACATACAAGTCATACAGTCATACAAACCAACAGCGGAAGTAACTTGTCTGAGTACAGACAACTAGTAAAATAAAAGAGGCTTGGAAAGCCTAGCTATACTACGTGGTCCTTCACAAGCTCAGGGTCACCACCTGGGTCCTTAGCCTACTCGTTGATGTCAACGTCTACATAGAACCCATCAGAAGGGGTTGCAGCGTCTTCTATAAAAATGTAGATTATAGCAACATGAGTACAAAGGTACTCAGCAAGACTTACATCAGATCCTACATACATGCATAGTATCAAGAAGGGTTGGTGGAGTTATTGCAGCAAGCCAGCTTTGACTCTTGGCTAGGCTATCCTACGATACTCCAACTTGAAATAGTTTTGCGCACACGAGTCCACTATTCACCACTTCAATACACTACCGAGGATCCACCTCCATCTTCCTACGGAAGAGCCATCCTCGGCACTCACACTTATCTTGAGGCTTTTAGTAGTTTCCATTTACTTGTCTATGAACTGTATAGGCAACCAAGTAGTCCTTTACCGCGGACGCGGCTATTCGAATAGATCATGTTAACCCTGCAGGGGTGTACTTCTTCATACACGCTCTCACCACTTATCGTTGCTTACACGACATGTACTCGGCAACCTTCAAGCGGAAGCCCAACGTGGGTGTCGGCCACGACCTACCTAATCACCTAAGCCTCCAGTCCAGGTTTATCGCCTATTCAGGTTCCATCCGCAGGGAGTCCGGCCGAGGTTTCCCATACGGCCCCGAACGATGTGAACAGGGTTCCCGAGATACCTAACGGGTATTCGGTACACCGTGCCACGTACCTACCGCATCACAGCCCACCCCTACGGTCAGCGCTGTCCACGACCTCTAGTAGGCTACAAACACCAGAAACTACTTGCAACTCCTGGACGGAGAACTAGGGTGAATAAGAAGCCGAGAGGGTCCATTGGTTTCGGGCCCAATGCATGGTAGTAGCTGGTTCTTAAATCACACATACAGATCTCAGTGCTTAAGGTCGGCTTCAATGAAACAACCCACCATGTACTCCTACATGGCCTCTCATCGATACCTTTACCAAATCGTGTTCACCACACCACTCTCATTACCGACATAATCATTTCACTCTAGCCCATCACCCAGATGAACCAGACCTGACACGACTCTAAGCATAGCAGGCATAGCAAGGTAGGAACAACACATACATATGGCTCAATCAACTCCTACACATGCTAGTGGGTTTCATCTAGTTACTGTGGCAATGACAGGTCATGCAGAGGAAATGGGTTCAACTACCGTAGCACACAGCAGTTTGAATCGCGTTGTCTTAATGCAGTAAAAGAGAGCAGGAGCGAGAACATGGGATTGTATCGATATGATCAAATGGTTGGTTGCTTGCCTGATGGTTCGATGCACGGATACGGTTCTTCGTTAGGGTAATCACGGTACTCCTCGGGAACAGATCCTGTCGCAAAGGACATCGATACACAAGCATCACCAAACAATGTGCAACAGTATGATGCATGCATGAAACATGGCAATATGAGTGTGTTGGGCTAATGCAGCTAAAACCAGAAGGGTTTGAACAAATTTGAATCAAAGATTCAAATTCCAAATTCAAATATGGCCTTTTAAAGTGCCTTTTGTTGTTCTGCTTAAAACATCAATTTAACTTGTTTGATCATGCATGAAAATAGTACAGATGGGTAGATTGGATTTTTCTGATCATTTTTCATATATAATTTGTCCAATTTGGAGTTACAGAATAAAAGTTATGAATTTTTGAAGTTTAATTAATATTCTGGAATTTCCTGATTTAATTTAAATCCAGAAATTCAATTACTGCGTCAGCCTGACGTCAGTGTGACGTCAGCAGGTCAACGGAACAGGTCTGGGTCAAACCTGACAGTGGGTCCCGCATGTCAGGGTGATTATTTTAATTAAAACTTAATTAAAACTAATCCTGTTTAGTTAACAGGGCTGGGCCCCACCTGTCATTGACTCAGAGGAGTCAACCAGGGCCCACCCGTGGTCAAAGTCAGTGTCGGCTGCCGGCGTTTAGTCGCCGGCGAGCCCGACGCGGCGGCGGAAGTGATTTTGGTCGTTTCGGCCACCAAATGGACCGCGGAGGCCACCGGAGTGGAGCTGAGGCCAACCCGCAGTTCTTCGCGGAGCCCGTTGGGGTCGGGGTGGCCGGAGTCGACGGCGGCGAGCTCGGCTGCGGCCGCCGGGGTTCGGTCGTGCACGGGAACGGTGCTGGAGCTCGAAGTCGAGCAAAGCGAGGCGCTAGGGATGCTCTACGGGGTTCTGTGAACTCGTTGGACTCGCCGGGGTGACCAAATGGTCACCGGAGCTGCGTCGACGGCGAGCTCGGCGACGGCGGAGGTTCGGCCGTGGTGGGGAGGAGGCTACGGTGAGGGAACGAGGGGAAGGAGAGGGGGAAACGGTGGCGTAGCTCACCGCGGTTGCAGTGGCGTCGAAGCGGGCTCGGGGACGCGCTGGAGACGGCGAATTCGACGGCGACGGTGGTCGGAGCCCGAAGAGGGGAACGGCGACGTGGCGGCGATGCAGGGCTTCCGGGGAGCTGTGGAGCGGTGGGGAGGAAGAGGGAGTCGAGGCGGAGCTCCTGAGCTAGTCGGGGGAGCGAGGGGTGGTCGGAGATGGTGGCTAAGGCGAACGGCGGCGACGGTGGTGTTCGGCCGGGAGAGAGAGAGAGCGAGGGAGAGCCGGGGGAGAGTGAGAGAGAGCAGGGAGGAGGCGTGGCGTCGTCCAGGGACACCGAGACGAGGAGGGGAGGGCAGGCAGGCAGGGAGAGAGGTGGCGTGGCGCGGTGGCCGTGCGCGCGCGCCGGCCACACGCCTGGCCGACTGGCGCCAGGAGGACGACGGCGGTGGTGGGCTGGGCTGGCTAGCTGGGCCGGCCAGCTGGCTGGGCCGCACAGGTAAGTTTTCCCCCTTTTTTTTCTATTTCTGTTTTTATTTAATATATCTGCAACTTTGTTGAATTAAATAAAATACCTAGGCAACTCCAAAAATCACCAAACTACTCCTGGTCCATAGTTGGATTATTTCCAACATGAAACATTTTAGTTTGGAGATATTTGAGCATTTAAATATTTTATATTATTTTAAATGCCCAAATTCAAATATTTATGATTTAAATCAAAAACCTTAGGATGGCCTAGGAAAATGTGCACCACTTTTGGCAGAGGTTCTGAACCAAGGCAAAAATGATGGGCATTTTAGAAGGGCATTTCAGGTTCATTGAAAAATTATTTTAGTAACCCTAGTTGGTTTCAGAGGGGACTGGGGGTTCTGTCATCCCCATTTCAAGTTTCTGATGAAAGAGTAAACATGATGCAACACTCTAATGCATGACTAGCTAGGGTGTGACAGTCCTGAAGAGATATACGCTGCAACAACTTAGGAAAAAAATCTCACTTTAGAATTTTCTGAGAGTGAAAACAGTTAATAAAAATTAACAGCAGTAAAAACCACTCACATTAACTGAAACTAAAATTTAATTCATCGTACAAATTTAGGATACCACGCATAAGTTGCAACACACAATTAAATGTCGAGACAATAAACATAGCAGTGACGTTTACAACGACAACGGTAAATGGACAGGGTCCTGAGGAAACGTCTCTGGGATTGGGGCACACTCTTCTTCTATCGGGGGAAGCGGATTGACTAGTCGATGAACGCGCCTCTCCTGGTTGGGCCTTAATGGTCTGCCGATGGCGATCTAAGGATTTAAATCAGCGAGGCTCTGGAGATAACCCAATACTCGTTGGGTCAAACGCTCTTGAGCGATGACATACTGGGCAAGGTTGGCCAGTACTAGGTCTCTCTCGATTCGTCCACCGGGAAAATATGCTACTTCTCTGGGTGCTGCATGACTCGGGAAGTAATAATACCCTCGCTCGCTGGCATAGGGTACCGCGGATCGAAGGCGAGCAAGCGCTTCGTACGCAGCAGCTTCTATGGCCATTTGCGGAGTCGGCATAGATTTCCCCACAAAGGAGACTTCCGTTGGGTCTTGGTTTGGGTTTGTGGGAGGGATGTGCACTAGTGCCCAATATTTCGAGGTGGATGAGGTGATCCTCGATTTGAGTAACTCGTACTAGGGTGGATGGGTAGCACTCATGGTACTGCAGGTAAAGTCCCACAATATTTTAACAAAACTACCTGGGGTTGCATCTGGAGTTCTCAGATAAATACTAGGTCTCGGCATGGTAAAGAAATGGCTGTGAGAGTTGTGTACAAGGTGAGGGATACTTGGCAAGGTCACGAGGTGGCCTTTTATATAGCATTGGGGTTGGGTTATTTATCACGGTGAGGGGCAACCAGTTTGTCGGTTCTTCTCCATGGGGTCGGGGTCAATGCTACAGATACAGATATCTCCCAAAAGTGACATATTACTGTGGGTGTCGTCGGGGTGGTTTTTGGTAGCTGTGCCCGGAATTAAAAATGCAACCGCACACTACATACTTATGCATGGCCACTATTCAAAACAGAGGCGCACAAGCAGGTCGTGTTTATTTATGGCGGTGCACAATTACAGGGTGTGGACATACTGGGACTCGGTACTACTTGAGTGAATTAGTCTACCTCGTTAATATCTAAGCGGGGCGTGCCTTGTGGACATCGAGGCTTCTCCACGGGTTTCATCGTCAGGGTTAGCTGGATGGAGTTGAGGGGCTGCAGGGTCGGGGTAGCGATGATGACCATTGAGGGGGTTGTTGGCCACATTCCTGTTGGAGCGTGTTCCCAAAAGGCGATGAAGCACTTCTGGGGACACCAAAGTATTTTGGTCGATGGCTGGGGCAGACCTCAAGGACTCGATCGGTTGTCCGAACAGCACGACAGGGTTGTCGGCGTCGGGCTCATCTTCTCCTCTCGTCGGGGCTCGGTGAACCAGTTCTCCACGAGCTGCGATCAGATCAAGGGTGATTTGATCGAACAGTTCCTCTAGTGCACTTAAATAGCGCACCAGATGCAACAATGCAGGATCCGTCTCGTGATCTCCGTTGGCAACCTAGGGTGGCCTACCATACCCATCACAGCTCGGGTAGTAGTAGAACGAGCGACAGTTAACTCTGGGCGACAAGTGCCGGAGTTGAGCTGTGGCCTCTCGAGCAGCTAGTTGGATGGCTTGTGGCTCAAAGGAAGTTGTCCTTCCGATGAACCTGTAGGGGCGTTCTGGCGATAGACCCCTACCATAGATGTGCACAGTGGCCCAGAATTGACGACTCTCACCGCTCATGGGCCCTTGGTACACAACATACTCTGGGGGCTCTTCTAATGCAAAGGCACGGTGGGTGAGGTTCGCTAGCACGGTCACAAAACCTCCAAGGTTGGTTGCTATGGTCTCATTGTGCACAACGGGGCCAGGCATTATGGCTCGGTTTGGGGAAGAGGTTGTGTTGTGCTGGGTTGAGGCTAGCGTGTCCTTTTTATAGAAAAAAGGGGGCGGAGTCTTCCTTCGCACGCTTACGAATGAGAGAATTTATGTGTCGGTCACTGGCGCGTGATCGACAGGCTAGGCTGATAGGTTGGGCACCGACTGCCAAAAAGGTGTCGGGGTCACTGTGTGGCTATCTTACACGAGAAGCTTGGCCGGGGTTCGGTTAAGGTCTAGTGGATTGGTTAATCTAGGTTTATTGACCTGGCTAAGATAGGATTAGCCAATGGTCAGCCTGGCTCTGATACCAAGGTTGTCAGGACCGGATTTTCGGGGTATTAATTTCCCAGAAAATGGCCCTTGTGCTCACCAGCCCCTGGATTACTATTAGCTGATAAGACACCAACTTGATACAGAAACTCCAAGCAAAATACATGATATGTAGTACAAGACCATTATGGCCTATGATTACAACACAAGGTTTCTAATGGTTGATGGCGGAAGCGGTTTGTTGTTCATCAGCGTCTATGGGACTCCATTTCCCACAGGAACAGTTGACCTGGATAACTCCTATCTTCGCGAGGCTGCTATCGTCATTGCGTAGGATCCGAGGCTGTCATCGCAACGCTCCTCTCTGTGCAAGAAATCTGGCCAAGACAATAGCCAGGGACAAGCCAGTGAGTACTTTTGAATGTACTCGCAAACATTATGAACACAGGTATAACATAATGAATGATAATCATGCTCTGAAATATTTCATGATCACAACGTCGGTCACAAAATAAAATCCATGATGCACACATGCAGGTTATTCATAACATGAATATACACTAATGGAGTATAAATAGAATGCACCGATCGGGTGTCTGAAGCGACGCCTCGAAAGGATAATAATATAAAGCATGCCACAATCGGGCGTCTGAGTGACATCAGATAAAGGGCTTATAAATAATTTAAATAACAAGCATGCCACAGTCGGGCGCCTGAGCGACACCACATAAAGGGCATGTAAATAATTTAAATGACAAGCATGCCACAGTCGGGCGTCTGAGCTACATCACATAAAGGGCTTATAAGTAATATAAATAACAAGTATGCCACAGTCGGGCGTCTGAGCGACGCCACATAAAGGACTTATAAGAGAATAATCACAGTGAATATCCAGGAGGTAGAACCAACCCAGGGATACTCAATAATTCAGATAATGTAAATAGTTAGTCCACAATAATAATAATAATCAAAATCATCATATGTCACAGGTCATAATCAATGTTCTGGTTTAGCAGTTTTTCCTCCGAAGAACGACACTAAGACCGACACTTGACCCATCCCAGACTGTAGTCCTTAACCATGGACACGTCTATTCAAATAGATATTATCTCTATAGAGGGTGTACTCTTTACCCACGAGTAACAGATTCCGTTAGTCCATAGGGAATAATTCCGTCTACGGTCTTTTGATTGAAAACACACCTGACCGCACAAACCAGCCTGACTTACCGGTGTCCGGAATCACCCACGACACCCATTAAGCAAAACTCTAAGTGGGGAGACTACAACCTCGATTAGCATGGGATCACAAAATTTATAACGCGCACAAACTAGGGGAGCTACCCCCTCGGCTACAACTGGAAACACCCATGCCCCCGGACCAGGTGGCATGTCTACCGGATGCAGCTGGTATCTTCCATCATGGCCTCTCTGTACGGTGTGTGCTAGAAAGGGGTTGACAACTTACTGAAACATACCCTACCTATGGCAGGGAAAAGTGGTAGTACGAAACAAGCATGGGGGTTAATGGAACAAGACTCGATCTACGGCCGACTCAGGAGGTTTAAGTATTCCCGGCATAAATAGCATAACAAATATGTTTCAACCAACAGACATAATCACCAATCCTCATACCTCACTATGCCTTATCGGACACAACCGTCTTGACGAAGACTGGAGACAAGCTCGTGTGTTACCCAAGACAGAGGGTTTCTCAGATTCCTTCCGATAGGCATGAAAGGCATGCGAGGGTGATTACTATCACAAGTATATCAATTCCCAACAGCAAGGAACATTCATAATGCACTCATGAGTATGATCATATCATCACATAAAAGAACGAATACTTCATGTGAAGGTGGTGTTGTAACCGTATCAAACATCACACAACAATATTATGTCAGGGTTCAGAATGCTTGCCTTCAATAGTATGCAAGTGGGGTGCATTTTTGAAAGCTGCCTTCTCCTTCAAAAATCCTATTTTGAAAATTTTGAATTAACACATAGTTTCAAAACAGTACAAAAAAGTTGTTTGGAAAATTTCCAAATAAATTTGAAAATAAGCTAGGCAGAATTTGAGAAGCAACAAAAAAAGAATCAAATCATTTGGACTTATATTTAAAAAGATATAGCCAGTCAAAGTTTTGTCAAACTTCTATTTTTAATAAATAAATAAAAGAAACACAAAAAGAAAAAATGGTTCGGGGGGGGGGGGGAGCGTACTCTGGGATTACGCCTTCACTTATGCCAGCGTGGATCGGCTCGGGGTCACTGACAGTGGGTCCCTTGGGCCCACTGGTCAGGTTTGACCAGTCGCCCCCCTCCTTTCTCCTCTGCCCGAGGGGAGGCGGGGCTCCGACGATCGCCGTCGATGAATGGCGGCTTCCCGCGGGGTTCCAAGGGCAGGGATGGATCCGCTGGTCCAGGGCGGTCCTCCCGGTGGTCGAACGGCTAGTGGGGACGATGAGAGTCGCCGGCGGCGAGCTCCGCGGCGGAGGTTGCTTCGGGAGGATTTGGGGGCTTGGGCTACGGTGGCTCCTCGTCAAGGCTGAGGGGTTGGGCGGCTTCGCAAGGCCGAGGGGAAGAAGATGGTGGCACTGGATGGGCTGGGGAGGCTCTGCTTGCGGCGAACGGCACCGGAGGGTGGCGGCGGCCGAATTGACCGGAGATGAGGGAGAAGGCCTTCCCCCTCGATAGCTGGGTGTGGGGGCACTAGGGGGATGGTACGAGGTTGCCTGAGTGTCCGGAGGGGCTCGGAGATCCCTATTTATAGCGCGACTAGGTCGGTTCCGCGGCGGCCGGGGATAAGATCGGCGAACCACCGTTCTGTAGCTTGCAGCGTGACGTGTCGAGGGTGGGGATGGCGGCAGAAGCTAGCTGAAGAGCGGGCACTGCTCCAGTCGCGAGCTGGCGAGCGAGAGTGGCTCGGGCGGTGCGGTCCAGGGTAGGAGCCTGCTGTGGCCGGCCGCTAGCTGACATGGCTGACCTGACGGCGGTGTTGTGGGGCTCCACGGGCGGCCTGGAGGGTTCTGGTGAGCGGGTGAGGCCGGGGCGTGGCCCTATGGGCAAGCAAAGGCCAGGGGCGCGACGCGGTGGTTTGCCTACGCGCGCGTGCAAAACATGCGCTCTGGGCGCGCCCAGAGCACGCACGCCACATGTTCGGCAAAATGCCAAGGCATGGCAGGGCTCCAGTCCACATGAGGTTTAGCAGGGTGGGCCTATAGACTAAGATAGAGCCATGAGATATGCTGGTTAGGCAAAGCAAGCAGGTCCAATGTGCAAACTAAAAACTATGACAAAACTGACCATGCACACAAGGTGCTTGACAGAATGCCAAGGGCATCTAGTGGGTGGCCAAAAATTCCAGATCCTAGTCTCTTTAGGTACTAGTGATGATGGCAAGGTTAGTTGGGCAAAACCAGAAACTAGTTAGTGCAAGTTTTTGAGAAAACCAAATCTGGGCAGAAACTAAAGGCTATCATTACATGGCCAAAAATGCACCAATGGGTCCAATCTCCTGGACCTAAGGGCTTGGTAGAGTGGTTTATAAGTAGGCGAAAGATAATGGGCACTAGAGTAAAATAAAACAGAGTTGCAGTAGAAAACACCCAACTGGGCCAGAGAGAAAAAGAGGATGATTTGCTCAAATTTTTCAAAGAACACTCATGGTTTTTTTCGCATAAAAATAAATTATATGCATCTACTGACATCTCCAAATTTTTATGTAATTTTTAAAGAAATATTTAATTAGGTTGCAGTGCAAACCACAAACTGATCCAGATTTGAAAACTTGAGGTAGGGCTCAAAATCTTCAAATGATTAAGAGAGGTTTTTGAATAAAAGTGATTTAGTAACCTCACATGTCATCACCAAATTTTGGTGGAATTCTTAAAGGAGTATTTAACAGGGTTGTAGTGCAAATGAGATCCCAAATCTTATAAAAAATCATTTTTAAAAGAAAAAGAGCTCAGGGGAGATAATCATATAAATAATTCCACCGATAAAAGAAATGTTTCTGGAGAGGGTATACAAGTCCAACAATATTTTTGGAAAGTTTTCACTTGGGGTAAGAACTCCACAATAACAAAGAAAAGAGTAGTTCTGAGATCAAAAGATAACTCCAGAAATTAAAATTTAACTTACCAAGGCAAACTTTTAATTAATAAATCTTGGTTAAATTTTTGGGGTGTTATAGCGATGATGCCCCTCAGGATACGATTCTCCTCCTCGAGCTTATTGACTTGTTGCTTGAGGTCCATATTTTCCTTGCG
This sequence comes from Triticum turgidum subsp. durum, assembly GCA_900231445.1. Classification (NCBI taxonomy): domain Eukaryota; kingdom Viridiplantae; phylum Streptophyta; class Magnoliopsida; order Poales; family Poaceae; genus Triticum; species Triticum turgidum. The sequence goes on along the minus strand of LT934116.1, from coordinate 37,947,584 downwards.
GAGCTTGGCCGTGACAGCTAAAGCTCCTTGCACCCAAGGATGTTGCATAGCTGCTGCAGAACAAGTGACACTCTTTTTCATATTTTCATGATGGCCCAAAGTGATAAGCATCGTTGTTTGCTCCTGGACTTGGCGTCGAGTGAGACACCCGACTCTTCACGACTGACTCTTGAGAAGACATATTGCTCTAAATCTGTGGCAGAAACAACTCGAAACAAAAACAGAGGATATTTGCGTGATACAGTGGTCAAAACCTTCGGGAGATTATATAATGAATATTTACCGAACAAAAGAAGTATCGTGCAAGAAAACGGAGTCCGGAGAGCACACGAGGTGCCCACGAGGCAGGGGGTGCACCCAGGGGTAGGGCGCGCCCTCCACCCTCATGGATGCCTCGTGTCCTTCCCAGACTACTTCTTATTTTCCTATTTCCTTAAATATTCCAAAACGGAGAAAAATTGCTATTAGAACTGTTTTGGAGTCGCTTTACTTACCGTACAACATACCTATTCATTTTCGGAGTCTGAAACATTCTGGAAAGTGTCCCTTATGTATTCCTCCGGGGTCACGGTTTCAATAATATTAGTTTCAACATTTATAGGATTACCCGAGCTATAAATTTTGATTATTTAACCGTTCACCACCTTCGGATTTGTAACTTCGAAGTTGTTGATTTTTATGGCACTGGAACGATAGACCTCCTCGACAACGTATGGGACTTCCCATTTAGAGAGAAGTTTTCCTGCAAAAAATCTTAAACGAGAGTTGAAAAGCAACACATAATCACCTACATTAAACTCGTGCTTTTGTATCCTCTTGTCATGCCATCTTTTAACTTTTTCTTTAAACAGTTTGACATTCTCATAGGCTTGAGTTCTCCATTCATCAAGTGAGCAAATGTCAAATAACCTCTTCTCACCGCCAAGTTTGAAATCATAATTGAGCTCTTTAATGGCCCAATATGCCTTATGTTGAAGTTCGAGAGGTAAGTGACATGCTTTTCCATAAACCATTTTATGTGGAGACATACCCATAGGATTCTTATATGCAGTTCTGTAAGCCCATAATGCATCATCAAGTTTCTTGGACCAATTCTTTCTAGATCTATTAACAGTCTTTTGCAAAAATAATTTAAGCTCTCTATTACTCAATTCTACTTGACCACTAGACTGTTGGTGATATGGAGATGCAATTCTATGACTAACATCATACTTAGCAACCATTTTACGAAAAGCACCATAAATAAAATGTGAACCACCATCAGTCATTAAGTATCTAGGGACTCCAAACCTCGGAAAAAATAACTTCTTTAAGCATCTTAATAGAGGTGTTATGATCGGCACTACTAGTTGGAATAGATTCTACCCACTTAGTAACGTAATCAACAGCAACTAAAATATGTGTATACCCATTAGAGGCAGGAAACGGTCCCATATAATCAAAGCCCCAAACATCAAACGGTTCCATAACAAGAGAATAATTCATAGGCATTTCTTGACGTCTACTAATATTACCAATTCTTTGACATTCATCACAAGACAATACAAACTTACGGGCATCTTTGAAGAGAGTAGGCCAATAAAACCCAGATTCCAATACCTTATGTGAAGTTGTATCTCCAGCGTGGTGTCCTCCATATGCCTCGGTGTGACACTTGCGTAGGATCTGTTCCTGTTCATGCTCAGGTACACAACGTCTAATAACACCATCTACTCCTTCTTTATAAAGGTGTGGATCATCCCAGAAGTAATGTCTTAAATCATAGAAGAACTTTTTCTTTTGCTGGTATGTGAAAATAGGTGGTATGAATTTAGCAACAATGTAATTAGAATAATCAACATACCATGGACCAGTACGAGAAGCATTTATGACAGCTAATTGTTCATCAGGAAAGCTATCATTAATAGGTAGTGGGTCATCAATAACATTCTCTAACCTAGACAAGTTGTCTACAACGGGGTTCTCAACTCCCTTTCTATCAATAATATGCAAATCAAATTCTTGTAGCAAGAGAACCCATCCAATAAGTCTAGGTTTAGCATCTTTCTTTTCCATAATATATTTAATAGCAGGATGATCAGTGTGAACAGTTACTTTAGAATCAACAGTATAAGGTCTGAACTTATCACAAGCAAATACAACCGCTAAGAATTCTTTTTTAGTAGTAGCATAATTCTCTGAGCATTGTCTAGTGTTTTACTAGCATATTGAATAACATTTAGTTTCTTATCAACTCTTTGTCCTAGAACAGCACCTACAGCATAATCACTAGCATCACACATAATTTCAAAGGGTAAATTCCAATCAGTTGGCTGAATAATAGGTGCATAAATCGAAGCCTTCTTAAGTATTTCAAATGCTTCTACGCAATCATCATCGAAGACAAAAGGAATATCTTTTCGTAATAGATTAGTCAGAGGCCTAGAGATTTTAGAAAAGTCCTTAATGAACCTCCTATAAAAACCGGCATGACCTAGGAAACTTCTTATACCTTTAATGTCCTTGGGACATGGCATCTTTTCAATAGCATCAACCTTAACTTTATCAACTTCAATACCTTCCTCAGAAATTTTATGCCCCAAGACAATGCCTTCATTAACCATAAAGTGGCACTTTTCCCAATTCAAGACGAGAATAGTATCTTCACATCTCTGCAAAACTCGATCAAGGTTGCTCAAGCAATCATCAAAAGAGGATCCATAAATGGAGAAATCATCCATGAATACCTCAGAAATCTTTTCACAAAAGTAAGAGAATATAGCCATCATGCATCTTTGAAAGGTAGCAGGTGCATTACATAAACCAAAAGGCATACGTCTATAAGCAAAAGTACTGAAAGGGCAAGTAAAAGTGGTCTTTTCTTTATCCTCCGCTGACACATGTATTTGGGAGAAATCAGAGTAACCATCTAGAAAGCAAAAATGTGTATGTTTGGATAGTCTTTCTAGCATTTGATCAATAAAAGTTAAAGGGTAATGATATTTTTTAGTAGCTTTATTCAACTTACGGATCTCAATTACCATCCTATAACCTGTAATAATTCTTTGCGCGGTCAATTCATCTTTATCATTAGGAACGACAGTAATACCTCCCTTCTTAGGGACACAATGGACAGAACTTACCCACTGACTATCAGCAACGGGATAAATTATACCTGCCTCAAGGAGTTTTAGTATTTCCTTTCTTACCACTTCTTTCGTCTTAGGATTTAATCGTCGTTGGTGATCAATAACTGGTTTGGCGTCTTCCTCCAATTTTTTTTGTGTTGGCATAGAGTGGGACTAATGCCCTTAAGACCATCAAGAGTGTATCCAGTAGTAGCACGGTGCTTCTTCAGAGTTTTCAATAATCTTTCTTCTTCCTGCTCTGAAAGGTTAGCACTAATAATAACATGATATATCTTATTTTCATCAAGATAAGCGTATTTAAGAGTATCAGGTGATGGTTTAAGCTCAAACACAAGATCACCCTTGGGTGGTGGAGGATCCCCTAGGATTTCAACAGGCAAGTTGTATTTCAAAATAGGCCCCTGTTTAAAGAATACTTCATCTATTTCCCTTCTTTCATTCATAAACATATCATTTTAATGGTCTAGCAAATATTGTTCTAAAGGATCAGTAGGAGGCACGACAATAGAAGCAAGACCAATAATTTCATCCTTACTAGACAATTCTTTATCATGGGGTTGTCTACAAAATTTAGCAAAATTAAACTCATGAGACATATCCCCTAAGCCAATCGTAACAACATCCTTTTCGCAATCAATCTTAGCATTAACAATATTCAAGAAGGGTCTACCAAATATGATGGGACAAAAGTCATCTTGTGGGGAACCAAGAACAAGAAAATCAGCAGGATAATTAACTCTCCACACAAGACATGCCTACAATTGGGATCTCTAACAATCCCAATTGGTGAAATAGTATCTCTATTGGCAAGCTTAATTGTGACATCAATTTCTTCTACCTCAGCAGGTGCAATATCATGCATAATTTCTTCATATAAGGAATAAGGTATTGCACTAGCACTAGCACCCATATCACATAATCCATGATAACAATCATTTCCTATTTTAACAGAAATAACATACATGCCTACAACGGATCTATGTTTCTTAGCATCGGGTCTAGCAATTCTAGCAGCTTGATCACAGAAATAAATAACATGCCCATCAATATTATCAGCCAAGAGAACTTTAACCATAGCAATACTAGGTTCAACTTTAATTTTTTCAGGTGGTGTATATGTTCTAGTATTACTCTTACGAACCACAGTTGAAGCTTTAGCATGATCCTTTATCCTAATAGGGAAAGGTGGTTTCTGAATATAAGTAGTAGGAACAATAGGATCATTATAAGTGATAGTCTTTTCTTCAATTGTAACAAGTGCAACTACTTTTACTTCAATGGGAGGATTATATTTAAACCACTTCTCCTTAGGGAGGTCAACGTGAGTAGCAAATGATTCACAGAAAGAAGCTACTATCTCAGAGTCAAGTCCATATTTATTACTAAATCCACGAAAAGCATCGGTATCCATAAAAGATTTAACACAATCAAACTTAGGTGTCATACCTGACTCCTTAGCATCATCGGAATCCCAGTCTTCAGAGTTGCGTTTAATTCTTTCGAATAAATCCCATTTGACTTCAATAGTCTTCATCATAAAAGACCCACACAAGAAGTATCGAGCATGGAGCGATTGTTGAGAGAAAGCCGAGCATAAAATTTCTATTAATCATTTCTCTTGAGAGCTCATGATTGGGGCATGAATATAACATTGGCTTAAGCCTCCCCCAAGCTTGAGCGATGCTTTCTCCTTCGCGAGGCCAAAAATTATATATATAATTACGATCACGATGAACAAGATGCATAGGATAAAACTTCTGGTAAAATTCCAATTTCAATCGTTTATAGTCCCATGATCCCATATCATCACATAGCCTATACCATGTCAACACATCTCCCTTCAAAGATAAAGGGAAAATATTCTTCTTAATAACATCATCGGGCATACCTGCAAGCTTAAATAATCCACAAACTTCATCCACATAGATAAGGTGTAAATCGGGATGCAATGTTCCATCTCCTTCAAAGGGATTAGCTAGCAGTTTCTCTACCATACCGGAAGGAATTTCAAAGTAAACATTTTCAGTAGGTTCAATAGGTTGAGGAGCAACTATTTTCTCTACTGGTCAGGGTGAAGATACCCCGAACAAGCCCCTCAAAGGATTATGTTCCATAGTAACAGGTGACAGTAAATTTCAGCACACTATATAAATGTTTCATTACCAAGTTCCACTTACCAAAGGTGCTTCACACCTCGGCAACAGCGCCAGAAAAGAGTCTTGATGACCCACAAGTGTAGGGGATCTATCGTAGTCCTTTTGATAAGTAAGAGTATCGAACCCAACGAGGAGCAGAAGGAAATGGCAAGCGGTTTTCAGTAAGGTATTCTCTGCAAGCACTGAAATTGTAGGTAACAGATAGTTTTGTGATAGGATAATTTGTAATGGGTAACAAGCAATAAAAGTAAATAAGGTGTAGCAAGGTGGCCCAATCCTTTTTTAGCAAAGGACAAGCCTGGACAAGTTCCTATAATGATAAAAGCGCTCCCGAGGACACATGGGAATTATCGTCAAGCTCGTTTTCATCACGCTCATATGATTCGCATTCATTACTTTGATAATTTGATATGTGGGCGGACCGGTGCTTGGGTACTGCCCTTTCTTGGACAAGCATCCCACTTATGATTAACCCCTATTGCAAGCATCCGCAACTACAAAAGAAGAATCAAGGTAAACCTAACCATAGCATGAAACATATGGATCCAAATCAGCACTTACGAAGCAACACATAAACTAGGGTTTAAGTTTCTGTCACTCTAGCAACCCATCATCTACATATTACTTCCCAATGCCTTCCTCTAGGCCCAAATAATGGTGAAGTGTCATGTAGTCGACGTTCACATAACACCACTAGAGGAGAGACAACATATATCTCATCAAAATATCGAAGAATACCAAATTCACATGACTACTAATAGCAAGACTTCACCCATGTCCTCAGGAACAAAAGTAACTATTCACAAAGCATATTCATGTTCATAATCAGAGGAGTATTAATATGCATTAAGGATCTTAACATATGATCTTCCACCAAATAAACCAACTAGCATCAACTACAAGCAGTAATCAACACTACTAGCAACCCACAAGTACCAATCTGAGCTTTTGGTACAAAGATAGGATACAAGAGATGAACTAGGGTTTGAGACGATATGGTGCTGATGAAGATGTTGATGGAGATTGACCCCCTCCCGGTTTGAGGATCGTTGGTGATGACGATGGTGATGAATTCCCCCTCCTGAAGGGAAGTTTCCCCGGTAGAACAGCTCCGCCGGAGCCCTAGATTGGTTCCACCTCGTGGCGTCGGAGTTTCGTCCCGTAAGCTTGCTTGAGATTTTTTCCAGGGTAAAAGACTTCATATAGCATAAGATGGGAACCGGAGGGCTTCCAGGTGGCCCACGAGGCAGGGGGGCGCGCCCAGGGAGTAGGGCGCGCCCCCGACCCTCGTGGGTGGTGGGTGGCTCCCGTCAGGTATTTCTTCCGCTGGATATTCTTTATTAATTTCCAAAAGGACTTTCGAGGAGTTTCAGGACTTTTGGAGCTGTGCAGAATAGGTCTCCAATATTTGCTCCTTTTCCAGCCCAGAATCCCAGCTACCGGCATTCTCCCTCTTCATGTAAACCTTGTAAAATAAGAGAGAATAGCCATAAGTATTGTGACATAACGTGTAATAACAGCCCATAATGTAATAAATATCTATATAAAAGCATGATGCAAAATGGACGTATCACCTACCACCAACTAGGTGAGCCCTGTCGCACAGGCTGCGCTCGTCTTTGCAGTATTCGCACATACCGAATTCCCTTTCGCTATCGTCGTCAGACATTTCCTATGTTCATATAGTTGAAACAGACGTGCATTCAATAAGCAAAACTAAATCATAAAATGAATTAGTATTCAAATTAGCATGCATTCAATAAGAAAACTAAATCATCTCTTCTGTCTGTACATTGTCGAATATTATCACTAATACATCTTGAATAGTATCATACATATAACATCACTAATACAACTAGTACCCTAGCGAACGACGGGTATCGGCGCAGGCGGTGGACACCCAAAGAGAAGGAACCACCACAGGATCATAGCTCCAGTGAGATCCCTGAAGAACCATGCAGGTACTGTCGAACCTGCCCTCCAACGCAACAATGTAGCAACGGACGTGCTTATCCTGCTTGCTGACACGGTGAGATACCACCCCCGCGGTGGACGAAGGCCTCCCCACTGTCACTGGCCCACGCGACCGCCAACAAAGAAGGTTCGGGTCGACGATGGGTTGCCTCCTCACCAAGATGCGCGTCCTGGAAGGTAGCACCTCCCAGTACCAGCTAGGCAGAGCCCAGACCCGAACATGGCCCGTATAATCAAGCAAGACTCCTCCGCCGAGTCGATGACGAGGATGTGGGCCAGGCATCATCGACGCCAAGAACAAATGCTTAATTATGAAAACAAAATTAATAAACACTTAGCAAAATTCGGCATGACCTTTGCTAAAAGCAGGACATATCGAGCGCCTGAAATTTTCCATAACTTAAATGAATCGACATTCTGGCAAAACATAGGCCACTCGAAAAAATATGACATGTCCAAAATGTGACATGTTCAAAATATGACATGTCCACTACAAATTTGCATATAACAGGAAAAATTGCTTAAACCAAAAAAATAACAACAATTGCTTTAACTGAATAAATACCTAGAATTTGTTAACTGCACCTAAAACAACTAAAACACCTAGAATTCTGTTTAATACACCTAAAACACCTAAATTCTATTAACCTAGATAAATTTTTGTCGTAATTTAAAAACCTAGCTAAATTTCTAACCTAATTTAAAAACCTAGGTTCATTCTACCTAATCTGTCCTAGCTAGGGTTCGGTCATAACCTACATTATTCTAAGAACCTACATTTTTTCAACTACATTGGGTTCAAAATATCTATTCTCTAATAACTATAACTAGGGAGGAGGAGGAAGGAGGGAGGAGTACCTCTCGCTGGAGGAGGAGGGCCTGTGCGGGGAGGAGGCCCAGCGCGGGGGGTGGCCTGCGGGG